>SKCR01025818.1:0-519018 GCA_019454045.1 Zanthoxylum bungeanum
TGATCCTCTGAAAATCCCAGATAGAAATTGATTAACATCATCCATTAACTTTTCTGCAGTACAGTAGTTGAAGATTCTATCAAAAACATGGGCACCAAACTAAAAGTTTTTTCAACCGAATGCCCTACGTAATGAAGATGACAGTTTGGCCAACTGGGATTCATTCATTTATTCTTTTTTTTTTCTTTTTGGTTCGTTCATTAATTTATTCAACATCAACATTTTCCTCCATTTTGGCTTCAATGTGATCCATCATAATCAGATGACCAATCTGCAGTCAATGAAGTTAGAATTCTTAAATAAACAGGGTGCTTTTTCGACTATCTAGCTCTACAAACAGAACATCATGTGGAACATATGCTGCATCTTTGTGAGGATTTTCGATTGTTGGTTTGCGATGGGAAGACATGAAGGGAGAGGCGAGGGGTCTGCGTTCTTATCCTTCTCCCTTCTTCTAAGTTGGAAGAATTGCTGCATTACATCTGCACACTCTGCTGCCAACACCCCTCGTCGGATTGTCATTTTTGGGTGGAATGGATGGACCGGAGCTGCTGGCTTATCTGAATGCTCCAATGTATCTCTTTTTTCTCCCCCATCTGGGAAAAGTCTGCAAAACAATTTTGGTTATATAGTCTTAACCTTGAAATTTTCCCATTTAAATACCAAAAGCTTTTTATTGGGGAGGGGACTCTTAACCTTTAACTTTAAAAGAAAAAAAAAAAAAAAAAAACCCTTGAACTTTTCCCATTTAAACACCAAAGCTTTTTATACATAAAAATCATAATGCCAAAAAGGTAAAATTCAAATACATTTTGAATGACATTTGATTAAACGAACTGCCTAGAAGAAACAAGACCTAACCAGATCATAATGAGTTGTTAATCAGAAACATTCAAAAGAAGATTAACTTGCCTCTAGACATAAACCGCAGAAGAGTGTATCAATAGCAGACCAATTACTAATTTCCACAACACTGAGAGAACAGGATCATAAAAATATAAATAAATTGCATACCTAATCCAGCTTCCATCAGCTCCAAGAAGTTTATTTGGAGCTCCCCATACAAGAGTGCTAATTCTTGCTTGAAGTATAGCTCCAGCACACATGGGACACGGTTCAAGAGTTACATACAGCGTAGTATCCTGAGGGAAAAAATGAAGTTACTTTTCTGTATTTTCTACATTTTCCCAATAATTTATCATATCAAGCATGTCACAAGCAAAATCAGTACAGATGTTTCTCAGCCATTGCCTGTTTAACCGATTAGGGACCACCCTATCTGTCTTATTGTTCCCTGATCAGCACCTGCTCCAATATTTCACCTGCTCTAATATTTACATTTTGCCCCAAAATCTACAACTGAAAGCATATAACAGCAAGTAGATTGAAAGTGTTTCCCTAGGCATTGCCAGATTAACCAATTGAGGAACCGTTATCCTTCTAATTGCTCCTAGATCAGTACCTGATCCAATTTTCACTTGGTTCGACAACAGAGTTGAGTTATATTTTTTATCTAGGCTTTCAAGAACAGAGATACAGTTATGCTAATCCATCATTCGGTATTTTCCAGAATCCACTTCTGCTCTAAGATCTCATTATGACAGCAAAAAGGATGCAAACCCTAGGATCAATCTTTTGGCACATATACACCTTACTATGTAAAGCTAGTCATTGGAGTCCCAAAGGAGGAAAAAAAAAGAGATAAGAGAATACAAATAAAAAGTTCAACAAAAAAAAAAAAAAAACCGATTTAATTACCGCAAGCCTCCACATCCGAAGTACATTTGAAGCCTCCCGAATACAAATCATTTCTGCATGGGCAGTGGAGTCCCTTAACTCCTCCACTCTGAAATACACATTTCAATGTAAATACCTCAAAGAAAGAATGCATCGAATGAAACAGAATGTCTCAGGAAACTTACAGGTTGCAACCACGAGCAATAATCTTCCCATGTTGCACCAATACAGCCCCAACAGGCACCTCCCAGGTATCAGCAGCCTTCTTGGCTTCTAACAGTGCTTCCCTCATAAACATTTCATCAACTTTTCGCTGCTCACTTTCAAGTTTATATGCTTCTTCCCATTCATCAAATCTATCTTTCAAAACTTGCTTGTTCCGTTGAAGCTTCCTGTGTTTCAATTCCCCATCCTTCTCGGAGGACCTAAATACTTCAGTTAACCTAGAATTAAATGGGTGAGCTAGCTGAAACTTTGGTCCACTTTCAGATGCATATGTTTTACCGGTTTCAGAACTTCCAGCAGATAATTGTGATGTTGGTGGCAGTACTTCCTGGCCAGATCTGGTAATTTGGGAGCAGTTCCCATCTTCCTTCTGTTTAAGATTTTCCTCTTCGAAATTTGAGGAAATACATGAAATACGTTTTGATGTTGACCTACCATCTATTATACTTGAAGATGGCATATCTGATTCAAGCTTTTGTTCTTTGCTCTTCGATTTCAATGTGTCAGACATTTCTCCTTGACTGTAAGTGGAACTTCTCTCTTGTGGCAGCTGATGAAAGGGCATTGCATCTTGTGGCATGGTGCTTCCTACTCTCTTCATATTTTCATCACCGTTTTTGTCAGATTCACGTCCAGAAAACCATGTCTCACTGCTAACAGAAGATGGACTCTTTGCATCCGACCTTGCAGCAGAGCTGGGGGTTTTAGTTTGTGAACCCCACCGCAATCGAACAATGTCCCCCATGATATTCCACAAGGACCTACCCCTCCTCTTCACAATAGCATTACCTGCTGCTTGGTTGCCCTCCAGTGCTTCTGCTCGAGGTTGAACAAATGAATCAGTCACATCCCACATCTCATCAGAAGGCCCTTTTGCTCCAGAACCCTCGGCTGATTGCCTTGATTCACGCCCTTTCAACTGCAAGTCTTCAGAACTATACTGACCTGAATTATTACTAAATTGCTTCTCACTTTCATACACCACCATTGTCTCAGCAGTGTTCTCCTTTTGCATTTCAGAAGTTGAGACTTCATGCCTTGCCTTTTCAACAAACTCCCCCACAAACTGAGTTGACGATTCCTCTAATCTATGAGCTGACCCCAGGGCATCTTCAAGGTTGGTAGTAAGGTTTAAAGGATCATCATAAGCCTCATGCTGTCCATCTATGACATACGAATCGCCGTGCAAAGATGGAGTTGTCAATCCTGAATGTGTATGCAAGGCAGTAGAACAACTTTCTGATGATTTGTTAGAAACCTCTTGAACTGCAAACCCAATAGTTGAACCGACATGATGTGAACTTCTAGCAAGCAATTGAGGTGGGGGAGGTATCAAAATTGCCTGTGAAATTATCTCTTCCTCCTCTTCCTCCACATTAGTCCGTTGCACTCTAGCCTGAGAAACCAAATTCAAAGATGCTTGTAAACTAGAGCCCTCTTCCGAGTACTCTTCATGAGCACTAGAAACTCTAGTAGGCTTTTGGACATCTTTTCTTAATTTAGTCTGCATGACTTTTTCATCAGGCTGATTATATCTGTCTCTTATTTCCGTCATTGGTTTCACAACTTTTGTCAGAGTGCTTTCTTGACTAACCCTGTTTTCGTCAGTTCTCAGAGAATCTGTATGTCTCTCCATGTCACTGGCTCGAACAACTGATACATTAGTGACACACTGGGATCCTTTCCAGGATTTAGCTCTCTGATGATGTTCATGATCTTTCTGTGAGTACTGCAACCTTGAATTCTCTTCCAGGTTCTTCATTCTAGTTTCAGACTGCATAGTTGAGGTTTTTTTAAGATTAGTGTCATGAGTTTCTGATAATTCAGAAAAGTGTTCTGGTTCACTTCTCAAGTCAATTTGTCCACTGATCCTTTCACTTCTTTGTTGGTGTCGCCCTTTTGTTTGCTGGACTGGACTCTGAACCAATGTTTCATCTTTTTGCTGGACCTTCATTTTAGACTCAGAATGTCTCTGCAAATTAGAAACTTTTTCACTCTCGATGTTAGGAATTTCAGTTCTGGTAAATTGCTGTGAGTCCCTCCTTAAATCGTTATTTCTAGCAATAAGGCCAACAGTTTGGTGACTTTCACCCCTAGTCGGGTTTTCTTCTCGGCTGCTCAATTGCTTTTGGGATTCTGAAGTTGTGTCAACATTAATGCCATACATCACCTCCATTTTTTTGATTTCTTGCAATTTGCTTCTTGACGGTTTAGTGTCTTGGATATCCATCTCGCTATAGAGTTTTCTCGTTCCCTTGTCCAAATTCACAGCCAAAGCTGATTCCTCCTCCATATCATCGAATTGCTTATGAGAGGTAGATGCCTCTCCATAATCAGTTTTGCCTGTCCCATCAATTCTCCAATGAATTTGTGAGGATTGTTTTCTAGATTTTGTTTCTTCTGCTGCTACGTCAGTAAGTTTTTTCTCCGACTTCTTTCTGCAATCCCATTCAACCCGACTCCCAGCTGCAGAAGATTTTTGTTCTGTAGCTTCAATCCTGTCTACTTCATTGAACTCTTCCACTACTTGTGCTTTATAACTATCTTCTTCACTCCTACTTGAATCCTTCCAAAACCCACTTAATGATTCTTCCCCAAATTGCTCTTCCTTATCCTGAACTTCCTCATCACTCCCATACTCCCCAACGGATGAAAGCGAGTAATAAGAAGAACAACTAGAACTTTTGGTCCTTTCCCTACCCTTATCTCCTCTAGCAATAGCTTCCCTCCCTTCATTCTTCCTATACACTTCCTCCCTTGGCTCAATCCTCGCCGATTCAAACTCAAATTTTGAGTCGCTCTCCAACAAAGTCGACCCAACATTTTTCTTCCTCCCCCTAGAATATTCACCCCCATAATTCCCCCTCTTCTCTACTTCCACTTTCTTCTTTCTCCCCCTATAAAATTCACCACCACGACCTTCATTCTTTGTCAATTCCACTCTCCTAGCTAACCTCCCGTTGCTATCTCTACCAACTAAAAACTCTTCACTAACTTCCTCACTCAACAAACTAATCACAGCCTCGGCATCCTCAACACCACCTAACCAATTCTTCTCTCTCTTTTCCTCTGAAACCAAACATCTAAACCTTCCCTTCCTTCTCCTACCAAAATCTCTGTCACCATTTCTTTCCCAGATTGAGCAAGAAACCTCATAACTACATCTATCAAGACCATAAACAGGAAACCGAGAAAAAATTCGACATTTACCACCAAAAATTAATCTTTTATAAGGTGGGCATTGAATAAGAGTGGATTGCCTTAACCCATATAAATAGCTAGTGTTTATGGGCAATCTATTACTATGTGAAGCAGCAAAATAACAACAACATGAACAACAGGATGATGGAGTGCTGTCAAATCTTTCATTCAATAAGCTAGAATAGTCATTGAATGAAAATGAAGCAGACCCTTTACTTTTAAATGATACTAAAGTTGAGCTAAAGTAAGCGTTGTGCATGTTTATATGCTGAAAGAGAAGCTTACCTTGATTTGACAAGAGCTGAAGCTGAGAGTGAGAGCATTGTATGATCTGTGTTAATCAGATTTGATATTGTATCGTACAAATTGATTGATATATGGTAAAGAATCCTTGGGTTGACTCGGTGAGTTGATAAACTCGGCTGAGTTTTGAGATTGTTTGATTATTTTGGGATTTGCTATAGGGCAATACGGAAAGCACCCAAATAATATCTGATTACACTTCCAAAGTCTAAAAGATCAAATTTACTCTTTCTAAATTAAATTGGGCCTAAAGCCTAAATTGCTAGCCCAATTTTCAACTATGATAGAATAGACAAGTGGGTGATTGACATTTTTTTTTTTTTTTTATAAAACATAATAACGTGTATCTGAGAAAAAAAATTTGTTACTTTTGGTTTACCCATGTATCTTAGTTTATAAGAATGACATGAATTCTTAACTAATCTAAATTATCACTCCAACATGGATCAAGTGTTTGATTGATAATTTGGAAAAGCATTTTGATAATCCTGTCAAATTCATATTGCCAGAACCCATAAGGTTCTATGTATATCAATATTACGGAATCGCAATGGGGAGGGGAGAGGAGGGAATCGACATCTCCGTATCCATTCTAATATTTTTCATATGTTTTTCTCCTCGTCTCCTCGTAATTATTTCAGGGGAGGGGATAACAATCCCCAAATAATAAAAAGGATCCTCGAAGGCTCCCGAATCCTGAATAACAGATAATTTTTTCTTTAAAAAAGTTAAGTTATTTAAAAATATATTGATAGAATATTTACATTATCCAAAAATAAAACATACATATTCAAAATTATTGAGAATGACCTTCGAGTCCCTAACAAGCTTTCTGCGTGAACTTCCAACTTAGATGGCTGGAGATGGCAAGGCAGCATGAGAGCCCGGCGTTGTCGCTATTGCTATTACTTTACTGAATCGGAACCGAGGGTCGGTAAGGAGAAGCGGATGGATGCTTCTGATTATCGCTGGAGATGCTCACCGAACCACCGGTGAAAGGTCGAATCATAATCCGTATCTAATCCAATATCGCAATATCTATTATATAAATTATAATATATATATATATATATATATATATATATATATATATATATATAGATATATATATATATATATATATATATAATATATATATATATATAGATATATATATATATATATTATATATATATATATATATATTATAGATTGAAATTCATATTTTTTTTTGTTTAATCTGTAACTTACTAAAAAAAATAGATATCTCATTACAATTATTTCATTTAAGTCTTTATACTACCTATAATTTATATATTCTATAAATATTAAGATATTTTCCATTTATATCTATATAAAATTGTAAATAGTAATTTGAATATATTTATAGAAAATTTTAAAAAAATAAATAAAAACTTAAATAGGTAATGAGGAGAGGATAAAGATTTTACATGATCTCCATTTTTTTCGAATAAGTAATTGGTATTAAATTTTCTCATTTTTATCTCCACCATTAATTTTTTCAATTTTTCATCTTTAATACCCTCCTCAATTGGGGAAGGCCCCCAAAATCTCCGTCCTCTTGAGATCTCTACCATCCCTGATCAATATCAAGTTTTTGGTTGATAAGTAATGTGAGAATATCAAGTCAAAATCAGTTTACAATAAGATTCTATACATCAAAATCGATTCAAATGGATCAACTATTGTGTTCTTTTATCTGATTTTAAAGAAATAATTTAAAAATCATTTATCTGTTAAAGTTGGCTATGCAATTAACGATTGACACTTGACATTGATGGAAAGAAATAGCCTGTAAATATTCAAGTACAATTACAAAAGTGGATATGACAAAACAATTTTTGTTAATAAATGAAAGATGCATACATCATTTTATTTAGACAAATCTAAATTAAAAGATAAAGAAAATAATACAGATTTCAATAAAATATGTTTTTTTTTTCAATTTTACTTGATTCTTAACTTAATAAAATGAAAGATTCTTGATAGAAATTGACTCATTTTTTGCATTATTGAATATATTATGTTAAAAAAGAAAAGAAAAATTATATCCAACTACCCTACATATTATTATAACGACACTTTAATCTCTATAATTTTGAAAATATAAGTTTTGGTTCCTAATTTTAAACATTTTTTATTAATTTTAAGTAACTTTTTCCTACGATTAATGTTAAATGACATGAATACCATAAAATCATCCAACATAGTAAAAATTTATTTCAAAATTAGACAAAAAAAATGACTCAATCAACAACAAAAAATATAATGGTACTGACTAAAGCTTAAATCGCAGGGACCAAAACTTGAATGTCTAAAACTATAGAGATTAAAGTATCGTGATGATAATCTGTAAGGTAATTAGGTGTGAGTTTATATGTGTGTGTAAAGTATGTAAGTATAGGCTTCTTCAATCAAATGAAGCATTGACCCAGAAGGGAAGTAGTCATCATGTTTGGTGAGTATGGTGGGCTGCAAATACCAACTCTTGTGTTTTGTCTGCTGAGTCAAGTCTTCATTATTGGACCATTAATATATATATATATATATATGAAATATGTAGGGCACCTTGACATGTTAGCTTTCATTTTTAATTGGAATATATTTTAATTCACTATTCATTAATTCACTAATTAAATATATTATAATTTGATGTTAATTATGAGATGAAATGTTAATTGTAGAAAATAATATACAATGTAATATTTATTTTTTTAATTGTAAATTTTGGTAAAATTGGTTGGAATTGAAAAATTAAATAGCGTAAAAGCAGTACCATTTGAGTGTAAAAGTTGCCACCTCCCTTCCCCGACTCCGATTTTCAAGTATGTTGATCAATTACGATTTTAGGAGACTTGTAAATGGAATATTAGTAGTATAATTGTGTGTAATATTAAATCTAACAATGAGTTACTTTATTTAGCAATAACTCATATTCATAAGAATTAATGAAAATTTTTGCAACCACACACGGAGAGAAATTGGAGATGAGCATTAAGCAAGCAGATTGTTCGTACCATATCAAAGAGGAAGAGTTTTGATTTTAAAATTCAGCTGTTCTTTTACACTCCAGTTGCCTTTCACCAGGAGGAAGAGTTTCTTCACCGTTTGGCAATTTCATTGCAATAATGCAACAACCTTCCAAATATTTATAGATAAATTAATCAACCACTTTGGTAGTTACATTCATATATAATTACAAACAAATGTCAAATTGTAACTTTCAATAATATAAAGGGTGTTGGGTCTGTGTGTGTTGGCCAATTCCATAATAAATTAAGTTTAATTGAATTGTAATAAGTCTTAAATATCGTGGAGCAATTGGACAAGCATTTGGAAGAGATTGGATGGAGATTTAAGAGCTCGAGTTCTTCTCAATGTTCAAACGAAACCTTTTAGTGAGTTTACGTTCAAGTTGTGTTCGTCTCAGCGTTCGAACTAAATCTTCCAGTAGCTTCACGTTCGAGTTGCGGTCGTTATCACATTCGAAAGTGATTTGCAATCACACGTTTAACTGGCATTCGAAAGCCCACGCCTATTCTGCTTATTTTGGACGCGTTTTAAATGCTATTTAGAGGCTTGGAAACCCTAAGCCTTAACCACTTTACCCAATATTGGAAACATAATATTCAGAGCTTTCATATCTTTTGTTTCCCCCTTCTTGAGAAATCACCTTGAAGACTTATTGAGCCCCATGTCTTCTTTCTTTTGGTGAGTTTCTTCTTTGATAATCATCAATACAAACACTGTTGGAATTGGTGCTTGGAGCGTCAATCCGAATAATATATTGTACATTATATTTTATTATTTACTAATAAAATAACTTCATTTTCATTTCAACCTTATTAATGGTAATGTCATTATGCATATTAGATTGATATATAAATATGCTAAGAATGATATCGACCTTAGAATAGTCATGTAGTAATACTGAACACTGGATGGTTCGACATTGGGATAATATTACTATTATAAACTATTCTTAAAATAAATATTCATAGTAGTTGGTTTCGAAATACGGTCGAATTCTTATAACATAAAATACTAGCACATGTCTTATATTGGAATTTGAGTTCTAATGATCTAACCCAATGTATCATGAGCAAAGGAAGCTCGTATAGACATGTGAGTATTCGTTGGAGTGAATACTGAATGACTCACATGTGATTCATAATAGTTGGAAGTACACAACACCGTCAATAGGAATCTTATCGAGTCGAGTAGCATATGTGATCATTTGACTATAGGATATCATTTATTTTGGTTGTGATCTTCCACACTTTGATGCCATATATGTCAGAGACCTTTCATGGTCTGACCGCTAGATGTTCGTTGGGTGTGGACCAATGCATTCGTTAATTAAGTGCGTATCAAGAAAAGATCTGTCGGCCCGTATGTGTACTATATAAGGGGTTTAGGTATTCATATGAGTAAGTCTCGATTATTAAGACTTTGGTCAAAGCCGGTCTCTTAGGGTGGATCGCATATATCAGAAATGGTATTCTTATTATTTGTAAAGAATCGTGAACATGTCGACATGAGATGTGAGCCTTGGAAACATGATGGCGTAATCTATGTTTCCTAAGCACAACTCGGATAGCATACGACAGAGGGATTGTTAAACATATGTGATGACCTCGACTTGTATAGTTCAGAAAGGTCGTTCGTGTTCTTCGTGAATTCAGAGGTGGCCGAATTACATACATATAAACTAGACTTATATGACGAACGTGTCTAGACTTAGAGAGTCCCACAATATGAAGTGTACTCGTTGAGCACTTGGGCAGCCAATAATGTTTGATAATAAATAATATTTTATATTATAATTATCAATTAAAATAATTAAGTATTATTAGATAATATTAATTATTTACTCTGATCCAATTGGATTAATTGAATCAATCCAAAATCACACAAGGATTTTGTTATAATTTCATAAATATCTCTACCATTGGAGGATATTTTGGTAATTATAAATATGTAATAATAAGTGTATATGACTTGATTTAATTGGATTAAATCAAAGTGGTAGACATTGAACTAATCTATTTGTTAAATTTTGTTTTGATTTAATTGGATTAAATCAAAATGGTAGATAAAGGTGATTAGTCACACCTAATTAAACATATTTGGAAAAATTGGATTAAGCCCATCCAAAAGTGATTAAGACTTTTATTAATTAAAAACTGCATAAGTTTTTCTATAAAGGAAAAGTTGAGCAAGTTTTTAATTAAGCTTGAGCTTAAGAAAGTTAAGCTTGTGAAAGATAAAACAAGCAAGATTTAGAAATATTAGCCTAAGTAAAACAAGTGTTTGGATAAGCTTTGGAAGTTCTCTACAATATTTCAATAAGGATAAATCAAGATTGGATCTTTGAATCAAGCTTGCTATCATTGGAATCAAGATTGGATCTTCGAGTCAAGCTTGCTAACTTTGGAAGTTCTCCACAATATTTTAACAAGGAGAAAAAGATTGGATCTTGGAATCAAGCTTGCTAGGTAAGTTTGATCTTCTCCAAAGCTATGTTTTCATTAGTGAGTTATCATTAGTGAAACATATAGTGATGTATTATGTATTGGATACATAATAACATAACTTTAACTTGAAATAAGGCTAATGAATTGTGTATGGATGCTTTGGAAGTATAAACACAATAGTCTTGTGATTGGGTCAAAATGTTTATGTTGGACATAAAGATAAAATTAGAGTTTGGAACTCTATTTAATAGCTTGGAGGTATGGCTACCATTCTAGAATAACTTGACCACCTTTAAGTGACATAAAATTATTTATAAGTCATTTCATTGTGGGATTCTATTTTGGTTTGTGTTTTGATTCAAAGAAATATATATATATATATATTTAGAATATATGTTTATTGTATAATATGTGTTGAAGTTGGTTTTGAAATTAAAACTTTTTTGGATGATTTTGAAAGTGCATGAGGTGTTAGAAATTAAAATATATATATATATATATATATATATATATTTCTCGAGAGCGCTGCGCAAGCAGCATACTCTCGGCTCGAACAATACGCGCCCTCTCTAATTTTTATCCCGATTTGGTTTTTCCGGACTTCGATTTATCCCTGATTTTTCCCTATACACTTGTAATGAAATATAATATTTCATTAAAATATTTAAAAATACAACCATGCTCAATTACCACAGGTTTGACTCATTTATGATGTGCGGAGCACTGATTCGATCCTAGGGGTCCCACATCCGCCCCAACAAACACTACCATAGCCAATACCCTAAACATTCAGAGTTCTAAGGTGAGCATTGGTAGTCGGAGTTTCGACATCACGAGTTCACAGATTTGATTCATTAAGAGACTTTAGAGGTCCTGAAGAAGGATACTTGGTGCTGGCTCGAGGAGTTCTTCAGATTATTACTGTAGATGTATTTGAGTAGACAAAGTTTTTTCCATATGTCTTATAACCATCACTGTATGTTTTCTCTACATAGTGAATTCGTATGGTAACCTGTACCCTGGAGTGGTTTTTCTTCGTCAAGAGTTTTCCACTCCGTCAATAAATCTTTGTATTGATTGTGTTTATTGTTTGTTTACTTTTCCTCTATTTACTTATTACATTTATTAAGAGTGAGGCCATTGATTAGAATTAAGGGTGTATTCTTTTAACCATATAAAAAATAATTAGGACTTACCGTAAATTATTGTAGTTAGATTTTTAATTTCGTAAAATTATGTATATCCCCCCATAAGTGTATAAGGGTCAGAACATTATCGTAATTTCAATTGGTATCAGAGAGTAACTTTGATCTATGACCCTTTATCTATAGATAGAAATCAACCCATAAATTATCCATCATTCTTTGATGGGATAAATTACCCTCATTGGAAGGTTTGCATGAAAATGTCCTCAAATTCCTAGATGAAAAGGTATAAATATATGTTGAGTATGAGTGGAAAGAACTCATGGTCATCCTAAACAGAGTTTCTACTCCCAATGACAAACTCACCTAGTCTAAAGAGGAGTTTGATGATAGTAATAGGAATAATAAAATCAATTTTATTATACACAATATTGTCTACTCCACATAGTTTAAGAGAGTCTCCATGTATGAAGTTGCCAAGAATGCCTGGGATATCTTTGAGACTGTTCATGAGGGCACGTTGTCCGTTAAAAACTCCAAACTTCAAGAGCTTTCTACAAGATTTGAAGTTGCTTGCATGAAATAAGATGAGACCTTTGTTGAGTTCTATGCTGAAATTAACGGCATAGTTAATTCTAGTTTCAACCTATATGAGAATATCCCAATGAATAAAGTTGTTAGAAGATCCTTAGGTCTCTACCCGAGAATCATATAATGATAATGATGTTCTCACTCTTAGAGGCTGAAATTACTATGTTTGCAAAAAGGTTTAATAAATTTCTTAACCCCAAGAAAAATGGCTATGACCCTGATAGGAGAATGACTGAGAAACCTATAGACAGTAGTAGTAGTCTTAGGGCTGGTAGAAAAGAGCCTAAGGAGGATAAGGAAAGAAATCCCTAAAATGTTAGATGTCATGAGTATCAGATTCTTGGACACATAAGATCTGAGTGACCCGCTTCTCTGAAGTCGAGAGGCAAGAAAGTCAAGAATGTCTTTCATAGTGATGATGAACCAAAAAAAGATCATACTTCAGATGACTCTTTTGAGGAAAGATGCATTCACATTATATTTCCTTTCAGTGTTATATTTCCTTTCACTAGTAGTGATATGGATGCTTATTCAGAGTCATCTCATGATGACTTTGAAGATAAAAATGATCTTTAGGTAGTTTATACTGAGTTGTATAATGAGAGATTTGCTTCCAATAAGACTTGTGTTAAGGTCAATAAGAAGCTTAAAGAAACTGAATTTGATAGGAACGAAGTCCAAGCCAAGCTAGACAAGAGTCTTATTATTGTTGATAGAGTCAAACTCTTAGAGAAAGAACTTGAAAATGCTAGAACATAAATATCTATATTTTCTAATGGGACTGAAAAGCTAGACCACTTGTTAGGTTTTGGTATGCCCCTTGTAAAAAGAAATGTTCAGGCTTCATTAAATCAAGTTATGACAAGACTTGTTCTTTTAAAACTATTTTTTTTTCATAGCTCAGTCCATACCTAATCATGTTGAACTAACTCCTTAATGTGATTTAGGAAAGAAGTCTGCTGATAAGAGTCAATTAATCCCTTATAATATTCCTCCTCCTGTAAACCAATATCAACCAATAGATTATTTTGGTAAACCTCATTCTCGTCCGAGGTTTGTATCTGTTTGTCATCACTGTGGCAAATCATGATATATTAGACCTAAGTATTTATTGTTGAAGAAACAAAGTAAGAGGTTTAATAACACTCACCCTAGATTTGATTCTTCGAATCTAGCTCGTTAAGTCTCAGTACTTGCTAAATAGACTCACTTTATTAGTGATAATCTTATGATACTGAGGATAAATTCTCAAGTGAAAGATATTTCTAGGAGAATTTAGGTGAGAAATGAAGATTATTTTCCAATAACTTCATCATTCCTTAATTCTAAAAGGTTTGATGAGACTGCACTTTGGTGTATCTCTACTTAGATGGTGCATTCATTTTCTTGCATTGTATTTGTGTACACATGCATTTTGTTTTCGCATGATTGTATTTTGTATTTTATTTTTGCATTGCATTTATTTATGAGTGTGTGTCTTCTTTATATTATATGTCCATTGGTATATAAGATGGAAACCCAAACATAAATTTCATAGTAGATTTCGAATGTACGGTAATATGATATGCGGTTGGGATACAACTTTGCGTACCATTGGAAAGTAACAAGCCTTTTTTGTGTCTTTTATATATATTTTTTTACAAAAAAAACAAAGAGGAAAAATACAAAAAATAAATAAATGAAAAGACCAAAAAGAGTTAGTGGCTTGAAATGGCATGTTTGAGCTTAATGTGTAATATGTTTCTTTTCCTTAATACTTTGCGTGCATAAGTGCATGTGATAAAAACTCTTAGTATATCTTGTGCTTGCATCTCGCATACACATTTTTGTTGATTGAGGCTTGGTCGCATGTATGCGTTATTGGATTGCCAGTCTAAGCTTTATAATACTAAGATGACTAAATAATGTGACTTTTGACTAGATGATCTTATGTTATCCCCTTTAAGTAAAAAATTTAAATGAGTCATAAGTACTTCAATTAAAGTACTCAAAAGAGCCAATATGCAAAATTCAAAAGATAAGGGGCAAAACCCTTCACTCGAAAGTTTTTTTTATTGATGAGCTCATATTTATGGGGTAGCGAAAACCATTGTAGGATTGAGTTCCTCAGCAACCCCATGTAATTGAGCGAGCCCTAAGAACTGCGAATCACGATTTTAAATCTTAATTATATTATGACTTTGTTATAGTTTCGTAATTGGATTTTGAATCTTTGTTGAATTAGGATTTTGTTTTAAGTTTTCTATTTGGATTAGGGTTCCTTAAGACTTACTATATAAGGTGGTCTTATGCATTAATAAAATCAGAATTTTCAAACTATAATTATTGTTATTGCAGTGAGCACTAAGAGAGTGTGTGTAAATTTCTCTTATTCATTGAATTGAACACCTGAATTATCAAAGGGGTTGCATCCTTTGTGGCGTCCAACTACAAGCAAGGTTTATTTTTATATTCAGAAAGAATTTTCAAGGGCAGGTTTTTGAGGGTCTAATTCGATCTTGGAAGGGGTTTTATTCCTATAAAATCGTGATTCGCGATTCTTGGGGTTTGTTTAATTACGTGGGGTTGTCTAGGACTAAATCCTACAATGGTTTCCGTCATGGGAGAGAAAATAATAGTATGCAACCAATGTTGCTTAATTTTTAGGTCCTAGTGGTGTTGGGTTTGAACATCTATTCTGTGGACTTGGTTGTTCATGAGATATGACTTCTTTAGCTTAATCTTGATCATAAAATAAGATCTTAAGCTATGAATTTTTATGGACTGTTTTTTTATTCACGCAAGTGCTTGTTATGTTTTGATGTTTAAGTCATATGCATGTGTGTATTCTTGAACATGAATGGATATGTTTCATATTATATCATATCATAAACAACTTAATATTAACTTTGCATCATTATACTTGCTTGTAATGTTATTTTGAGTCATTTTGTTCATGTTTTTTTAATCTCATATTGTGTGGATATCATTGCATCAAGTTTGTTTAGTATTACATATTTTATAATTTGTATGCTATTCTTCACATTTATTTCTTATTACTAACCGGGATGTATTGTTAGTGAGGGAGAGAATTTTGCATCAGCTATTGCTTTTACTGTATGGTGTATGTGTACAATAAATTGATATTTATTTTTCTTATCCCTTGTCATTTCATGACAAAAAGGGAGAGATGTTGTATGATTATGTTGATGTTGATGATATTATTACCTTATTTATGATGATGATGCTTACCTATTTATATAGTTTATATATGTGTATTGTTCTACAACTTTATTTCTACTCTTCCATTTGCTTTTCACAAGCATGTTGTTTATTGTTATTTCTGGTGAGCAGTTCGAAATCTTCATCGACTTCAAGACTAGTGGATGTAATATCCCGCTGGAGGCATGATGCTACCAGCATGAGACATACCTCAATTCTAACAAAAAACGGACATGACGCACCCTAAAATTAGACAATCTGAAACACAGTCCAACAACAAAACGACCTGTTATAACCACCATATATGCAAACGGACCTCCGGTCTCAACCCAAGATATATCAATTCTCAACATCAATACTCAAGAGCTCTGTGCCCACAATTACTCATACAAATCAAAAATTTTATTTACGTACATAAAACATTTTACTTTGCACGATTTAAAACATAACTAACATAACTCTTAGATTCCTACAACATATCCAAGGACTCTAGAGTGGCTGACTGCAGTTTGGGTGATCCATCTGTAAGTGTCCTAGACATCCCACGGGATCTCTAAGCGTGATTAGTGTGTGAATAAATCAAGAAGTTTGCGGAAAACACTTACATTGATCGGCTTTGACTTTCAAAACTTTTATGGATGTTGAAGCTTCCAAGCTCATGGGTGAGTATCCCTATCACCTTCATTTGACTCCCTTATGTGCTAGCAAGAATAAAAATGGAACAAATTTTTCTCCCAAGGAGAAGAAAATTTGCCCTATGCCAGAGAGAAGTAATCAACCCCTCTTCAAAGTGCACAGGCCATTTGGCCGATTGCTTCAAAAGCAAAAGAAGGCTTTTCTTTCGGCATTTAAGAGAAAAGTCATATGGCAATTTTTGCCTTTTCTTTCATTCGGCCAAGTTGGCCAAAAAGGGAAAAAATTATCAATTGCTTTTGGCTTTCAGCTTTTAAAAGAGAAGCCAAATGCCTTTTGACCAAAACTTCAAAAGCAGAGGCCATTCGGCCCTTTAGCGTGAAGAGAGAGACAACAACTATTGAATATTTCCAAAATTCATTAATTGTATATCTTTTGTTGGTTGGTGTAATGGGTTAGTAAATCCAATTTAAATTGTCCCAACAACTTCCATCAACAAATGACTAGATGATGTATGTAAGTGGGTCCCACCTCATTGAATTCAAAATTCAAATTACTTACATAACACACTTTTGGGCTCGGGTTCGTTTAAACGAATTTTCCGTCGCGACTTAATTAATTCCAATTAAATTAAATAATAATGCCTCACAAAATTATTATTAAGGTCGCTTACGAATTAATTCCAAATTAATTCGTTCGCTAGAATTAAAATCCAATTTAATTCCGCGTTGAAATCCGATTTCATTTAATATATCTAATATATTATTTTAGCCCAATTAAATAAATTAAATAGTAAAATCTAATTTAACTATTAAATTTATTTTACCGATTAATTCCAAATTAATCGCATTCTCTCCTCTTGACGAATTTAATCCCAGATCAATTCTCGACGCAATCAATCCCAAATTAATTCTTTCTCTGATAATTAATCCCAGATTAATTCTTGCCGTAATTAATCCCAGATTAATTCTTGCCTCTCTTAATTAATCCCAGATTAATATTGTTCAAGTCAAATATCATCGGTGAATCTTTGGGATGCGACCCAAAAGATCCCTGGATATGTTGGCAATATATACGGTTATCGGACTATCCGAATACGTGCGTACCCGGTACCACGTTCTTACCGATTTACAAGACATGGTTGGCTTCTAGCAAAACACCGTGCCTACCCAATTCTCCAGAAATATTCTGCTACAGAATACAAGATCTTTGTCAGGCGAAGATACGTAGTATTACGTATTACTATCCAGTATCAGATGTCATATGCTAGGCCTGGGGCTGGAATTGTGTCTGCCCCGTACGAAACATATATCAGATCACTAGCAACTAGTCTCTTTATGATCGGAAAGTCATGACCTAGTCATACTTCCCGATGGCTATAGCACTTAGAATACCAGTTATGTATCCATGCGTGATCATCATCTCCATATGACTGAAGTGATACTTCCATCTTGACATCACACCCAATACACTACAATTCTCAGTATACCCAGAAGAGGCGTACACAGAACCTATTAAAGCCATGGACGATCAAAACCAAAGTATATTGATTGTCGCAAGTATTAGCGATGCAAGTCTCAGATTAAGACCAAATACACCTAATCTGATTTGGATTCCCATAGACACATAGTCATACTACCAATGAGATTCCGATGGGTCTATCCATAGCGAAGCTGTTTCCGTACATCGGTAAACAAAACCTTCTATTACACTTGCATGAGTATCCAATACCCAAATATATGAGAACTATGTCGTTACGCTTCCATAACACGCACAAGTGTAATACTAGCCTATTCTGCATTATCGATGTCCAGTCTCGATAATACTACGACTATGGATATTTAATGATTAAACCTTTGTGGATTAATACTGTCTCATATCTTATTAATCCAGAACTAATCATAAGGACTTTTATCATTTATATATCCAGGTAATCCAATTACAAATGATAAAAGAACAATTTCCTTGGTCACATAGTTAATTTGTACAACAACACCATGTTCCGTACAAATAGTGATGCTATGGGTCATATATGTCCAACAATCTCCCACTTGGCCTATAGCCAATCACTCAAGTGTCTAACACCTGAACTATGCACGGGTTTTTTAAACTTCTGCTGAGAAACAGCTTTCGTCAGCGGATTTGTAAGGTTATCATCTGATGCGATTTATTTGATCATCACATCGCCACGATGTATGATAGAACGAATCAGATGAATTAGTCGAAGTACATACTTGGATCATTGATGAGACCGTGGTTCCTCAGCCTGTGCTGTAGCCTAGCTCAGTTGCTAACAGAAATACTCCTAATCTAATTAGGAATATTATAGATCCAAAATGCTTCTTTTAATGCCTCAGCTGCAGCAATGTTCCGCTTTTGTTATTTATTCGGAAATAGTATCTTGCTTGGAAGATTTCCAGCTCACTGTTCCGTTATTCAAACTAAATATGTACCCTTATTGCGACTTAAAATTGTATTTGTCAGTTTGGAAACTTGCAGCGGTGAACCTAGTCACCTCAAGTTCTCTTTTCCCCATATTCCCATAAAGCATCTTTAGTTCGTCCAAGATACTCAAGGATGTTCTTGGCATCAATCCAGTGACCATCACCTGGATTAGCCTTATTGCGTCTACATATGCTCAAAGCATATGAGACATCGGGACATATAAATTTCAAAAATGTACAAGCTCTGGGAGGGTTGTCAGCAGCTTTCTAGATCTATCCCAGTAGATCTTTATTCATAGAATAAAGCCTGTTCTCCCAGGTATTTCATGGATAATTTTAATGAAAGCCAAGATTTCACCGATAATATTATGGGAATGTTATTGCTAAGAAGCAATACATCATCAACTTATAGGACAATCATTATCAGTGCGCTCCCACTAACCTTCTTATATACACAAAAATCATCTTCGGTTTTGAATGAAATCATATACCATTATGATCTCATCAAAACGTTGGTTCCAAGAACACAATGCTTGCTTTAATCCATAAATGGATCGATTTAACTTGCAAACCTTGTTTGCATGTTTTGGTACAACAAAACCGTCAGGTTGTATATAAACATCCTCCAAAAGGTTTCCGTTTAAGGAAAATAGTTTTGACGTTCAGCTGCCATATTTGATAAATGTAACATGCAGCATTAGCAAGCATTATCCAAATAGATTTAATCATGGCAACATGTGAAAAAATTTCATCGTAGTCGACACTATGTCGTTGACGATACCCTTTCTGTACAAGCCTAGCTATGTACGTTTGTATGTTTCCATCCGAAGTCACAGTAAGTCGAGTCAAATCTAGAAGCCATTGTTGAATTGGAAACCCTTAAGGGAGTCAAGGCTCAAAAGTACGAAGGGACCAGAGAGGGCGACTCTCAGGAATATAGTATATAACTAATAAACAGTCTCATTGTATTGAGAAGAAAGAACTAGATGGAAAGTAACACATGAACCAATAGATTTAGTAGAGATGTCCTAAGCAATCGAAGTTGATGGAGTTTCTAGGGGAGTAAAGATGTAAAGAGTTCAATGAACTGAGAGGAGAAGGAAATATAAGTAGCGGAGTAAACTTCATAAGGAGGAATAACAAATAGAGTAAAATAAGACTCTGAGAGAGAGTAACAACTTAATGTTGGACAATTGTGATCCATATCGTCACTATTTGTAAAAGACATTGTGGTTTTTGTACAAATTAACTATATGACAATGGAAATTTCATTTTATCATTTTTTGTAATTAGATTACTTATATATATATAAATGATAAAAATCCTTATGATTAGTTCCAGATTATAAGATATGAGACAATATCAATCCATAAAGGTTTAATCATTAAATATCCATAGTCATAGTATTATCGAGACTGGACATCGATAATGTAGAATAGACTAGTATTGCACTTGTGCGTGTTATGGAAGCGTAACATCATAGTTCTCATATATTTAAGTATTGGATACTTATGCAAGTGTGATAGGAGGTTGTGTTTACCGATAGTACAGAAACAGATTCGCTCTGGATAGACCCCGCAGAATCCCATTGGTAGTATGACTATGTGTCTATGGGAATCCGCTTCAGGGTAGGTGTATTTGGTCTTAACTTGAGACTTGCATCGCTAGTACTTACGACAATCAATACGCTTTGGGTTTGGTCGTCCGGGACTTTAATAGGTTCTGTGTACGCCTCTTCTGGGTTTATTGAGAATCGTAGTGTACTGGGTGTGATGTCAAGACGGAAGTATCACTTCAGTCATATGGAGATGATGATCAAGCAGGGATACAAAACCGGTTCTCTATTGTGTTGCAACTATCGGGATAATATGACGAGGTCATGATTATCCGATTATAGAGACTAGTTGCTTGTGATCCGATATATGCTTCGTACGGGGCAGACACTATTCTAGCCCCAGGCCGTGCATGTGACATCAGATACTGGATCGCAATACGTAATACTACGTATACTACGCCTGACATAGATTATATATTCCTTAAAGAATATTTCTGGATAATTGGGTAGGCATGACGCTTTGCCAGAAGCCTACCATGTCTCGTAAATCGGTAAGAATGTGGTACGAGGTACACACGTGTTCGGATAGTCCGACGACCAGACTAAGTCACTTTCGTAGGGATCACAGTTGCATTTAGCATATGCAACAAGCTTTTAAACCCCTAGGTGTCCCTAGTGGACGAGTTATAGTCTCGTGAGGGCTTACAACAACGATACCCACAAATGATTTACAAAAGTAATAAGATAATAAAACTAATGCACACAACAGCAAAAAGACAAGAGAAAATAGAATAAAGAAGTTAGTGACTAAACAGATGAAACATCTAATCCAAGTCAATAGTTGTTTTGTTTCATTCTAAATTACCGAATAAGTAAATTCTCCGATTATTTTTACCATTCTCCATATACACAGTCGACAAAATATTATCAACTCATTTTTCCCACAACAGTCACAAGTGCAGTTGATAAGAGAGTAATATTTTTGTCCTAAAGTTTTATCAGAATTCACATCTTTTGCGGTAATGGAATAATTTTTCTGATTTTTTTCTTTGATTTTTGATTTTTTTTATTTATTTATATACAATATCTTCCATCTATGTAGCGAGTGTTGGGTCGGTGGCTCCTAAATCAGTTGTCTTTAGGGCACATGGTGTTATGACACCCTTACAGACTTAATTACTCAGACTTCTGATATATATATTTTTGCAGCATCTTTGATCCATGTAGCGAGCTTTGGGCCAGTGACTCCCAAACCAGTTGGCTTTAGGGCACTAAGTGTTAAAACATCATTACAGACTTAAGAACTCGGATCTCAGACGTTTTTTTTTACTCCATCGTTTTTTTAGATGCTTCCTCCAATTAAAATAGAGCACTGAATATTACAAACTTTTCAATTATAGCTCATGTCTGTATGTTACTATGCATGTTGATAATACCTGCTGACTGAGCATATGAAGATCCATTTTAGTCAGTATTATGGAGAATTCACAAATTAAATAATTCAAAAGGAAATAAACAAAAATTAACTTGTTCCGAATTAGGTTTGAGATAGGTCTTAGGAGTGGAAACTCCTTACTCAGCTATCTCTTACCAATTTCACCTTTTTAGTCAAAATAAAAACAAAAAAACGCAAAATATTTTTGTAATTTTTTAAAAAAATTTCAATTTTTTTTTTCGAAAAATTTTGGACTAAAATAAAAACAACACACCACTAAAAACAAGATATTAATCAACTAATTCCCTCCCCAAACCTAAATGAGACATTGTCCCCAATGTCTTAAATAGTAGAAGAAGAGTTTAGAAGATAATATCTGGTTAGCTGAAATTCTACATGAAAAGTTAAAGGTTAAGATCAAGATTAATCCGATGCCTCTTACCACGATCGTCCTCGGACCAATTTATCTTTGAAAGGATATGGTCAATTTGTGGTTCATAGGCTAGTCAATTAGATCCGGAGCAGTTCTGGCAGTGAAGAAGAGTTATTTTAAAGGTTTTGACACGAACCCATTTCTCCGAGCATCATCAAGAAACAGACAAAGAAAATCATAAAATCCTTCAACGTTATACAGTCCAAGCGGTTTCTGGTGTATGTTCAGGTTCGCCCAAGATAATACTGTAAAAATTTCCTCCAATGTACCCAAGCCACCTGGAAAAGCAATAAAAGTATCAACGCGGTTAATCATTTCTACCAGTCGTTCAGACATACCTGACACGATTAGTTCCTCTCTGTTTGATGGTCCAATATGATTTGCCTCTGCCAAGGGTTTTGGGATGATTCCTAAAACGTGACTGCCTCCTTCCTGTACAGCCTTTGAAACGATCCCCATTAGTCCAAGATTGCCACCGCCATATACTAAGTGCATATTCCTTGCAGCTAAGACTCGACCCAATTCATGTGCTGCTTCTACGTATTGTGGCTTAACACCAACACTAGTACCGCAAAACACAGAGATGTTTTCAACTCGTCTTCTTGAAGTGGCTTCCATGTTGTACTCTGGATGTCTTCAAAAGTGCAATGATGAGTTGAATTTATAAAACCTGAAAAAGGTGAGTAATAATAGCACAAGTATCTTCCAAAGGACGTTTAGTTAAATAGTAAAATAAATCGTGATAGTCAAAAAGGTCTGGATCATGTCGGAGAAAATAAAAGAAAACAACAAAACAAATCACAATTATTAGGAAAAGACAAAGAGATATACTATTTACAATAATAGTAGCGGCTTGATTGACGTCTATGCATCAGAGACAAGCTTCCCATCCAATTTTCTTATAAATTGGAAAATAGGGTCTTTTTGAGTCAGATTCCCGAGACTTAACTGTTGTCTTTCTTTTTGGAATTGTGCATATAACACACGAATTTCGTGATACATATATCCACTAGGATGCGTCTCAAGAGTTTTAGATATATCATCCAAAGACTCCTCAAGCCATCCCTAATGAAATTAATCTTATCTTCGCGGTTATCAGACACCATGCCTAAAGAACGACAACCAGTATCACAAAACATACGAGCACATTTATAACAAACACACATTCTTTTGGCTCTTCTCTTTTTAGCATAGGTTCTCCTTCCTAAACCAGGAGATATGAAATAAAAGAGTCATAAGACTCACCTGTCAATCAGACCCGTGCTTCAATAATCCAACGAATGTTAGTAGGAATACCTTTGATCATCAGTAGTCTCATCCGTTCCAAACGAGCTTTGTAAACTTTCATCAGAGATTTTTGAGGGAGAGAAGGAAATTGCTTGTGAAGATTTATGAGAACATCTTCCATACTGAAATGACTTAACCTGTAAAAACTAAACACACCAAATGAAATCACACCAAATTACAATATATACACAAATTGCATGGGTTGCCTCCCTGCGAGCGCTAAGTTTAAAGTCGTCATCTAGACGTGACTTCTCGAACGTTAGGCTGGATCTGAAAGTGTGACACTTTCTTTTTGTCGCTCAAATGATTCTCCCCAGTAGTGCTTGACACACTTGTTTTTAACCTTGAAAGTTTTGTTGGAGTCAGGATCATGTATCTCAACGGCTCTGTCTGGTAAAACCTTGGTGATCACAAATGGACCTGACCACCGTGATTTTGGCTTCCATGGGAAGAATTTCACCCTTGATTTGTTTAACAGTACCTTCTGCCCTAGTTCCAGTTGTATGCGCACTAACTTCTCATCATGTCTTTTCCTTGCCTTTTCCTTGTACAATTTGGCATCCTCAAAAGGCTGTATGTGAAATTCCTCCAATTCGTTAAACTGGTGGAACATTTTCTCTTCTGTTTCTTGTAGTGCAAGAATTGGCTTTTTCAGTGCAAAAAATGCTTTATCTTCAGGCTCCATAGGCAATTGACATATTTTAAGTTTGTCAATAGAACTTTGCATTGTATTGGAGTTCTGAATAGTACTGTGTATCACATCAAGTCTGAAACATTCTTCATTCTTTTCATCATCTGGGAAATTCATGGCCTTGAAAACATTGAATGTTACTTCTTGGTCATGTACCCTAATGGTTAATTCTCCTTTTTGTACATCAATAATAGTTCGACCTGTAGCCAAGAACGGTCTCCCGAGGATGATTGGCACGTCTATGTCTACCTCCATATCAATGACAATAAAATCTGCTGGGAAAATGAATTTGTCAACCTTGACCAGCACATCCTCAACTACGCCTATTGGAAATACGAGCGTTCTATCAGTAAGTTGTAGAGAGACTGAAGTTGGCATTGTTTCTCCAATATGCAATTTCCTGAAAATAGAAAACGACATCAAGTTAACACTCGCACCTAGATCACACAGAGCCTTACCGAAGTCATGTTCTCATATGGTGCAAGGAACAGTGAAACTGCCAGGATCTTTCAACTTTGGAGGAAGTTTTCTCTGAATGATGGCGTTGCATTCTTCTGATAATGCTACTGTCTCATAATCTCCCAATCTCTGCTTTCGTGAAAGAATGTCTTTCATGAATTTGGCATAGCTGGGCATTTGTTCCAACGCTTCTGCAAATGGAATGTTGATATGCAACTTTTTGAACAACCTCTAAGAATCGAGCAAACTGCTTGTCCAGTTTATTCTTCTGAAGACGCTGAGGAAATGGTGGAGGTGGAGTGATCTGTTCTTTTTCATTTGCTTCTTTTTCCTCCATCTGTTGCTTTGTTTCTTTTGGAACTTCCTCAGCAGTTGTTTTGGCTCCAACATCTTTGTTGATTTCAGTACCGCTTTTTAACATGATGGCATGACACTGCTCATTCCATATGTTCCTCGAATTTGGTTCAGTGTTGCTAGGAAGGTTACCTGGCGGTCTGTAACTCCGAGCATTGGCCAGTTGTCCAATTTCATTCTCCAGTGCTTTAATAGAAGCTGATTGACTTTGAATTAATGTTGTTTGGGATTGAAACATAACATCATATCTTGCTGCTTGAGAGTCGTGTTTTGCTTCTATCTTTTTCAAGTGGGTCAACACTTCTGTTATTCCTGATTCATTTGCCTGCTCCTGGCCTTTGTTCTGTTGTTGGAATCCGGGTGGTGTGTTGTTCATTTGCCTGAATTGTTGCTCCATGCGAAATTTGGATGATTCCTCCACCCTGGGTTGTAGGTGTTCGAATATGGATTGTTCCCCTGTCTGTTGAAATTGTTGACATAATTCACCGTTTCTTTATGTTGGTTGAAAGATTCTGACTCAGGTGCTCCTCCAAATAGTGAACTTGTGGATCCACCATTAACTTTCATGTTAAGAGTTTCCAAATTTTTGCAAATCTGATCCAACTTGGCATTTACTGCAGTGTTGGCTCCAATTTCATAAATTCCATCAACTCATTGAATCAAGCTCCTTTCTGTTGGCCACAAGGAGTTGTTGTTGGCCATTTCTTCAATTAAGTCCCAGGCTTGATCTTCTCCTTTTGCCATCAAAGCTCCTCCAGCAGCAGCATCAATTGTGGTTCTCATTATTCCAGAAAGTCCATTGTAGAAGGTTTGGACTTGTAGCCACTTTGCGATCTCATGATGAGGACATTTCCAGAGTAAATCTTTGAATCTTTCCGAAGCTTCGCAAAGGGATTCTGATTCTTGTTACATGAAGAATGTGATGTCTATCCTCAACTTTGATGTTCTGGCTGGTGGAAAGTACTTTGCAAGGAATTTCGTGGCTAGAGTGTTCCATGTTGTGATGGAACCTGCTGGTAACAAATGTAGCCAAGCTTTAGCTCTATCTTTCAGGGAATATGGAAAAACCGCAGTCTCATTGCTTCTTCAGCTGTTCGATTGTAATTGAAAATACCGCAAACTTCCAGTGAGTTACTGATGTGGGAATTAAGATCTTCAGTTGTATTTCCCCCAAACTGTACTTACTGCTGAATCTTATGGATGCATGTTTTGATGTCACACGTATTTGCTGGTAAAAGAGGAAGTACAATACAGGAAATGAAGCCGTCGAGCACCGGAATGGTTCTGTCTCGAATGGGTATCGGTAGTGCCACTTCCAAAGGTTCAGGTTCCATGTTGACTAAAGCTTCTTGGCCTTCTCGCTTTTCCCTTCTCAACTGTCTGATGGTTCTTTCAATTTTTGGGTCAAGCGGTCGGAGTTCAAAGCTTCTGGTTCATCTCATGTAGTTTCTGAGAACCTGAAACATAAGAAAACAAAAACAATAAGTAAAAAGAAATTAGATACAAGTAACGTATCTAACCCTAAAACTAATAGTGAAAGATAAATAAGTCCCCGGCAACGACGGCCAAAAACTTGACCGGTGCGTAATCACACGCGTATAACCCAAGCACACGTATCGTTCAAGTAGTATAAAAAGTATCGATCCCACGAGGACTTAATACCTAATCTATTAATTTTATGAGGTCAAATGATTACTAGTATCTAACAGGTTGATTGATTGATTTGAAATGGTGATGATTTTGAATTTAAAAACAAGTAAAAAAATTACGCGAAAGTAGGTTTAAGAAAATTCAATATTAGGAAACTATCTAGGGTTGTGAATTTTCCAATATCATTTTAAAGATGAAGTGGTTATTTTATTTTTGTGTAATATATCGGTTTACTAACCTGGAACACTAAATTATGCGAAAGCCTCTGTCGATGGTCAGACGCAATACCCAGTATAACCCAATTGAACCATATGTCTATGTCAACCAAATTACCTGGATTCATTAAGTTTAAGTTCCAATTATGGCTACCCCCGCCCGACAGATATATGTCTATCCTGTAAGGAAATCTATTAAAGGGTTATCTATCCTCAATGAAGATCTTGGGCTATTAAGTCTAAGGCTGAAACCTAAAATTCTTTTGTCAAGTTTATTTTAGATTTACCAGATCAATCTTATTAGTGGCTAATTAACAAGACACATTAAGCTTAAGACTTAATAAGTAAACCTTTAAATTACCCAAACTATAAAATAACCCCTTATAAACCGGTGATATTAGAATTCATCACAACCCCAGATAACTAACTTAGTTACGACACATAACTAGGGCTAGTAAAAACTTAAATAAAATAAAAGACATAAAGTAAATGCTGAAAGTAAATTTCTGAAAAGTAAATGACGGAAAGTAAATGCTGAAATAAAATACTGAAAATTAAATACTGAAAAGTAAATGCTGAAAGTAAATTACTGAAAAGTAAATGCTGAAGGTAAATTGCTGAAAGTAAATTGCTGAAAAGTAAATGCTGAAAGTAAATTGCTGAAAAGTAAAAATACAATAAAAGAAAATGTTGAGTTAAAAGGATCCACTTTTATTACTTCTATTTTAGATATCTCCTTTAATATAATATATTAACTTTGCATGATAATTACTAATCAGCCATATAGGCGGTATCCAGATTAAGTCAAATTAATAATTAATTACCAACCGACCAATCAGGCGGTATCCAGTTTAGTCAGGTTAAAACCAATTTAAATAATTACCAACCGACCAATATGACGGTATCCTCGTTAAGTCAGGTTTTAACTAGTTAATATATTATAATTAAGGGAGATTAATCTAAATACTAGTAATAAAAGTTTTACCTTTTACCCCAGCAAATGGGAGTTACCTCCTAATTACTAAAAGTAAAAACTGAAAATTAAAGAAAGAAAAATATTGTGCGTGAAAGTAAATTGCGGAAAGTAAAAACTGAAAAGTAAAGAAAAGAAAGTGCGAAAGCGGAAATTAATTACTGAAAGCTGTAAATAAACAAACAAGATACAATCTTCTTAGTATTCTTAAGGAATTCCTTAGAAGAAAGTATGAATTTACAAATGAAATGGCTTGGTATTTATAGGCAAAATTTTGCCTCCATCAAATCTCCACCAAATCCATTATTAATTGCTCCACTAATTGCTCCACCAAATCCATTATTAATTACTCCACTGATTGCTTATCATGTTTGGTGGTGATTTGATAATTTTTATTATCTATTTATTAATTTATTTTTTGCTTTGAAAATGACTTTAATAATTACACACAACACACTTATGGATGGTTCATCAATTTCGGACATGAAATCTTAAGACTTCAAAATTATTTTTTCTTTCAAAGTTGTAGATCTTTAAGTCTTATTTAATCTGGAACTTGAATAAGCTCAATCTGATATCGGAGTAAAACGTTATGCCCAAAAAATGATAGATGCACAAAATTAGAATTTCCAAAACTGCACTTCGTTAAAACGCCCTTTCAAATTTCCAATCTTCGAAATTAATATGTCAAGTCCAATTTTTGCCCTTATTTGACCCACATTTCTTCCTAAATGATTTCATTGTGTCCCAATATTATTTTATCTATAAAATAAAATAAAACAAATCAAAACGTTCATCAAACCCGAGAAACGAAACAAAATATTAAGTAAAAGGGGCGGTAAATATTGATATATTTTCCGCTCATCAGGTACATATTTTGTTTGAACAATGGAGCAGTAAGCTGGAAATCTTCCAAGCAAGAGACTGTTGTCAATTCAACAACAGAAGCGGAGTATATTGATACAGCTGAAGCAGCAAAAGAGGCAGTTCGGATCCGTAAATTCATAATTCGATTAGAAGTAGTTCCGTTAGCAGCTGAGCCTGTTCCATTGTATTGTGACAATAACAAGGCTCTAGCGCAGGCTAAGGAACCGCGGTCTCATAAAAAATCCAAGCATATTCTTTGACGTTTCTATCTGATTCGTGAGATCATACATCATGGCGATGTGAAGATCGAGAAGGTCGCATCAGAGGACAACATTGTAGATCCACTAACGAAAGTTATTCCTCAGCAAAAGTTTGAGCGACATGTACATAGTTCATGTGTTAGATGCTTGAGTGACTGGCTATAGGCCAAGTGGGAGATTGTTGGACAATTATGACCCATAGCGTCACTTATGCAAGTGTGATAGGAGATTGTGTTTACCGATGGTACAGAAACAGCTTCGCTCAGAATAGACCCCGTGGAATCCCATTGGTAGTATGACTATGTGTCTATGGGAATCCGTTTCAGGGTAGGTGTATTTGGTCTTAACCTGAGACTTGCATCGCTAGTACTTGCGACAATCAATACGCTTTGGTTTTGGTCATCCGGGACTTTAACAGGTTCTGTGTACGCCTCTTCTGGGTTTATTGAGAATCATAGTGTATTGGGTGTGATGTCAAGACGGAAGTATCACTTCAGTCATATGGAGATGATGATCACGCAGTGATACAGAACCGGTTCTCTATTATGTTGCAACTATCGGGATAATATGACGAGGTCATGATTATCCGATTATAGAGACTAGTTGCTTGTGATCCGATATATGCTTCGTACGGGGCAGACACTATTCTAGCCCCAGGCCCTGCATGTGACATCAGATACTGGATCGCAATACATAATACTACGTATACTACGCCTGACATAGATTATATATTCCTTAAAGAATATTTCTGGATAATTGGGTAGGCACGGCGCTTTGCCAGAAGCCTACCATGTCTCGTAAATCGGTAAGAATGTGGTACGAGGTACACACGTGTTCGGATAGTCTGATGACCGGATTTACTGCCAACATATCCAGGGATCTCATGGGTCATTTCCCGAAGATTCACTGATTACGTATGACTCAAACATAATTAATCTGTGATTAATTACAGCGAAAATTTTTCTGGGATAAAATTCAATTAGAAGAGAGAGAACGATTAATTCGAAATTAATCAATAAAATAATATATTCGATATATTAAATGAAATTAGATTTCGACGCGAAATTAAATTAGATTTTAATTCGGGCGAACGAATTAATTTAGAATTAATTCGTGAGCGACTTTAACGGTAATTTTGCTAGACATAATTATTTAATTAAATTTGATTTAATTAAGTTGCAACGGAAAATTCGTTAATTCGGAATTAACGAACCCGAGCCTGGGATGTGTGTACGGGCCCACTCCAATTTTGAATCAAGTGGGGCCCACAAGTCACATCATTAGTCACTCAAGTGATGAAAGTCTTGTCACTTTTTGGTGATTGACATCTAGTCACTTTTAGGGTGATGGGAGTGGTTGGAGAAATTTATTGCATTTTCCCCTCAAAATTTTGCTTTAGGCCTTTTGGTAAAGCATATACCAAAATTGGTTTTGAATTTTTCATAAGTTGTATTTGTTTTAGAAACAAAAACATAAGGCAAAACAAAAACTCTCTCTTTCTTCTTACCTTGGCCGAACACTACAAGAATTATTGGGGAAATTTTGTTGCAAAATTTCTCCATTGCTAGCACACAAAGGATCATACTAGGTGATAGGGAAACCATCCTTTGAGTTTGAAATCTCAACCTTCAAGCTTGGAGCTTCAACATACAACTTCAAAGAGAAGATCTTGGAGCACTTCTCAAAGCAAAAATTTTATTATCAACACATCATCTCTTCCGATCATTGTAAGTATATTTCCGCTATACTTTTCTTTTGTATTCACATTATTTCATGCATAAAATGTTCTTGGGATGATCTTAGACCAACACTTCAGATGGTTAAGCAACAGAGACTAGTAGGAAGAAGTACATGGGTAATATGATGGAGTATTTAGAGAGAGTAAGACTCTAGAAAAGGTTCACGATAAGAGGTAGTATGATCGATAATCGTAAAGCAGATCAAGAGTGAAGTGGAAGCATGAGAGAATTCAGATAGCACCTAGCAGAAGTATCTTAGTGTGAGAGCCGACACTAGTAAGCACGTGAGTCTCGAGCTTATAGATGAACAGAACGTGCAAGTACAACACAGGTAACTAGTGAGGTCAGCACAGCCGAAAAGGTTTCGAGACCAAACCCCACCCTCCCAACTCTTATTATACCACATTAGTTAAGATGGACGTAGATGATTGCCTTAAGATATCCTTGGAAACAAGGGAAACCATAGGTGTAGTAAATATCCAATAAAGTAGGGTAAGAGACAATTGAAAGATAATACCCTTCAAGATGAAAAGATAAATATTGTAACCAAAAGTTTCATAAATAGTTAAAAGTAGGAAAAAATATAGAAAGGACATCAATTAAATGATGGAGGTGGAACTGTTGAGGTAGGACGATAATAGAAAAATATACTAGATAAGCAATGACATAAATGTATAGTGATAAGATAGATTTTCAATGGTACTACAGAATGTAAGCTTTTTCAGAGTTGGGATAAGACTGAAATTTTATTATATGAGTAACGGGAGGAAGATAATAATAGTGACCTGTATGTTTCCCTTCGTAATGCACCATTAAGGTTAATGCATAGGATGACTTGAAAGAGATTTGTTGAAGAATAACCTAGAGACGGCCAAGAATAGCACAAGATATGAACCGATAGTAGACTAGGACAGCACCTGACAGGATAAGACTCGAGGGATAATTGAAGGTGGAGTCTTTTAGAGTGCTAGTAGGCAAGGAAATACTAGTCAGCATGAAAGACAGTAACCGTATTTGAACTAAGCAAGAAATTAAAGGTGCAAAAAGACTACGAACATAAACTAGAACAGAATACCAGTGCCAACGTTAATAATAAAGAACACAGTTTAAGCTTAGAGGTGCATACAGTTAAGCTTAACATAGATAACTTGTCCCAAAACTCTTTAGTCAATCGAGAGGGATCGCCAGAAAAACTACCCATAATTCACATCCTAAGTATGAGAGCCATCAGTTGACAGTGATAGTACATAAAAAAATTTGCTATGAGTTATGAAGTCCTAAACCCATAAATAGTCGAAAATGTGGGAACTCGGAGGAAAGAGCTCATAAGCAGTGGGAACTTAGTGAGGAGGAAATAGAGAGGGTCAAATAGTTAGATAAGATATGATAATGAATGCTAGAATAAGATCTAGTATATGGAGCTAAAGAAATACCTAGCAAGACATATCTTATAAGGTCATTAAAATGTTATATTATAAAGAGTAACTGAAGAACCTGAGGTATACTCAAGTCAAGAGAAAGAGAAGGTCTTGTACATAGCATAACATATATTATGCTTCCAATATAAGAAACATATGACAAGTTAGACATCATAACTCTCTCTTCCTCAGTCTGAGGTGCCATTTTCTTCAAAAGATGTATGTCATATTGGAAAGGTAAATTTGTTGTCTTATAGTTGCTAAAACCATATATTTCTAACATCTTATCTACGTACGTTGATTGCGAAAATCCTATAAGCTTCTTACCTTTATCCCGGTAGGGCCTTATACCCAGTATATAAGAAGCTTCACCTATATATTTTATGGAGAAGTTCTTTCAAATGTAGGCTTTCACATTTTGCATCATAACTATATCATTCCTAACGATAATAATATCATCTACATATAAGATTAGGAAAACTATCATGCTCCTACTTATTTTCTTATAAACACATGGTTCTTCCTCGTTCTTGATGAATCCAGATAATCTAATTATCTCATCAAAATGACGATTCCAACTTTAGGATGTCTGTTTAAGTCTATAAATAGACTTTTGGAGCTTATAGACCAAGTTTGAAGTCTCACTGGATATGAAACCCTCTGGTTGTTCCATATAGATATCCTCATCATGGAATCTATTTAGGAAAATAGTTTTCACATCCATCTGACATATCTCATAACCATGATATGCAACAATGGCTAAAAGAATCCTGATGGATTTTAGCATGGCTACTGGTGAAAAATTTTCCTCATAGTCAATCCCATGATGTTGAGTGTAACCTTTCGCGACCAGTAGGGCCTTAAAGGTTTCTACATTTCCATCGGGCCCTCACTTTATTTTATAAACCCATTCACAACCAATAGGTTTAACTCCTTTAGGAAGTTCAACTAAGTCCCAGACTTGATTGTCATGCATAGAATCCATTTCAGATTTCATGACTTTCTGCCATTTTCCCGAATCGATATCCAATATCGCTTCTTCATACGTAGTCGGGTCTGTTTCCTCCAAAAGGAGAACATCAAGGCTCACATCAGATGTTAAAAATAATCTCACATGAGGCTTTGATATTCAATTCGACTTACGTAGAACCTGTATTATAGTTCCTTCACCTAGTAGGATATCTGATTCCATCTCAGGTTCCTTACTATTGGGATTAAACTCATCAAGTTCAATCTTTCTACAAAGTGGAAAAGTGAACAACAAATACATTTCTTTACTCAGAATCATAGAATTGATATCCCAAAGAATTTTCAGGATATCCAACGAACCTATATTTATACCTCATCGGTGTTAGTTTTGTTGGGTTTCTACTATAGTCCCGGGATCGATTCAAGCATAGAAACATATTTGAATACTCAAAAGAAGTATGGCGAATCATACTTACAATGATCGGCTTTTGCGATGCGAGGTACAACAAAGAAGTCTTCAAGCGTTTCCTCCAAGGTGCTCACGGTTTTGCTCCAGTTTGTGCTCCATTTTTGAATCTCCAAGCTCAAAGCTCGGTATGCATTCCATGCCCATGAGTGGGTTTCCCTATCACCTTCGTAAGACTCCTAATGTGTGCTAGCACTCGGAAAAATTTGCCGCAAATCTTTCCCTTGTTCTTCATCTTGTTCTCGGCTTGAGAAGGAAGAAATAAGAAAAAATGGCCCAAGGCCGAGAGATAGAGAGGAGAGAGTTAGAAATTGTGTGTTGGTATTTGATTTCCAAAATCAAATAAAAGATATACCAAATTCAACTTTCAAAATTGGTACAAGCAATAAAGCCATCCAACCACCACCATCAATCATGAATAGTGACTAGTTGTCAATCACTCAAAGTGACAAGACATCCTTCACTTGATTGACTAGTGATTTGACGCTTGATGTGACTTGTGGGCCGCACTTGAATTCGAAACACGAGTGGGTCCGCAAACACTCCCGGGCTCGGTTTCGCTAATTCTGAATTAACGAATTTTCCATTGCGACGTAATTAAATCAAATTTAATTAAATAATTATGCCCAGCAAAATTACTATTCACGTCGCTAACGAATTAATTCTAAATTAACTCGTTCGCCCGAATTAAAATCGAATTTCAATTCCGCGTCGAAATCTAATTTGTAATCAGCAGATTCTGCACATCAAAAGTTTCTGATTCGTGTTTCTATATAAACACATAACCATAACGCGATGCCACATCTGTAAAGGTTACGAAGTATTCATATCCACCTCTAGCCTAGCTAGATATGGGCCCACTTACGTCACTATGAACGAGGGCTAACAGATCGGTGGCACTTCAACTTTCACCAAGTAAAAGGTATTTTAGGCACTTTGCCTAATAAACTAGATTCGTAGACATTATTTGAATAGAATCAAATCCATCCTAGTATCCACTCTTCGAAAGTGTGGATATACGAGTCTTGTTAATTGTGTCCCAGACAACAATGCCACAAATAAGTCTCATCTTGATTAAATCAGTTGGAGCTATTTGTTTGTCCTATTATATGTATGAGATTTATTTATCTTCAAAATATAAATACTGTTATTCACATCTAATGTGTTTATCTCAATATCATCTTTATAAAATAAAACACTTTAGTGTTCTAGAATATAAAGGTATATCCGCAACGGATTATACTCTGATATAGAGATAATGTTTCTAGTCAAACTAGTTACATTATAAAAAGTTTCCTAATTTAAGTACACACCCGAAGGGTAGTTCCTAAACTTAGGTCTCTACGGTCAAAACAGCGACTTTCGTCCCGTTCTCGATTCGTAGGTAAATCTCAACTGGAGTCAGTCTCCTGCTAATCAGCAGATTCTGCACATCAGTACATATTTATGTACCACATTCAGTATCTAAAATCCAATTTTAATACTAGTAGCGAACATGTTTATGACAAACATATTTAAAGTCGGAACCTTGCCCCTCTTTTCTTCCTATATGTGTGCCTTATCCACATGGCAGTCACGCATACAGTGACCCCGTTTGCCACAGTTTTAGGCAGACATTTTGGGATATGTCCTTTGTCTTCCTAGAAGACTATAATGATTTTGCCTTTGCCCCTTTTCCACACCCCATAAGCCTTTGGCCAAGTCTTGGCCTTCTGGGATGTCGAAGTAAGATGCGCCTTGCGCTTCTTGCCCTATTGCAAACTCTGGCTTTGTCTCCTTGAGTATAGCCATTAACTCTCCAAGAGTTTTCTATTGCAATTTGTACTTCTAAGATCTAAGGATAGATCTATGAAGATCCTTCAATTTCAATATCATTCTATAAGGATCTAATCCTTAGTTCTGACTAAGAAATTAAGGAGTCTTTGTGGCAAGCATAACGGATTAAGCACTAAAGTTATCATCACATGAATATTCCAAATATCATGTTCTACTATTTGCTCAACTCCGGGCTTAGGCTCGAGACATCACTCTATCAAATAAAGTAACTTCTCAGTCTCCAGGACTATCCTGAGATTTTATTCCCAATCTGAAATTTAAAGCCGTTTAAAATATTTTTACCCAGGTTGATATTTTAAACGCTAATCTTTCAATTATCTTGATTGCTATAGTCCAACTATCCAATCAACGATTTCAGGTACTATTAAATATAATTATTACTATAGTCTAACTATATAATCAACTATAATTTAATTGGTTAATTCAAATATATTGATTACTATAATCCAATTATATAATCAACTATCATTTGAAGTGGTTTGAATACAGTCCAACTGTTTAATTAAAACAACGATTAAATATTAGTCCAACTAATATATTAATTTATATATGACGAAAAATTAAAATGAGCGCGTATTGGCAAGTAACTAAACGAATATTGCAAATTTAATACTTGCCTCCCACTATTTTTCGGCGAGCCTCTAACCCTCTGTGGAGTACTCGGGAAACCTTGTTTCCTAGTGGGCTAGGATCCCGTTAAATAACTTTACAAGCCCAATTCCAAAATAAGCCTAATTAATTTAATTCCAAATTTCCAAATTTCATAATTTCATAATTAAATTAACCAAAGTGTATAGCCATAATTAATTAACCAAATAATATTTCCAAAACACTAATTTACTCAATTAATTATGCTTATCATCATCAACTTATGTCCAACACAATTGAATGAAAAAATCAAACATTTTACATGCTACAAGTCACGGCATTTAGGGTTTTTCAAAATTGATTTCGATTTCAATCCAATTAAATCTCAAATCAATTTATCCCAAGTATTTTCAACTCATCCAATGATCAAAAATAAAAAATTCCATGACATTAGGGCACCTCCAAGTTTCGGCCAAGCCTATATTTTGGGGAAAAATTGATCCAATCCATTTTTCACAAAATTTATCACAAACAACTCCAAGTCATCCATATATAAGCATGCTCAAACAAGTAATTTAGTCAAAACATGCTCAAATCCAATTTACCCAAATTTTACCCCGAGTATATTTCATGCTCAAAATGGCTTTGATACCATTGTTGGGTTTCTACTATAGTCCCGGGATCTATTCAAGCATAGAAACATATGTGAATACTCAAAAGAAGTATGGCGGAATCATACTTACAATGATCGGCTTTTGCGATGCGAGGAACAACAAAGAAGTCTTCAAGCTTTTCCTCCAAGGTGCTCACGATTTTGCTCCATTTTGTGCTCCATTTTTGAATCTCCAAGCTCCAAGCTTGGTGTGCATTTCATGCCCATGAATGGGTTTCCCTATCACCTTCGTAAGACTCCTAATGTGTGCTAGTACTCGGAAAAATATGCCGCAAATCTTTCCCTTGTTCTTCATCTTGTTCTCGGCTTGAGAAGGAAGAAATAAGAAAAAATGGCACAAGGCCGAGAGATAGAGAGGAGAGAGTGAGAAATTGTGTGTTGGTATTTGATTTCCAAAATCAAATAAAAGATATACCAAATTCAAGTTTCAAAATTGGTACAAGCAATAAAGTCATCCAACCACCACCATCAATCATGAATAATGACTAGTTGTCAATCACTCAAAGTGACAAGACATCCATCACTTGATTGACTAGTGATTTGACGCTTGATGTGACTTGTGGGCCGCACTTGAATTCGAAACGTGAGTGGGCCCGCAAACACTCCCGGGCTCGGGTTTGCTAATTCCGAATTAATGAATTTTCCGTTGCGACGTAATTAAATCAAATTTAATTAAATAATTATGCCTAGCAAAATTACTATTCACGTCACTAACGAATTAATTCTAAATTAACTCGTTCGCCCGAATTAAAATCTAATTTCAATTTCGCGTCGAATCTAATTTCGTATAATATATCGAATATATTATTTTATTGATTAATTCCAAATTAATCATTGTATCTCTTTTTAAATAATATTTTATCCCAGATAAAATATCTCCGTAATTAATCTTAGATTAATTTTCTCTCTCATACAATTAATCCCAGATTAATTAAGTGCGAGTCATACGTCATCGGTGAATCTTCGGGAAACGACCCATGAGATCCCCGGATATGTTGGCAGTAAATCCGATCGTCGGACTATCCGAACACGTACGTACCTAGTACTATGTTTTTACCGATTTATAAGACATGGTTGGCTTCTAGCAAAGCACCGTGCCTTCCCAATTCTCCAGAAATATTATTAAAGAAATATGTGATCTATATCAGGCGTAGTATACGTAGTATTGCGTATTTCGATCCAGCATCGGATGTCATGTGCTAGGCCTGGGGCTGGAATTGTGTCTGCCCCGTACGAAGCACATATCGGATCTCTAGTAACTAGTCTCTATAATCGGATAATCATGACCTAGTCATATTATCCCGATGACTGCAGTACATAAGAGCACCAGTTATGTATCCTACGTGATCATCATCTCCACTATGACTGGAGTGATACTTCCGTCTTGACATCACACCCAATACACTACAATTCTCAATATACCCAGAAGAGGCGTACACAGAACCTGTTAAAGCCCTGGACGACCGAAACCAAAGTATATTGATTGTCGCAAGTATTAGCGGTGCAAGTCTCAGGTTAAGACCAAATACATCTACCTGTAGGGGTTGGTGCTCTGAGCGCCAATTCCCGGTTGTATTTTGTTAAATACTTCTGTAAAACATTATTATTAGTAATAATATATGCAGTTTATATAATATAATCTATTCTTTTGTATGGTAAAGACGTAATGACCCTAGAATGATTAGTCATGATACAGTTGCAAAAGCGTCGCAACGGACATTGAGATGTATCATGACGTTGTCATTCTCAGACAGTTCCTGGTCAAGGTTTACACTGCTTGGTCAGTACAGTAAACCCGTTGAGACCGGTACATATCGTATACTGGAATATATGATTCCAATGGTTTCTCAATGAACCATTAGTCTTGGAGACTAGTATAGACGTGTAGGTGTTTATAGCGGATAAACACTGAACGACTCACCGAAGATTCTTGATGGATGGTACACCAGCGTCAATAAGAATCTTCTTGGGTTGAGTAGCACTTGTGATTCTTAGACTTGAGATGCCATTGTGGGCACATGAGACATCTTCTACACTTAGATGGCAGTCACGTCACCGATCTATTTAGATCAGACCTCCGCCTGTTCGTTGGGTGTAGACAGATCCTCAGGGTGTCCTATGTGTGTCAAGATAGGATCCGTCAGTTATGTGTACCAGAGCATAGGTAGTCCATATGATTAGCAATCAGATAAAACCATGGGCCCGTGGTAAGTTTAGAAGCTAGTTCTAAACATTCTTTTGAGATTGCTAATAGAATAAGTCGACTGGATAGTCCCGATAGAGATTTGACGTTTACATCTATATCTCTGGGATTTATCCGGATACCTGTGACGGAGGAATTATACATTTGCGATGACCTCGACCTGTATGGTTTAGCGAGATTATCCATGATCGTCATAATCTACGGGTGGATAGATTATGGACACGAAATTAGATTTCGTGACGGATATACCTGAACCAAGAGAGTCTCAATAATGAAACATACTCGTTGAGCACTGGAGCAACATAAATAAATAATATTGATTATTTATAAAGTCGTTTAATGGTTAAACGCAAGATACATGCTTAAGAGACTAGATAGTCATTTCCTTAATTATTGTGTATTTACATTTAATACTTGATTAATTTAAATACACATTAATTAATAGTCAAAATGAGTTATTTGACTTATTTCCTAAATGAATATATGTTTTTAATATTTAATGTAAATATTGTACATATATTTAATATATTTGTATTTGATTAATTAATTAATTATTTAATTGTTAAATGATTAAATTAATTAAAATATAAATATCTTATGTTAGGATAATTAAAGTAAATGACATTAGTTGCATTTGTTGACCAAGATAAATATCTAATAAAGTAGTTTATAAGATATTTATGCAAGTTGACATTATGATTATTGAAATGAAATTGAAATTACAATTTCTTGCATTTGGTCTTGCATTTTCGGCCAAGGTGTAATTGTTACACATATAAATTGATTTTCATTTCATTTAACACTTAACCTAATACACTTTATCAAAAACAAACACCATTGAAGAAAGCTTGAAGAAGTTTGAGAAAGAAAAGAAAAACCAACGAAAGCTTGATTTTAGTAAGTTTTCTCCAACTTACTATTAGTAAGGAAAATGTTCCTTAGGATCTAGGCTTCCATATATGATATCCTTAGGTTATTTCTTTCTTTGTTCTTTATGTTTTTTGTTGATGGAAAGTTTGGTGAAGTTGTAGAGCATGTGTAATGAATAAAGTGTTTAACTATTGTAGTAATAACCACTCTTGTAAGGTTTATGAAACCAAGTTGCTATTCTAGAGTTGTTGACCCACTCTTAAATGACCTAGATTTGATCTTGAGTTGTTTCATTGTGTTGAGACTTGAATTGGATGAAAGATTGATGATTGAAACATTTGATTTAATGTAATTAGCCTAATTTGTCCAATTTGTGGAAATTGAAAAATTAGGGTTTCTAACTAATTCCAAATTTGGGGGTTTTCATATATGTTGAGCATTTGGGTGTGTATATGATGCATGCAAAGTTTCATGTTGATTGGATTTCATTTGGATGAGTTTTGAAGCATGAAATGACCAAATGGTCAACTTGGGCACCATTTGGTGCTCTCGGCTTTGGATGAAGAAATTGGGGATTTTGGTTGCTTTGGTGTTTTGATGTTTTGAACATCATAAGTTCATCTTAGAAATGATTTAGAATCATTCAAAATTGATTGGATCAATTTCGGACTAAAACGGACAAAAATACAAAGCAAGGGTATTTCGGTAAATTCACTTAAAATTGTTTTATTGAATTTATTTTCATAATTTGATTATTGGAATATTAAATAAATATGTTTATTTAATTAATCCGAGAAAAATTTTTGAAATCTGAAAATCGGATTTTCACCGCTTCCGCTGCGTTACCGGACTCACCCCCTAAATAACCCCTTCACTACCCTGATTCGGACTTCCATAGATACATAGTCATACTACCAATGAAATTCTGAGGGGTCTATCCAGAGCGAAGCTGGTTTCGTACCATCGGTAAACACAACCTCCTATTACACTTGCATGAGTATCATATACCCAAATATATGAGAACTATGATGTTATGCTCCCAAAACGCGCACAAGTGTAATACTAGTCTTTTACGCATTATCGATGTCCAGTCTCGATAATACTCTGACTAGGGATATTTAATGATTAAACCTTCGTGGATTGATACTGTCTCATATCATCTCAATCCGGAACTAATCATAAGGACCTTTCATCGTTTATACATCTTGGTAATCTAATTACAAATGATAAAAGAGCAATTTCCTTTGTCACATAGTTAATTTGTACAACAACACCATGATATGTACAAATAGTGATGCTATGGGTCATAATTGTCCAACAAGTTTATCCTGCTGCGCAACTCTAACGTATGCAGGACAACCCAAATCTTTAAGTATCTAAAATCTGGATTTCTACCGAACCATATCGCATAAGGGGTCATAGAAACAGCTTTCGATGGAACCCTATTAAGTATGTGGGAAGCAGTAAGTAAAGCGTAATCCCAAAGGTAATATGGAAGATCTGTATAGCTCATCATGGTGAAGGGGTTTTATGGCGAAAATCCGGTAACGCAGCGGAATAGTGGAAAATCAAAATTTTCCGATTTCAAAATTTTTCTTGAATCAATTAAATAAACTTCTTTATTTAATTATCCAATTATCAAATTTTGAAAAATTACACAAGATATCAAATTCCTTGATAATTACCGAATTGCCCCATAACTTTGCAAATTGATCATTTTAGTCCAAAAATTATCAAATACAATTTTGGATGATTCTAAATTTTTTTCCAACATATCCAATATATCAAAATCAAATTCACACAAATCCCCATTTTGTGAAATTGCCGAGAGCCCCCCATTTTCGGTTTATTGCATTTTAGTCCATTTTGTTCAAAAACAAACCAAGATCAAATCCAATCAACCCAAAACTTTACATGCATCATATACATACCATTATGCATCACATATATGAAAAGCCCAAATTTGGAGTGGGTTAAGAACCCTAATATTTCAATTTTACCAAATTGTCCAATTTCACCAAATCTTTAAAATCCAACACTTTAATCCATTCAATACTTCACCAAACAAGCCTCAACACTATGCAATAACTCTAGAACAATTCTAGGTCACCAAGGAGTGGCTTAACAACTCTAGAATGGCAACTTGATTTTCCAAAAATCAAAAGTAAACCATTTAAAGCTTACTTAAATGCATCAATCTTTCATACAAGTTCTCAACCAAATAAACACAAACTATAAGAGTAGAAAGAACATCAAAGCAACACAAAGAGTAGAAACAATTTTCATGTTGAAGGTTTTGAAGAAATACTTACAAAAATCAAGTTTTTCCAAGTCTTTTCCTTTTTCCTTCAACTTTTGCTCTCTACTTCTTTTGTGTTTTGTTTTAGTGTATATGGAACTTATAAAACCCTAAAAGAAACAAAACAATTTATACTTGCTCCAAAAAAGGCCTTGGCCGAATGGTGGAGGAAGAATAAATAAAATATCTAGAAATTTTTATTTTTGTTTCAATTAAAGCTTTAATCAACTTGCAAGCTATATCATTAAACCATTTAATGAATTACTTAAAGTCAACAAAGGCAACTAAAAGCATTTCCATAATTATCACAACTTTAAGATATTTATATTTCAATTAATTTAATCATTTAACAATTAATTAATTAATTAATTAATTATTTAAATATCAAATACATATATATTTATGATATAAGTTAATATCTTAATTTGATAATTAATTAATGTGTATTTGATAAACCTAACATCAAATACAAATACACAAAAAATAAGAAATGACTATTAGGTCCCAACACATGTATTTTTCGTTTAACCTTTAAACGACTTATAAATAATCAGTATTATTTATAAATATTGCCCTAATGCTCTACGAGTATATTTCATTAGTGAGACTCTCTAGATTCAGGCATATCCGTCACGAAATCCAATTCGTGTCCATAATTTAAAAGTAGAAAGACTCGGAGTCTGACATTCCTAGCAAGGCATGACCCGAGGCGAGAAGTTAGTTCACTGACTCGATTAATAATGCACATTAAAAGTAGGGTAATCATCTTAATCCCCACCGAGCATCTAACCCTAAAAAAACTCTAAAACGCTATAATAATGGCGGAATAGTAAGTTTTCAAGCATAAACATATGAAATGCATCCACAAAATCAAGAAACGCAAGCCTCTTATACCTAACAAACCCAAAAAGAGCATACCCACGCATATATACACAAATAATATACATACACCCGCATACATAAGCCCACCCTCATACCACCATTATCGTAAAAAAATCCCAAGAAACCAAGGCACAGACACGAACATTCAGAGCATCACAAGTAACATAAACATAAAAGTAAAGAGAGGGATGTTCAAAGAAGAACTTACTTGTTTGCAAAATAAAGAGAGTCATCAACAAGCTACAAATGGTGTTGAAGGACCGAGGTTCCAGATAACAGGAGAATCTTTGGAGTTCTTTGAAGAAGACGAAGTTACTAAAAGAGGACAATGGCGTTCAATTGTCTTCTAAATAGACGGCTCAGGTTGATATTGTTGGGGCAGTTGTGGAATCCCTAGGGTCGGAATGGTAGCCATAGCTCTAAGCTTTAATCTACAGTTCCAAACTCTAATTAATTGTTCCAAGTCCAACATGAACATCTTTGACCTAAATTATAAGAATGTTGTGTTTATACTTCTAAAGTATCCTAACACAATTGATTAGCCTTATTTCAACATTAAACTATGTGATCATGCATCTAATACACAAATGAACATAGCTTTTGAGAAGATCAAACATTACCTAGTAAGCTTGATGCAGGATCCAATCTACTTCTCCTTTGTTGAAATTGTTGGAGAACCTCCAATATGTTTCCAATGCTACTAAGCTTCACTTCAAGATCCAATCTTGATTTCTCCTAAATGAAATGTTGTAGAGACCTCACAAGCTTCTCTAAACACTTCTCTAATTTAGGCTAATCTCTCTAAGAATTTGCTTGTATTTTTAATTGTACTTGTAATTAAAACCTTCATAAAGCTTGCTATTTATAGCAAAACTTAGGCAATTTTTAATTAATAAAAGTTGTAATCAACTTTAAAGTGGGTTTAATCTAATTTGTCCAAATATGTATAATTAGGTGTGACTAATCTCCATTGTCTCCCACTTTAATTTAATCTACTTAAATCAAGCCATTGATTAGTTAAATGTTTGCCACCTTGATTTAATCCAATTAAATCAAGCCAAAACCACATATTATTACATACTTACAATTACCATAATATCCTCAAATGGTAGAGATAATTATGATTTTACAATTAAGCCCTTTGTGTAATTATTGAATTAATCCAATTAGGTCAAAGTAAATAATCAATGTTATCCAATAACACTTGATTATCTAAGTTGATAATTATAATATCGAATATTATCTTTAATCAAAATTAATCGGCTACCCTAGTGCTCAATGAGTATCTTCATATTGGGACTCTCTAAGTTTAGACACATTCGTTATATAAGCCTAGCTAATATGTACGCAATTCGGCCACCTCTGAATTCGCGAAGAACACGAACGACCTTTCTAAACTATACAAGTCGAGGTCATCACACATGTTTAATAATCCCTCTATCGTAGGCTATCTAAGTTGTGCTTAGAAAACATAGAATATATCGTTAAGTTTCCAAGGCGCACATCTCATGTCGACATATCCATGATTCTTCATAACTGATGCGATCTACCCCAGGTGATCAACTTTGGCCAAAGATTTAAGAATCGTGACTTTACTAACATTGATACCTAAACCTCTTTTGGTACAAATACGGGCCGACGGATCCTATCTTGCTTCTCACTTGATTACTGAGAGCATCGGTCCATACTCAACGAACATCTAGAGGCCAGACGATGAAAGGTTTCAGACATACATGGCATCAAAGTGTGGAAGATCTCACATAAAATCAATGTTATCCTCAAAGGATTACATATGCTACTCGACTCGAGGAGATTCCTATTGACGGTGGTGTGTACTTCCAACTATTAGGAATGACCTGTGAATCATGCAGTATTCGCTTCAATGAATACCCACATGTCTATACGAGTTTCCAAAACTCATGGTACATCGGGTTAATGTTGGTTTCTACTATAGTCCCACGATCATATTTAAGCAATGAAAAGAATGAATACTCAAATGAAATGAGGCGGAAACACACTTACATTGAACGGATTTGAGATGTGTTGAGAAGAAAAATGAACTCCAAGAATCCTTTATGGTATTCGGCCAAGGTCCAAGGTCCAAGGTCCAAGGTCCAAGTCCAAGCTCCAAGCTTTGTCTTTGTGATTCCAAGCTCCAAGGTTGGTTTCCCTATCACCTTGTATTGATTCTTGAATGTGCTAGCAAGAGATGAAAGAAAACAATTTCCTTTCCTTGGTGGAGAAGCTCACGGCTTGAGCAGAATGGGAGAGAGAGAGAGATTTCAATTTTTTTGTGTATTTGTTTTCTAAAAACAATAATGAAAAACCTTTACCAAATTTTGGTATATCTTTCAAAAAGTTAAACCAAAAATTTGGAGCCAAAATTTGCATTAAAGCCTCACAACCACTTCTTTCATGAATAATGACTGCATGTCAATCACCAAAAAGTGAGTTGACATCTATCACTTGAATGACGTGCGATGTGATGAGCGATGTGACTTGTGGCCGCACTTGATTCTAAATCGGAGTGGCCTCGCAAACACATCCCGGGCTCGGATTCGTTAATTCCGAATTAACGAATTTTCTGTTGCGACGTAATTAAATCAAATTTACTTAAATAATTATGCCAAGCAAAATTACTATTCACGTCGCTAGCGAATTAACTCTAAATTAATTCGTTAGCCCGAATTAAAATCTAATTTTAATTCCGCGTCGAAATCTAATTTCGTTTAATATATCGAATATATTATTTTATCGATTAATTCCAAAATAATTGTTTCTCTCTCTTCAATTAGTATTTTATCCCACATAAAATATCTCCGTATTTAATCCAAGATTAATTATGTTCGAATCATACGTCATCGGTGAATCTTCGGGAAGCGACCCAAGAGATCCCTAGATATGTTGGCAGTAAATCCGGTCGTCGGACTATCCGAACACGTACGTACCTCGTACTATGTTTTTACCGATTTACAAGACATGGTTGGCTTCTAGCAAAGCACCGTGCCTACCCAATTCTCCAGAAATATTCTTAATGGATTATATAATCTATATCAGGTATAGTATACGTAGTATTGCGTATAGCGATCCAGTATCGGATGTCACATGCAAGGCATGGGGCTGGAATAGTGTCTGCAATGTACGAAGCATATATCGAATTACAAGCAACTAGTCTCTTTAAATCGGATAATCATGACCTTTTCGAATTATCCCGATGGTTGCAACCATTTAGAGTACCAGTTTTGTATCCCTGCGTGATCATCATCTCCATATGACTGAAGTGATACTTCCATCTTGACATTACACCCAATACACTACGAATCTCAATAAACCCAGAAGAGGCGTACACAGAACCTGTTAAAGTCCTGGACGACCAAAACCAAAGCGTATTGATTGTCGCAAGTACTAGCGATGTAAGTCTCAGGTTAAGACCAAATACACCTACCCTGATGCGGATTCCCATAGACACATATTTATACTACCAATGGGATTCCGCGGGGTCTATCCAGAGCGAAGCTGTTTCCGTACCATCGGTAAACACAACCTCCTATCACACTTGCATAAGTATCCAATACTTAAATATATGAGAACTATGCAGTTACGCTTCCATAACACGTACAAGTGCGATACTAGTCTATTCCGCATTATCGATGTCCAGTCTCGATAATACTACGACTATGGATATTTAATGATTAAACCTTTATGGATTGATACTGTCTCATATCTTATAATCCAGAACTAATCATATGGACTTTTATCATTTATATATATTAAGTAATCAAATTACAAAATGATAAAATGCAATTTCATTGCTACATAATTAATTTGTACAAAAACCACAATGTCTTTTACAAATAGTGACGCTATGGGTCATAATTGTCTAACAGTTAAACCATTGGAACTCCAATTCCAGTATATGACATGTGCCAATCTTCTAAGTTACAGGAATTCGACCGTATTCCAAAACCAACGACTAAGAATATTTACTTTAAGAATAATTTACACCTAGTGTCAAAACTATTCTAAGGTCGATGTCATTCTTAGTATATCTATACATCAAACTAATACGCATAATGACAACACCATTAATAAGGTATGAAATGAAAAATGTAGTTATTTTATTATTAAATAATAAAATGTTCCATTCGGATTGGCACTCCAAGCACCAACTCCATCAAACTCCCACTTGCTTAGTGCCAAACTAGATGGTACCGCAGTCCCATCTCCTCCATATGTTTATCAAATAACTTAGGAGCTAAGGTCTTGGTAAGCGGGTCTGCTATGTTTTCTTATCCTTGAACCCTCAAGACCACTATGTCTTTTCGTTCAATAATCTCTCTAATTACGCGGTATTTCCTTACCACGTGTTTAGACTTGGAATGCGCCCTCGACTCCTAAGCCTGCGTAATGGCTGCGTTATTATCACAGTATAATTGGATCGAATCCGTAATACTAGGCACAATGCCAAGTTATGTGATAAAATTTCTAATCCAAACAGCTTCTTTAGCAGCTTCTGAAGCCGCTTTAAAATTCTGCCTTAGTGGTGGAATCAGCTGTTGAGCCTTGCTTTGAACAATTTGAACAACGCCAACTAATCGTACCACCGTTAAGGGTAAATATATATCCTGATGTAGATTTTCTATCATTTGGATCTCCTTGGAAGTCGGAGTCTGTATAACCCTTAATTTATAGCTCATCTTCTCCATATATCAGAAACTTATCCCTAGTACCCTTAAGATATCTCAGGATATGTTTCACGGCTGTCCAATGATCATTACCTGGATCAGATTGTTATTGGCTGGTCACACTGACGCTGAAACTGATGTCAGGTCTAGTACATAGCATAACATACATTATGCTTCCAATACAAGAAGCACATGGCAAGTTAGACATCCTAACTCTTTCTTCCTCACTTTGAGGTGCCATTTTCTTCGAAAGATGTGTGTCGTATCGAAAAGGTACATTTACTGCCTTGCAGTTGGTAAAACTGTACCTTTCAAACATCTTGTCTATGTATGTCAATTGTGACAACCCTATAAGCTTCCTAACTCTATCTCAGTAGAGCCTTATACCTAGTATATAGGAAGCTTCACCCGTATCTTTCATGGAGAAGTTCTTACAAAGGTGGGCTTTCACACTTTGCATCATACCTATATCATTCCCAACGATAAGGATGTCATCTACATACAAGACTAGGAAACTATCATGCTCCCACTCATTTTCTTATAAACACATGGTTCTTTCTTATTTTTGATGAATCTAGATAATCTAATTATCTCATCAAAATGACTATTTCTGCTTCGAGATGCCGTTTTTAAGTCCATAAATAGACTTTTGGAGCTTACAAACTAAGTTTGAAGTCTCAATGGATAAGAAACCCTTTGGTTGTTCCATATAGATATCCTCTTCAAGTAATCCATTTAGAAAAGCGGTTTTCACATCCATATGCTATATCTCATAGTCGTGAAATAATCCTAATGGATTTTAGCATGGCTACTGGTGAAAAAATTTCCTCATAATCAATCCCAAGACGTTTAATGTATCCTTTCACTATCAGTCGGGCCTTAAAGGTTTCCACCTTTCCATTGGGCCCTCCCTTCCTTTTGTAAACCCATTTATAACCTATAGGTTTAATTCATTCAGGAAGTTCAACTAAGTCCCAGACTTGATTGGCATGCATTGAATCCATTTCGGATTTTATGGCTTCCTGCCATTTTCCCGAATCGATATCCAATATCGCTTCCTCATACGTAGTTGGATTTGTTTCCTCCAAGAAGAGAACATCAAGGATCACATCAGATTTTAAAAACAGTCTCTCAGAAGGCCTTGATATTCTATTCGACATACGTAGAACCTGTGTTGTAGATCTTTCATCTATTTGGATCTCTGGTTCCATCTCAGGTTCCTTAATATTGGGATCAAACTCATCAAGTTTAATCTCTCTACAATTCGCACTTTCTCTCAAAAATTACTTTTCAAGAAAAGTTACCAAACGAACAACAAATACAATTCGTTGCTCAGAATTGTAGAATTGATATCTCATGGAATTATCAGAATATCCAACGAACCTACATTTATACCCTCATGGTGCTAGTTTATCCTGCTGCGCAATTCTAACGTATGCAGGACAACCCCAAATCTTTAAATGCTTAAGACTTGGATTTCTACCGTACCATATCTGATAGGGGGTCGTAGAAATAGCTTTCGATGGAACCCTATTAAGTATGTAGGCAGCAGTAAGTAAAGTGTAACCCCAAAGGTAATAAAGAAGATTTGAATAGCTCATCATTGTTCGCACCATATCCAATAAAGTATGATTTCTACGCTCAGACACTCCATTGTGTTGAGGTGTTCCTGGTGGGCTATATTGGGCGAGAATTTCATTCTCCTTTAAATGATTTATGAATTCTTCACTCATGTATTCACCGCCTCAATCTGATCTAAGGCATTTGATGATTTATTGGTTTGTTTTTCTACTTCGTTTCGGAATATTTTGAACTTGTCAAATGTTTCTGACTTATGTTTCATCAGATAGACATATCCATATCTAGACTTGTCATCTGTGAAAGTCACAAAGTATGTGGAACCATCATGAGCGGCATGATTTAATAGACTACACACATCACTGTGTACTAGTTCAAGTAAATCTCCAGCACAGTGTCCAACACCTAGAAATGGGGCCTTTGTCATCTTTCCTTGGAAACATGCCTCAAAAATCGGATAAGAATCTAAGGTAAGATTTTCAATCAAACCATCATTTACCAATTTGGATAGACGTCTAACACCAATGTGGCCTAATCTCATATGCCATAATTCAGTATTATTTAGTTCAGACTTCCTACTTGTATTTTTCTCTATATTAAAGACATATCTACATGTTTCCAAAACATAGTGACCGTTTGATAAAGAACCTTCACATTTCAATAAATTTTATTTATCATACAAACATAAAATTGCATCCTTAATATTTATTTTATATCCCTCTTTAACTAATATTGGTAGTGATATTATTTTTCTGATAATTGTGGGAACATAATAACAATCATGCAAATCTAATTTATATCCATTTGGGAGATCTAGAACAATTGTTCCTATGGCCTTGACATCCAATGTCTCGCCATTGCCAACTCTAAGCTGGATCTCCCTTTTATTCAACTGACTTTTAACCCTAATTTTTTGCAGGGAATTGCAAATATGAGTAGGACTGCCAGTGTCTAACACCCATCCACTATTTGCATCTAAGGCTAATGAGATGTCAATAATTGGAAAAATACAAAGCGTACCTGAGGGTCCTATTTTTCCTTTTAGCTTTGGACAGTCCTTTTTCCAGTGTCCAAACTTCTTGTATTTTAGACAGTGATCACGAGCTACTTTCGGTTTTGCACCTTTGCGCTTCTTGGAGTTTTTCTTTGATATTTTCTTTTTCCTCATCTTTACTTTCTTTGACTTCTCATAAGTCTTTGAAGAGCCAGCTCCACTATGGAGATATAGTATGGGGTTACCTTTCTTCAAATCTTGCTCCGCCGTACTTAGCATGTTATGAAGTTCTTCGTATGTGGCTTGCATCAAGTGCATATGGAAATTTAATACAAAGTCAGCATAAGAACCAGGCAAAGAAGACAGGATCAAATTACGGCCCAGCCGTTCATCAAACACAATGTCATGTCATTCCAGATATCGAATCTAGTCTATCATATTCAAAACATGAGTGCTGACAGCTCCTCCCTCCTTGAGTTCAGCACGGAATAATTCCTTACACCTTCGATAAAGTTTCATCTCTTGATTTTCCTCGAACAACTCCTTGAGTGTTCGCATGATGCTCCAAGCATCTGATACTTCAATGTACTGTCTCAGCAAATCTGGAATCATCGATCCCAAGATGTAGGATTTCACCTTCAGGTTATCATCTTTCCATCTATCAAAAGTTTCTCGCTCTTCTAGAGTGGAGTCAGGATCGATATCAACTGGCAGTGGATTGATCATGGCATAAGTCAACTTTTCATACTCCAAGACAAGACGCATGTTTATTTCCCATTCGAAATAGTTCTCAGCTTCTTTTAGCTTATTGGAATCCAAAAGTTTCATCAATGGATTAGCAGCAACCATCTACAAGACAATATTTTTGAGTAGTAGCAGAACAATTTTCATTTTAAAAGTGGTAACACTAATTGATTAAAGAATTTTAAATCTATTAATGCCCTCCCACTACTTTGCGTAATTCGGTAATCTCCCTTAACGGAAAAATAGAAATTTGACTATCAAAATTTCATAGCGGGAAGTGGATCCCATGACATTTACTTCAGCCTCACACTAATAATGATATTGGCCTTTATAAACTCATTAGGTAGACCTCAAGGGTCAATCACTTCATGTGGCTCCTAGTTTAGTCCTGAACCATTTATTATCCTCACACTAATGACGATATTGGATTAAGACATGTTCTAGGTGTATACTTGTCAATGTGCACTAATGAGCTCCGTATGTAAACCCTCACACTAATGACGATATTGGGTGACTGCGTTAACTCATCACGCTACATCTAATGTTTTACCGGAGCGACCTAAGTTCCGAGCATTTATATCCTCACACTAATGACCATATTGATATAAGTAGTAAGAACCCATTCATCTCCTTATTGACAAGACGATGTAGGGGTTTTAGGGGCATAATTCGGTAACGCAGCGGAAGCGGTGGAAAATCGTATTTTCCGATTTCAAAACTTTTTCTCGGATTAATTAAATAAACATATTTATTTAATATTCCAATAATCAAATTATGAAATAAAATTCAATAAATCATATTTAGGTGAATTTACCAAATCACCCTTACTTGGTATTTTTGTCCATTTTAGTCCGAAATTGATCAAATCAATTTTGAATGATTCTAAATCATTTCTAAGATGAACTTAGCATGTTCAAAACATCAAAACACCAAAAGCAATAAAATCCCCAAATTCTACTCACTTGGCCGAATGCATGCATAGGTGGGCATTTTGTCCATTTGGTCATTTCATGTCTCAAAACACATCAAGATGTAATCGAATCAACATGAAACTTTATATGCATCATATAAACATCCAAATACACAACATATATGAAAAGCCCCAAATTTGGAATTGGTCATGAACCCTAATTTTTCAATTTCATCAAATTGGACAAATTAGACCAAATAGTTTAAATCAATTACTTTAATCATCATTCTTCCATCTAATCCAAGTCTCAACACAATGAAACAACTCAAGATCAAATCTAGGTCATTTAAGAGTGGGTCAATAACTCTAGATTAGCAACATGGTTTCCAAAACCTTAAAAGAAAGCTTATAACTACAATAGTCACAATCTTCCTTCATCAAACATGCTCAACACTTCCATCAAAACTTCCATAAAAAAAAACACAAAGAATAAAGAAATAAATAACCTAAGAACATCATATGTTAAAGCCTAGATCCTAAGGAACATTTTCCTTACTAATAGCAAGTTGAAGAAACTTATTAAAATCCAAGCTTTCTTTGATTTTTGTCTTTCTTTCTCACAAGCTTCTTATGTTTCTTTAATGGAGTTTTTCTTTTGTAAAGTGTATTAGGTTAAGAATAAAATGAAATGAGAAACAATATATACTTGTATAAGATTTGCCTTGGCCGAAAATGCTAAAGCCAAATACAAGTTTATTAATTTCATTTTCATTTCACTTTAATTTAGTCAACTTGCATAAATATCCAAATAACACTTTATTAGATATTTAATTAAGTCAACAAAGGCAACTAATATCATTTACATCAAATATCCTAATGTAAGATATTTATATTTTAATTAATTTAATCATTTAACAATTAAATAATCAATTAATTAATCAAATACAAATATATTAAATATATGTATAATATTTACATTAAATATTAAAAACATATATTCATTTAGGATATAAGTCAAATAACTCATTTTGACTATTAATTAATGTGCATTTAAATTAATCAAGTATTAAATGTAAATACACAATAATTAGGCAAATGACTATCTAGTCCTTTAGCACGTATCTTGCGTTTAACCTTTAAACAACTTTATAAATAATCAATATTATTTATTAATGTTGCTCTAGTGCTCTACGAGTATGTTTCATTATTGAGACTCTCTAGATTCAGGTATATCCGTCACGAAATCAAATTTCGTGTCCATAATCTATCCACCCGTAGATTATGACGATCACGGATAATCTCGCTGAACCATACAGGTCGAGGTCATGGCAATTGTATAATTCCTCTGTCACAGGTATCCGGATAAATCCCAGAGATATATATGTATATGTCAAATCTCTACGGGGATTATCCAGTCGACTATTCTATTAGCAATCTCTAAAAGAATGTTTAGAACTGGCTTCTAAACTTTACCACGGGCCCATGGTTTTATCTGATTGCTAATCATATGGACTACCTATGCTCTGATACACAGAACTGACGGATCCTATCTTGATACACATAGGACACCCTGAGGATCTGTCTACACCCAACGAACAGGCGGAGGTCTGATCTAAATAGATCGGCGACGTGACTGCCATCTAAGTGTAGAAGATGTCTCATGTGCCCACAATGGCATCTCAAGTCTAAGAATCACAAGTGTACTCAACCCGAGAAGATTCTTATTGACGCTGGTGTACCATCCATTAAGAATCTTCAGTGAGTCGTTCAGTGTTTATCTGCTATAAACACCTACACGTCTATACTAGTCTCCAAGACTAATGGTTCATTGAAAAACCATTGGAATCATATATTCCAGTATACGACATGTACAAGTCTCAACGGGTATACTATACTGACCAAGTAGTGTAAACCTTGACTAGGAACAATCTGAGAATGACAACATCATGATACTACTCAATGTCAGTTGCGACGCTTTTGCAACAGTACCATGACTAATCATTCTAAGGTCATTACGTATTTACCATTTAATAAGATATATTATATTATAGAAACTGCATATATTATTCATAATAATAATGTTTTACATAAGTATTCAAAGGAAATACAACCGGGAATTGGCGCTCTGAGCACCAACCCCAACAAAATCTCCCACTTGCTCTAGTGCCAATATCGATTGTATCTAATACCCATCGACTCCATGTGTTTAACAAACAGCTTCAGAGGTATGGCCTTCGTCAGCGAGTCTGCTACATTATCTTCACTCGGTACCTTGCACACGACAATATCCCCTCGCGACACGATCTCTCGAATGATGTGGTACTTGCGTTCCACATGCTTCGACTTCTGATGCGCCCTCGGTTCCTTTGCTTGCGCAATGGCTCCAGTATTATCACAGTATAACGGAATCACATTCTCGATGCTTGGGGCAACTCCCAATTCTGTGATAAAGTTCTTTATCCACACAGCCTCTTTTGCAGCTTCAGAAGCTGTAATATTTCCGCCTCAGTGGTGGAATCTGCTGTTGATCCCTGTTTGGAACTCTTCCAACAAACTGCACCTCCGTTAAGGGTAAAGACAAATCCAGATGTAGACTTTCTATCATCGGGATCCGATTGGAAATCGGAGTCTGTATACCCATTAACCTGCAGTTCGTTTCCTCCATAAATTATTAACTTTTCCTTGGTACCTTTAAGATACTTTAGGATATGTTTAATGGCCATCCAATGGTCATTACCTGGATTGGACTGATATCGACTAGTTACGCTAACAGCGAAACTGATATCAGGCCTCGTACATAACATGGCATACATTATGCTACCCAAACACGAAGCATAAGGTTGGTTAGACATTCTAACCTTCTCATCTTCTGTTTGTGGACACATCTTCTTAGAAAGATGAATCTCATGTCTGAACGGTATGTTTGCTGTCTTAAAGTTACCAAAACTATACCGCTCTAAGATCTTATCTATGTACGTTGATTGGGATAACCCAATCAGCCTCCTTTGTCTATCTCTATAGAGTTTTATCCCTAAAACATAGGAAGCTTCTCCCAGGTCCTTCATGGAGAAATTCTTATAGAGATACGCTTTGACGCTTTGTAACATACCTAAATCATTCCCAATGATTAGGATGTCATCAACATATAGGACTAAAAATACGACCATGCTCCCACTGGCCTTCTGGTACACACAGGATTCTTCCGAATTCTTGAGAAAACCAGACGATCTAATAATCTCGTCGAATCGAAGATTCCAACTTCGTGAAGCTTGTTTAAGTCCATTAATGGACTTCTTAAGCTTACATACCATACCCGAGGTTTCGCTGGACGCGAAACCTTCCGGCTGTTCCATATAGATTTCTTTATCAAGAAATCCATTTAGAAAAGCCGTTTTGACATACATTTGCCAAATCTCGTAGTCATGATACGCAGCTATAGAAAGCAAAATCCGAATAGACTTAAGCATTGCTACTGGTGAAAAAGTTTCATCGTAGTCGACGCCAGGTCGCTGCATGTAACCTTTTGCTACCAGTCGGGCCTTGTAAGTTTCAACCTTACCGTCAGGCCCTCGTTTCCTCTTGTAAACCCATTTACAACAGATAGGAACAATTCCTTCGGGAAGCGGAACCAAGTCCCAAACTTGATTCTCAAGCATTGAGTCTATCTCGGATTTCATGGCACTTTGCCATTTCACGGAGTCGATGTCCAACATCGATTCTCTATAGGTGAAAGGATCTGTCTCTTCAACTAAGAGAACATCCAGACTCTTTTCTTGTATCAAATACAAGCGTTCAGGAGGTCTAGATACCCTTTCCGACCTACGGAGTGTGTGTGTTGAAGGTCCTTCATCTACTTGAACTTCAGGTTTCTCCGTTGGTTCGTTGTTTTCAGGTTGGACTTCATCAAGCTCAACCTGTCTATGATTACCACCTTCTGACAAAAATTCTACTTCTAGAATTTTGCGAAGCGAGCTACGAACACATTTCGATGTTCGGTATCATACAACAGATATCCCCTCGTATTCGAAGGATATCCGAAAAACCTAAACTTTTTCCCTCGAGGCGGAAGCTTATCTTGCTGAGTCACCCTGACATAGGCAAGACAACCCCAAACCTTAATATAATTAAGATTTGGTCTCCTACCGAACCATATCTGATACGGAGTCGTAGGAACAGCTTTTGAAGGAATCTTGTTCAAAAGATGTGTGGCTGTTAAGAGAGAGTAGCCCCATAAATAATAGGGCAAATCTGTGAAACTCAACATTGATCGGACCATATCCAATAAAGTCCGATTTCTCCTCTCAGACACTTCATTGTGCTGTGGAGTACCTGGAGGAGTATATTGAGCGAGAATCCCATTCTCCTTCATATAATCCATGAACTCACCACTCATATATTCGCCGCCTCGATCTGATCGAAGGCATTTAATATATTACCAGTCTGTTTTTCTACTTCATTTCGGAACTCTTTGAAATTTTCAAAGGTTTCCGATTTATGTCGCATCAAATAGACATAACCGTACCGTGACAGATCATCAGTAAAGGTAACGAAGTACGAATAACCACTGTGAGCAGTTTGACTTAGTGGACCACGTACATCAGAATGTACGAGTTCCAGTAAGTTAATGGACCATCCTTGGGAAGAAGCAGAGAGAGAAGTAGATCTAGGTGGGCGAGTCGGTACTCCCTTCTTAAGATCCTCTTCTGCCGTGAGTAACATCCTATGTAGCTCCTGGTAGGTACAGACAGTCCCGTTCATGTTGAAGTACATCACGAACTGGTGAAATGAAGCTGGAAGTGAACCAAGAATGACACTCCTACCGAGAACGTCATTCAAGATGAGATTATGTTACCTCAATTGATCGATCAAATCGATCATCTGAAGAACATGTGGGCTAACATTTTGCCCCTATCCAGACGCGCATGGAACAGTTCCATGGTGACTTTGTGAACAATCACTTGTTCTTGGTTCTCAAACGATTGTCTCAATCGCGTCATGATACTATAAGAATCTAGCATACCATAGTATTGTTGCTTGAGTTTCGGAGACAGTGAACTAAGGATGTATGATTTAACCCTTAAATCATCATCCTTCCAAGTTTCAAAAACTTGGCGTTCCTCCTCCGAAGCATCCGCACCCACAGCAAGGGGCAACGGACCCTCAAGAACATATCCCAGCTTTTCGGAATCGAGGACAATCCTCAAATCCAATTCCCAGTCAGCGAAGTTCTCAGCGTCTTTCAGTTTGTTCGCATCAAGCATACGTACAAACTGATTTGTGGATTGTGCCGCCATCGCCAATCTATCATATAGATCACGAAAAAACGGTTAGCAGAAAATAAGCAGTTCATATAATATCAAAAGCATAAACTAGATCATGGATTTTTAATCTAAAAATGCCCCTCCCACTAAATCATGCAATACTGTAGTCCCCAAAACAAATACAAAGATTTAATATTTAAATTAAATAAAAATAGTGAAAAGTGGATCCTCGTGAATATATTTCAGCTCACAGCAGAGCACGGTCTCGCCTACGTATATTCATCAGGTAGACAACTCATTTGTCAATCACTCAATAGTGACTCCTGGGTTTCCGGTCCTGGTCGTTTCTCGTTGTCGCTGCGAAGGCAGGCCCACAAGGAGACGTACCAAGGTTAAACTCGTCAATGATAAACTCAAGTTACTTACGTAATCCTGACAGTTAGGGCACGTTCAGAATTCCGCTTTTACTTGAATTTACCTAGTATCTGATATACATCCGGTATAAATAAATCTCTATCGGCTACACCCTCACAGCAGAGGCACGATCTCGGATGTAGTCAAAGAGAAGTATTTATAAACCGTATTGCCAAGATGGACCACATAACATGCATCAAATACATAATTACATTAAAACCTTATTAATTAGGGGTTCCGCTAAGTGTCATACACCCTAAATCTAACCAAATTAGATTATAATAAGCATGTATAAATTCAAGAAAACATGATTAAACATTGATTTAATTAAAGCTAATCATTTTAGGGGGCGTAGAATCAGACTCGCTCTGATACCATTTTGTAGGGGTTTTAAGGGCATAATCCGGTAACGCAGCGGAAGCGGTGGAAAATCGTATTTTCCGATTTCAAAACTTTTTCTCGGATTAATTAAATAAACATATTTATTTAATATTCCAATAATCAAATTATGAAATAAAATTCAATAAATCATATTTAAGTGAATTTACCAAATCACCCTTACTTGGTTTTTTGTCCATTTTAGTCCGAAATTGATCAAATCAATTTTGAATGATTCTAAATCATTTCTAAGATGAACTTAGCATGTTCAAAACATCAAAACACCAAAAGCAACAAAATCCCCAAATTCTACTCACTTGGCCGAATGCATGCATAGGTGGGCTTTGTCCATTTGGTCATTTCATGTCTCAAAACACATCAAGATGTAATCCAATCAACATGAAACTTTATATGCATCATACACATCCAATACACAACATATATGAAAATCCCCAAATTTGGAATTGGTCATGAACCCTAATTTTTCAATTTCATCAAATTGGACAAATTAGACCAAATAGTTTAAATCAATTACTTTAATCATCATTCTTCCATCCAATCCAAGTCTCAACACAATGAAACAACTCAAGATCAAATCTAGGTCATTTAAGAGTGGGTCAATAACTCTAGATAAGCAACATGATTTCCAAAACCTTAAAAGAAAGCTTATAACTACAATAGTCACAATCTTCCTTCATCAAACATGCTCAACACTTCCATCAAAACTTCCATCAACAAAACCACAAAGAATAAAGAAGAAATAACCTAAGAACATCATATGTTAAAGCCTAGATCCTAAGGAACATTTTCCTTACTAATAGAAAGTTGAAGAAACTTACTAAAATCCAAGCTTTCTTTGATTTTTGTCTTTCTTTCTCACAAGCTTCTTATGTTTCTTCAATGGAGTTTTTTTTTGTAAAGTGTATTAGGTTAAGAATAAAATGAAATGAAAAACAATATATACTTGTACAAGATTTTCCTTGGCCGAAAATGCTAAAGCCAAATACAAGTTTATTAATTTCATTTTCATTTCACTTTAATTTAGTCAACTTGCATAAATATCCAAATAAACTTTATTAGATATTTAATTAAGTCAACAAAGGCAACTAATATCATTTACATCAAATATCCTAATGTAAGATATTTATATTTTAATTAATTTAATCATTTAACAATTAAATAATCAATTAATTAATCAAATACAAATATATTAAATATATGTATAATATTTACATTAAATATTAAAAACATATATTCATTTAGGATATAAGTCAAATACTCATTTTGACTATTAATTAATGTGCATTTAAATTAATCAAGTATTAAATGTAAATACACAATAATTAGGCAAATGACTATCTAGTCCCTTTAGCACGTATCTTGCGTTTAACCTTTAAACGACTTTATAAATAATCAATATTATTTATTAATGTTGCTCTAGTGCTCTACGAGTATGTTTCATTATTGAGACTCTCTAGATTCAGGTATATCCGTCACGAAATCAAATTTCGTGTCCATAATCTATCCACCCGTAGATTATGACGATCACGGATAATCTCGCTGAAACATACAGGTCGAGGTCATGCCAATGTATAATTCCTCCGTCACAGGTATCCGGATAAATCCCAGAGATATATATGTATATGTCAAATCTCTACGGGGATTATCCAGTCGACTATTCTATTAGCAATCTCTAAAAGAATGTTTAGAACTGGCTTCTAAACTTTACCACTGGCCCATGGTTTTATCTGATTGCTAATCATATGGACTACCTATGCTCTGATACACAGAACTGACGAATCCTATCTTGATACACATAGGACACCCTGAGGATCTGTCTACACCCAACGAACAGACGGAGGTCTGATCCAAATAGATCGGCGACGTGACTGCCATCTAAGTGTAGAAGATGTCTCATGTGCCTACAATGGCATCTCAAGTCTAAGAATCACAAGTGCTACTCAACCCGAGAAGATTCTTATTGACGCTGGTGTACCATCCATTAAGAATCTTCGGTGAGTCATTCAGTGTTTATCCGCTATAACCACCTACACGTCTATACTAGTCTCCAAGACTAATGGTTCATTGAAAAACCATTGGAATCATATATTCCAGTATACGACATGTACTGGTCTCAACGGGTTTACTATACTAACCAAGTAGTGTAAACCTTGACCAGGAACAATCTGAGAATGACAACATCATGATACTACTCAATGTCAGTTGCGACGCTTTTGCAACAGTACCATGACTAATCATTCTAAGGTCATTACGTCTTTACCATTTAATAAGATAGATTATATTATAGAAACTGCATATGTTATTCATAATAATAATGTTTTACATAAGTATTCAAAAGAAATACAACCGGGAATTGGCGCTCTGAGCACCAACCCCAACAGACGGACCATCCAATAATGCTCCAACATTATTATATTATTACTTAATTAAAGTAGTAATCACCTAATCACGGGAGATTTTATGACATTAAGTCATTAACTTAATTAGGTCAAAGTTTTAATTTAAAACATGAATACATATCCAAATAGTCTTATGATAAATTAAATTAAAATTATTATGACATAGATTCAAAACATGTGTTGTGTGGTTTAAGCCTTTGCTCAGATACTATTCTGTTGGGGCAGTTGTGGAACCCCTATGGTCGGATCGGTGCCCCGCACAGTGGAAATGGGTCTAACTCAAGGATATCAAGTATGGATGTAATTTTAAATTATTTAATGAAATACTATATTCTATTACGAGTGTATAGGAAAAAACCAGGACTGAATCAGAGTCCGGAAACTCAAAAAAGGATGAAATACGTACGCCCGTGCTACAGTGCACGCGCGCACTGTGCGCGCAGTGCCCGCAAACAGCAACCTTTTTTTTTTTCATTTCATGAATCAAAGCTTCAGCTCTTTGGAAAATTTCCAGAGCTGAAGCAATTAGGGTATTTTACCCTAATTACTTTCGATCTTCCCTAAACACTTTAAAAACACCCAAATTAATTTTTAACATAAAAAACAACATCAACACATGTTATAGAATAAAAATCAAGTTTTTCAAAATATCAAATATTTTAACAAAAACATAAATTTATTCTAAATACTCATTTGCATAAATTTTGAATCCAATACACAAACCATTTTAGAATCCCAATTAGAATTGTCACATGAACTATTCTAGTTCACCTGAAGGTGGTCAAGAGAATCTGGAATGGTAGCTATAGCTCTAAACTTTAATCTAGAGTTCTAAACTCTTATTAATTGTTCCAAGTCCAACATGAACATCTTTGACCTAAATTATAAGCATGTTGTGTTTATACTTCTAAAGTATCCTAACACAATTAATTAGCCTTATTTCAACATTAAGCTATGTGATCATGCATCTAATACACAAATGAACATAGATTTTGAGAAGATATTATTGGACAATTATGACCCATAGCGTCACTATTTGTACAGATCATGGTGTTGTTGTACAAATTAACTATGTGACAAAGGAGATTTCACTCTTATCATTTGTGATTAGATCACCTAGATGTATAAATGATAGGAGGTCCCTATGATTAGTTCTTGGATTGATAATGATATGAGACAATATCAGTCCACGAAGGATTAATCATTAAATATCCCTAGTCAGAGCATTGTCGAGATTAGACATCGATAAATGCGTAAAAGACTAGTATTACACTTGTGCGTGTTGTGAGGGCACAACGGCATAGTTCTCATATATTTAGGTATAGGATACTCATGCAAGTGTAATAGGAGGTTGTGTTTTACCGATGGTACGGGAAACAGCTTCGCTCTGGATAGACCCTCTCGGAATTCCATTGGTAGTATGACTATGTGTCTATGGAAGTCCGAAATCAGGGTAGGTGTATTTGGTATTAACCTGAGACTTGCACCTCTAATACTTGCGACAATCAATATACTTTGGTTGCGGTCGTCCAGGACTTTAACAGGTTCTGTGTACGCCTATGCTGGGTATATTGAGAATCGTAGTGTGTTGGGTGTGATGTCAAGACGGAAGTATCACTCCAGTCATAGTGGAGATGATGGTCACGTAGGATACGGTACTAGTACTCTTAAGTACTGCAGTCATCGGGAAAAAATGACAAGGTCATGTTTATCCGATTATAGAGACTAGTTACCAGACATCCGACATGTGCTTCGTACGGGGCAGACACAATTCCAGCCCCATGCCTAGCACGTGATCATCCGATACTGGACAGAAATACGCAATACTATGTATACTACGCCTGATATAGATCCTTTATTCCTGTAAGGATATTTTTGGAGAACTGGGTAGGCATGGCGCTTTGCTAGAAGCCAACATTGTCTTGTAAATCGGTATAAAAGTAGTACGAGGTACTTACGTGTTCGGATAGTCCAACGACCGACTTTACTGCCAACATATCTGGGGATCCCATGGGTCGCTTCCCAAAGATTCACCGATGACGTATGACTCGCACTCTAAATTAATCTAGGATTAATTAGATGAGAGAGAAAATTAATCTGGGATTAATTGCAGAGATATTTTATCTGGGATAAAATATCATTAAAAGAGAGATAACGATTAATTTGGAATTAATCGATAAATTAATATATTTGATATATTAAACGAAATTGGATTTCGACGCGGAATTAAAATTAGATTTTAATTCGGGCGAACAAATTAATTTAGAATTAATTCTTTAGCGACGTGAATAGTGATTTCGCTAGGCGTAATCATTTAATTACGTCGCAACGGAAAATTTGTTAATTTGGAATTAGCGAAACCGAGCCCGAGATTATTTACGAGCGCATTCGCATTTCGAATTCGAGTGCGGCACGCAAGTCATATCAAGCGTCAAATCGCTAGTCGCATCTAGCGTCACGTCATCCGTCAATCAAGTGATAGATGACTTTCACTTTGAGTGATTGACGCTAGTCACTATTCATTGATTGATGGATTGATGGAGTGATGTGTGTGGTTGGCAAGCATTTATGGCTTGATTTTTTGAAAATAAAAAGTGGTATATGTTAATTGATTTTTTGGAAATCAATTAGTCAACACACAAATAACTCTCTCTCTTTCTTCTTCATCTATTTTCTCCCTCATCTCACGCCCAACAGTGGGCTGTTTCTTCTGGTTTTGCCGAGAAGAAGGGAATCATGAGTGATGATATTTGTGGCAAAAATCACAAGAGCTCGCACTCCGAGAGACATGCGAAGGTGATAGGGAAGTCCACCCATGAGCCGGGAATCGTTTGACGAAGCTTGGAGCTTGACAAAAGAGCTCAAATGGCCGAAAATAGTGAGCCAACTCACTGCCACTACCGAATGCACAAGGAGCAGAAAAAAATATTTTGTTGCCTCCCGCGTCACTCAACCGATCGATGTGAGTATTCCGCAACTTCGTTGATTTGTATTCGCACTTATTTCATGCTTGTTTATGATCTTGGGACCTTAGCAAACTCCAACAGATCAAACATTACCTAGTAAGCTTGATGCAAGATCCAATCTATTTCTCCTTTGTTGAAATTGTTGGAGAACCTCCAAGGTGTTTCCAATGCTACCAAGCTTCAAATCAAGATCCAATCTTGATTTCTCTTAAATGAAATGTTGTAGAGACCTCACAAGCTTCTCTAAACACTTCTCTAGCTTAGGCTAATCTCTCTAAGAATTTGCTTGTATTTGTACTTGTACTTGTAATTAAAACCTTCATAAAGCTTGCTATTTATAGCAAAACTTAGGCAATTTTTAATTAATAAAAGTTGTAATCAACTTTTAAGTGGGCTTAATCTAATTTGTCCAAATATGTATAATTAGGTGTGACTAATCTCTTTTGTCTCCCACTTTAATTTAATCCAATTAAATCAAGCCAAGAATTAGAAAATGGATTAGTAAAATAATTGCCACCTTGATTTAATCCAATTAAATCAAACCAAAACCACATATTATTACATACTTACAATTACCATAATATCCTCAAATGGTAGAGATAATTATGATTTTACAATTAAGCTCTTGTGTAATTATTGAATTAATCAAACTAATCCAATTAGGTCAAAGTAAATAATAAATGTTATCCAATAACACTTGATTATCTTAGTTGATAATTATAATATCGAATATTATATTTTATCAAAATTCATCGGTTACCCTAGTGCTCAACGAGTACACTTTATATTGGGACTCTCTAAGTTCAGACACGTTCGTCATATAAGCCTAGCTAATATGTATGCAATTCGGCCAACTCCGAATTAGTGAAGAACACAAACGACCTTTCTGAACTATACAAGTCGAGGTCATCATTTATGTTTAACAATCCCTCTATATGCTTAGGAAATATAGAGTATACCATCAAATTTCTGAGGCGCACATCTCATGTCGACATGTCCACGATTCTTCATAACTGATACGATCCACCCCAGGTGATCGACTTTGGCCAAAGATTTAAGAATCGTAACTTTACTCACATGGATACCTAAACCCCTTTTGGTACACATACGGGCCGACAAACCAAGCGAGGAGCCAGAATTGACAAACCCATTTTCGAGCGTTCTTCATGTCGTTTCGTCGGATTTTGACGTCCCATGGCCGACCACCGGCAGCTAGAGGGTGGAGGTGAGCCGTGGTATCTTTATGTGCTTGTGCGTCGACCGACGATGGTTGGCTCAACCCGAAACTGGTGGCTTTGTTTTGGGGATGAGGGGCTGAGTTTGAAAGATTTGTGAAGTTACGTAATTTTTGCAATAAGCAGAAACTATGGGGTATTTATAAGAAAGTTTCTGAAAATTATATTATGACCCCTGAAAATTATAATTAGGTCCATGTCATGAGGCTTTCTCGGAAATTCGCATTTTCGAAGCCCTTCTCATGCAAATTTTAAAAAGTATTCAATACGAAAGTTGTTCATCTCAGAAAAATAAGTCTGATGGTTCAAGAATAAGAAACCGGAGTTTGTTTGCTATTTTTATAGCCAAAACAAGAAATTTTTACGCGTATAACGATAAAATCAGAAATCGCGTAACCATTTCTCGAAATCATGTGTTTACCAATGCAACGTAGCTTCACTTTAAAACGTTCCAATCCATTTTCCAACACATAAACTCTTATTTTTGAATAGCATCTCGTTCCAAATTCTAAACTTCAATTCTAATATCTTTCAGAATCGATCTGAAAAAATTCGGGATATTACAGTTTCAACCAAGAAAATTATAAAAATTTACTCTTATATAGTTATATTTATAAATTACCAATCATCATTTTTCAAATATTCATATCTCTTTCATTCGGATTTCAAATTATAATCTGTAAGATATTACATATAGTTAATATTCATACCTATAATTTTTATCCAGCAACATCTCCCAAATTAAGACTTTTATAAGGCCAAAATCATCTTCAAAATTACTATGGCGCAATAGTCATAATCACACATTCAGAATCACACAATCACAATCATATAGTCACATAGTCACAGTCATACTAACACAGTTAGAGTCACAGTCACACATTCACCGTTACAATCCCACATTCACAGTCACAGAGTCATAGACACATAGTCACATTCACATTTACACTTACAACTCAGTCACAACGCCTTTGAAATTCACAATTTTCACTTACAGTTGTTGGGCTTTTGGGTGGCAATTCAGGTAAACGCAGCGGAACACGAAAAAGTAAAATTTTCCGATTTCAATAATTTTTCTTGGGTTAAACTAATTTATTTTAATTATTCAATACTAAAAACTGAATTTTAATCCAAAAAAACAATTTTTCATAAATTGCCGGTTAGCCCCTAAACTTTGTATTTTAATCATTTTAGTCCAAAATTGTAAAAGACGATTCTAATTGATTCCAAATCAATTCCAAAATGATTTATACATGAAAAAAAAATTTACAACTCAAAGAAACTGATTTTCCAGAAATTGCCAAAAGGTCCCTATATTTTCAAGAATTTACAATTTTTTTCCTTTTTGTTCAAAACATATCAAGATCAAATCCAAAAATTCCCAAATTTAATATATATCATATATACATCAAATTACATCACATATTTGAAAAGCCTAAAATTTGGAGTGGGTTATGAACCCTAATCTTACAATTTCAATAAATTGAAAAATTAATACCAAATTAATTAAATTCATCACTTTAATTCAATTCCCTCAACACCGAACAAGTCTCACCATCATCAAACAACTCAAGAACAATTCTAGGTCATTTATGAGTGGCTAAGTAAGTCTAGAATGGCAACTCACCATCAAATGGTTAAAAGAAAGCTTAAGAAACAATTTCAAGCATTCTTAATTAATATACATTCTTCCATCTTTCAATCAAGTTCCCAATCATCAAAATACATCCACAAAAAAATAGAGGAAAAAATAAGCTACACATATTGAAGCCTAAGATCTTAAAAATAATTTTCATAAGTAAGAAAAAACTTTCCAAATTTCCAAAAATACAAGCTTTTTCTTCTTTTTTTCTCTTTTTCCTCTCTTTCTCTCTTTGTATTTGATTTTTAGGGTTCTTAGATTATGAAATAAAAAAAAAAAAAATGGCTTTTTATAATTCCTTAAATGACCGAAAAAAGAAAAAAAAAATATTAGCCATGTTTTTCAATTTTGTTTCAATAAAAAAAAATGATTTAATAATAAATTTGTGGTGTAAAATAATTAATCAAAATAATTTTTCACAAATCAACCTATTAAATCAAACCATTTAAAACCAATCAAAATTGGCCATTAAAACCAATCAAAATTAGCCATTTAGCCTACTTTATTAAAGTAAACTATATATTAATTATTTAATTATTCAACATTTGAATAATCAAATAATTAAATTCAAATATCTCAAATATATTTATTATATTTACATTAAATAATCAAAATACATATATTAATAATAAATGTCAAATATTACAATTCGACATTTAATAAATGGCCGAAAGATCTCAAATGCATGTATCTTCATTTAACCGTTAAACAACTTATAAATAATCAGTATTATTTATAAAAGTTATCCTAGTGCCCTAAGAGTATATCTCATTGGTGAGACTCTCTAGGTTCAGGCATACCGTCACAAAATCCAATTTCGTGTCCATAATCTACCGCCCGTAAATTATGACGAATATGGATAAAATCTCTGAACCATAATTTACTCTTATATAGTTATATTTATAAATTACCAATCATCATTTTTCAAATATTCACATCTCTTTCATTCGGATTTCAAATTATAATCTGTAAGATATTACATATAGTTAATATTCATACCTATAATTTTTATCCAGCAACATCTCCCAAATTAAGACTTCTATAAGGCCAAAATCATCTTCAAAATTACTATGGCGCAATAGTCATAATCACACATTCAGAATCACACAATCACAATCATATAGTCACATAGTCACGGTCATACTCACACAGTTAGAGTCACAGTCACATATTCACCGTTACAATCCCACATTCACAGTCACAGAGTCATAGACACATAGTCACATTCACATTCACACTTACAACTCAGTCACAACGTCTTTGAAATTCACAATTTTCACTTACAGTTGTTGGGCTTTTGGGTGGCAATTCAGGTAAATGCAGCGGAACACGGAAAAGTAAAATTTTCCGATTTCAATAATTTTTCTTCTGTAATTAAAATAAACTAATTTATTTTAATTACTCAATATTAAAAACTGAAATTTTAATCCAAAAAACAAATTTTTCATAAATTGCCGGTTAGCCCCTAAACTTTGTATTTTAATCATTTTAGTCCAAAATTGTAAAAGACGATTCTAATTGATTCCAAATCAATTCCAAAATGATTTATACATGAAAAAAAAATTTACAACTCAAAGAAACTGATTTTCCAGAAATTGCCAAAAGGTCCCTATATTTTCAAGAATTTATAATTTTTTCCTTTTTGTTCAAAACATATCAAGATCAAATCCAAAAATTCCCAAATTTAATATATATCATATATACATCAAATTACATCACATATTTGAAAAGCCCAAAATTTGGAGTGGGTTATGAACCCTAATCTTACAATTTCAATAAATTGAAAAATTAATACCAAATTAATTAATTCATCACTTTAATTCAATTCCCTCAACACCGAAAAGTCTCACCATCATCAAACAACTCAAGAACAATTCTAGGTCATTTATGAGTGGCTAAGTAAGTCTAGAATGGCAACTCACCATCAAATGGTTAAAAGAAAGCTTAAGAAACAATTTCAAGCATTCTTAATTAATATACATTCTTCCATCTTTCAATCAAGTTCCCAATCATCAAAATACATCCACAAAAAAATAGAGGAAAAAATAAGCTACACATATTGAAGCCTAAGATCTTAAAAATAATTTTCATAAGTAAGAAAAAACTTTCCAAATTTCCAAAAATACAAGCTTTTTCTTCTTTTTTTCTCTTTTTCCTCTCATTCTCTCTTTGTATTTGATTTTTAGGGTTCTTAGATTATGAAATAAAAAAGAAAAAATGGCTTTTTATAATTTCCTTAAATGACCGAAAAAAGAAAAAAAAAATATTAGCCATGTATTTTCAATTTTGTTTCAATAAAAAAAATGATTTAATAATAAATTTGTGGTGTAAAATAATTAATCAAAATAATTTTTATCACAAATCAACCTATTAAATCAAACCATTTAAAACCAATCAAAATTGGCCATTAAAACCAATCAAAATTAGCCATTTAGCCTACTTATTAAAGTAAACTATATATTAATTATTTAATTATTCAACATTTGAATAATCAATAATTAAATCAAATATCTCAAATATATTAATTATTTACATTAAATAATCAAAATACATATATTAATAATAAAATGTCCAATATTACAATTCGACATTTATAAAATGGCCGAAGATCTCAAATGCATGTATCTTCATTTAACCGTTAAACAACTTATAAATAATCAGTATTATTTATAAAAGTTATCCTAGTGCCCTAAGAGTATATCTCATTGGTGAGACTCTCTAGGTTCAGGCATATCCGTCACAAAATCCAATTTCGTGTCCATAATCTACCCGCCCGTAAATTATGACGAATATGGATAAAATCTCTGAACCATAATTTACTCTTATATAGTTATATTTATAAATTACCAATCATCATTTTTCAAATATTCACATCTCTTTCATTCGGATTTCAAATTATAATCTGTAAGATATTAACATATAGTTAATATTCATACCTATAATTTTTATCCAGCAACATCTCCCAATTAAGACTTCTATAAGGCCAAAATCATCTTCAAAATTACTATGGCGCAATAGCAATAGTCATAATCACCATTCAGAATCACACAATCACAATCATATAGTCACATAGTCACGGTCATACTCACACAGTTAGAGTCACAGTCACATATTCACCGTTACAATCCCACATTCACAGTCACAGAGTCATAGACACATAGTCACATTCACATTCACACTTACAACTCAGTCACAACGTCTTTGAAATTCACAATTTTCACTTACAGTTGTTGGGCTTTTGGGTGGCAATTCAGGTAAATGCAGCGGAACACGGAAAAGTAAAATTTTCCGATTTCAATAATTTTTTTCTTTGTAATTAAAATAACTAATTTATTTTAATTACTCAATATTAAAAACTGAAATTTTACTCAAAAAAACAATTTTTCATAAATGCCGGTTAGCCCCTAAACTTTGTATTTTAATCATTTTAGTCCAAAATGTAAAAGACGATTCTAATTGATTCCAAATCAATTCCAAAATGATTTATACATGAAAAAAAAATTTACAACTCAAAGAAACTGATTTTCCAGAAATTGCCAAAAGGTCCCTATATTTTCAAGAATTTATAATTTTTCCTTTTTGTTCAAAACATATCAAGATCAAATCCAAAAATTCCCAAATTTAATATATATCATATATACATCAAATTACATCACATATTTGAAAAGCCCAAAATTTGGAGTGGGTTATGAACCTAATCTTACAATTTCAATAAATTGAAAAATTAATACCAAATTAATTAAATTCATCACTTTAATTCAATTCCCTCAACACCGAACAAGTCTCACCTCATCATCAAACAACTCAAGAACAATTCTAGGTCATTTATGAGTGGCTAAGTAAGTCTAGAATGGCAACTCACATCAAATGGTTAAAAGAAAGCTAAGAAACAATTTCAAGCATTCTTAATAATATACATTCTTCCATCTTTCAATCAAGTTCCCAATCATCAAAATACATCCACAAAAAAATAGAGGAAAAAATAAGCTACACATATTGAAGCCTAAGATCTTAAAAATAATTTTCATAAGTAAGAAAAAACTTTCCAAATTCCAAAAATACAAGCTTTTTCTTCTTTTTTTCTCTTTTTCCTCTCATTCTCTCTTTGTATTTGATTTTTAGGGTTCTTAGATTATGAAATAAAAAAGAAAAAAAAAATGGCTTTTTATAATTTCCTAAATGACCGAAAAAAGAAAAAAAAAATATTAGCCATGTATTTTCAATTTTGTTTCAATAAAAAAAAATGATTTAATAATAAATTTGTGGTGTAAAATAATTAATCAAAATAATTTTTATCACAAATCAACCTATTAAATCAAACCATTTAAAACCAATCAAAATTAGCCATTTAGCCTACTTTATTAAAGTAAACTATATATTAATTATTTAATTATTCAACATTTGAATAATCAAATAATTAAATTCAAATATCTCAAATATATTTATTATATTTACATTAAATAATCAAAATACATTATATTAATAATAAATGTCAAATATTACAATTCGACATTTAATAAATGGCCGAAAGATCTCAAATGCATGTATCTTCATTTACCGGTTAAACAACTTATAAATAATCAGTATTATTTATAAAAGTTACCCTAGTGCCCTAAGAGTATATCTCATTGGTGAGACTCTCTAGGTTCAGGCATATCCGTCACAAAATCCAATTTAGTGTCCATAATCTACCGCCCGTAAATTATGACGAATATGGATAAAATCTCTGAACCATAATTTACTCTTATATAGTTATATTTATAAATTACCAATCATCATTTTTCAAATATTCACATCTCTTTCATTCGGATTTCAATTATAATCTGTAAGATATTACATATAGGGAATATTCATACCTATAATTTTTATCCAGCAACATCTCCCAAATTAAGACTTCTATAAGGCCAAAATCATCTTCAAAATTACTATGGCGCAATAGTCATAATCACACATTCAGAATCACACAATCACAATCATATAGTCACCTAGTCACGGTCATACTCACACAGTTAGAGTCACAGTCACATATTCACCGTTACAATCCACATTCACAGTCACAGAGTCATAGACACATAGTCACATTCACATTCACACTCACACTTACAACTCAGTCACAACGTCTTTGAAATTCATAATTTTCAGTTACAGTTGTTGGGCTTTTGGGTGGCAATTCAGGTAAACGCAGCGGAACACGGAAAAGTAAAATTTTCCGATTTCAATAATTTTTCTTGGGTAATTACTCAATATTAAAAACTGAAATTTTAATCCAAAAAAACAATTTTTCATAAATTGCCGGTTAGCCCCTAAACTTTGTATTTTAATCATTTTAGTCCAAAATTGTAAAAGACGATTCTAATTGATTCCAAATCAATTCCAAAATGATTTATACATGAAAAAAAAATTTACAACTCAAAGAAACTGATTTTCCAGAAATTGCCAAAAGGTCCCTATATTTTCAAGAATTTACAATTTTTTTCCTTTTTGTTCAAAACATATCAAGATCAACTTTATGTCTTTTACTTTTCAGCATTTTTACTTTATGTCTTTTACTTTTAAGTCTTTACTAGCTCTAGTTATGTGTTAGTTATCTAGGGTTGTGATGAATTCTAATATCACCGGTTTATAAGGGGTTATTTTATAGTTTGGGTAATTTAAAGGTTTACTTATTAAGTCTTAAGCTTAATGCTTCTTGTTGTCTGATCACCAATAAGATTGATGTGGGAAATCTAAAATGAACTAGACATAGGGATTTTAGGTTTCAGCCTTAGACTTAATAGCCCACGATCTTCCTTAAGGATAGATAACCCTTTAATAGATTTCCTTACATGATAGACATATACCTGTCGGGCGGGGGTAGCCATAATTGGAACTTAAACTTAATGAATCCAGATAATTTGGTTGACATAGACATATGGTTCAATTGGGTTAAACTGGGTATTTGCGTCTGACCATCGACAGAGGATTTTGCATAATTTAGTGTTCCAGATTAGTAAACTGATTTATTACACAAACATTAAATAACCACTTCATCTTTTAAATGATATTATAATGATTCACAACCCTATATCTTTGTGTCTTTTGTTATTTTCTTTAGTATTTTCTTTTGTCTTTTTATTTATTTATTTATTTAGCAATTCTACAATCAATCAAATCAATCAAGTAATCATTCTCTTCTCTCTCAATTAGATATCTGTAATAAATAGATTCAATAATTAATAACAACAGTAGGAATTAAGTCCTCGTGGGATCGATATTTTTATACTACTTGAACGATACATGTGCTTGCGTTATATGTGTGTGTTTACGCCGGTCAACGTCCCCGATCTGGGAGATGCTACCGGCAAGAGATAGACCGTACTAACCCCATAAGCCTCTGACTGATAACTACTATTCAATTACTAATACTATTTTCTCTATTTAAATATTTATATCATATATATAGGACCGTGGCCCAAACTTACAACTTAACATACAAACTTAACTCCAACAACTTTATACATAAAGACACATATTTTACAATGACACACATAAGTCAAACACTAGTACAGAACTTTTACTCGACTCTGATTTACTCCAATTGACTTTTACTCTTTGGCTTAGACTGGTGGAGTCCAACCCTAGTGACTGCATCAGTATCCGCCCTCCTGAGCTCATCCTCCGAGAATACCTGCAACCACAGAAAACTGAGAATATGGGGCATTAGATCGTCGTACGATCTAAGTGAGTGGACAATACTGAAATACAGAAATAGTATCATTTGATTCTAAATTCAAAGTTTCAAAAATAACTTATATGAAAACTCATTTTCTAAAAACATTGCTTGAAATTTCTTTTATAAACGTCTTTTTCTGAAATCTGCTTTCTAAATCCGCTTCTAAAATCTCTTTTTGGAAACTATTTTCTGGAAATCTGATATCTGAAACTGATATATGTCTGAAAAACTTGATGTATGAGGGCGTTACGTATCGCCGTCCCCCCATACGCCTATTTGAAGTCAGGAATACAAAACCATGACTTTGGGTCGTTACGTATCGCCGTCCCCCAAAGCATGTCACTCATGTCCGTGAAACTGGTGGTCTTGGGGCGTTATGTATCGTCGTCCCCTAAGCCACAAACTAGAACTGGGGGTGCGGATCTATGCTACCCACCAAGCTCTGAAACTAGGGTCTAGGGGCGTTACGTATCGATGTCCCTCTAGACCTGAAATGGGGGCATTACGTATCGTCGTCCCCCTAGTCCTCTACATGTGTACATGTTCTCTGTCCGTCAATTCCAAGTTGTATCTAGTTACATACTGGGGTGGGTTTTTTTCACATGCCCCTAAAACATAAAAATCATGTTAAAACAAATATTTATTTTCTCAATCATTTCTCAAATAAGCTGAATAAAACATAACTGATAACAAAACTGGCTATCGCCCTAAAAACAGAAATAGTAAGTCTAAATTCAAAACTTAATAAATCCAGTTTGAGAAATGATGTCCACTCAGTGTTTGGAGTTTCGCTGGTCTTTCTTCGCTTTGCTGGTGAAACCTGAGGTTCCTGCGACGATCTCATCTTTGTTGAATTCCACCATTATTTAATCTTTGAAAGTTGTCATGCTTCTATTAGCTTTATCTTCTTCCATTTCCTTTCTCTTTTCTCCTTTTTATTCTTCCCTCTTTTTCTTCTCTTCTTATTCTTTCTCACGTGTTTTTCTTTTCTTCTTGTTGTTTTGAGAGACATGAATAGTGCACCCTTTTATACTTGGCCACTAAAAATGAGGAAACGTGTAGAGTTTTCAAGAAACTAGTGGAATTTAGTAGAATGCCCCCGGGTACTATTCATTCGAAATTTTGATCTGTATTTTTAGCCTATTTCTGGTTTGAATTTGGAAAAATGTTCAACGCGAAAGTTATAGATCTCGATCTTAGTTTTTTGGTGATATAAAATTCATAAAAATCGGAGTTTGTACGAAAATGTTACGGCCCAAATACCATGGGATATCCGGAATAGAACATCGTAACATCTAATGTCGGATTCTCGAAGAATCTACCACTATACATTTCTCGAAGGCATATGTTTCCATACATGGTTTACATTTGGGTCACTCGTCTCACAGTATAATAGTAGTCAAAAACCCTGGTCGTTACAAATTATCCCCCCCTTAAATAGGATTCATCCTCGAATCATTTTTAAACTAGCATATTACTCTAGGTCACAGAGTTCAGGGGTCCTTTCTAATCAATAAGCTTAAACTGACTTCATAATCTTGACCATCTTAATTTCCATCTACTAAAACTCTTTCTTCATTAATTCATGCTAACACATTTCATTATATGTAGGTGACTAAACTTTCCGTTAAATTGATCATTCATTCTGTTTCCAATGAATACATCTTCGTCGTTCTCTTACCTTAACTTATGTTTCATACCTTAGACTTTTCGAAGTCTTAATCAAGTGGAAAATTCTCGTCTTGTCATCATAAAATTCTTACTGCTAAATTTTACACTACAGCCGTACTATAGCTCTTATGGTGCATCAAAGAAACCTCTTCTTAGATTTTTCATTTTATTTTACTTACACATGTTTGTTACTCGTATGCACCATCGGTTCTGAATGGTATTAAATAGTTTAATTTCCTTACTGATGATTCAATGCCTTTGTAACATGTTTCGTATAACCATCGAGCTAGATTTTCCCAATCTTTTCTTGCCTCATCTTTGAAAGTATTGTGTGTCATATAATGGGGTTCCTGACTCGTACCTTAGCTTTGGAAAGCATAAGAATACATCTATTCAAACCATGTTGCTGTTGGACAATTATGACCCATAGCATCACTATTTGTAAAAGACATGGTGTTTTTGTACAAATTAACTATGTGACATAGGAAATTGCTCTTTTATCATTTTGTAATTGGATTACTTGGATATATATAAATGATAAAAGTCATTATGATTAGTTCCGGATTAATAAGATATGAGACAGTATTAATCCACGAAAGGTTTAATCATTAAATATCCCTAGTCATAGTATTATCGAGACTGGACATCGATAATGCGGAATAGGCTAGGATTACACTTGTGTGCGTTATGGAAGTTTAACGGTATAGTTCTCATATATTTAAGTATTGGATACTTATGCAAGTGTGATAGGAGGTTATGTTAGTTGTTGGACTGGGAACAGCTTCGCTCTGGATAGACCCCTCGGAATACCATTGGTAGTATGACTATGTGTCTATGGGAATCTGAATCAGGGTAGGTGTATGTGGTCTTAACCTGAGACTTGCATCGCTAATACTTGCGACAATCAATATACTTTGGTTTTGGTCGTCCGGAGCTTTAACAGGTTCTGTGTACGCCTCTTCTGGGTTTACTGAGAATCGTAGTGTATTGGGTGTGATGTCAAGATGGAAGTATCACTTCAGTCATATTGAGATGATGATCACGCAGGGATACATAACTAGTACTCTTAAATGTTGCAGCTATCGGGATAGTATGACTAGGTCATGATTATCCATTTACAGAGACTAGTTGCTAGTGATCCGATATATGCTTCGTACGGGGCAGACACAATTCCAGCCCTAGGCCTAGCATGTGACATAAGATACTGGATCGTATTACGCAATACATTTGTATATTATGCCTGATACAGATTATATATTCCTCGTTGAATATTTCGGGAGAATTGGGTAGGCACGGTGCTTTGCTAGAAGCCAACCATGTCTTGTAAATCAATGAGAACGTGGTACTGGGTACGCACGTGTTCGGATAGACCGATGACCATATTTACTGCCAACATATCCAGGGATCTCTTGGGTGGCTTCCCAAAGATTCACCGATGACATTTGACTCGAACAGAATTAATCTGGGATTAATTATGAGAGAGAAAATTAATATGGGATTAATTACGGCAAGAATTAATCTGGGATTAATTATGAAAGAGAAATTAATATAGGATTAATTGCGGTAAGATTTAATCTGGGATTAATTCATCTAGAAGAGAGAACGTGATTAATTTGGAATTAATCGGCAAAGTAAATTTAATAGTTAAATTGGATTTTACTATTAATTTATTTAATTGGGCTAAAATAATATATCAGATATATTAATTGAAATTGAATTTCAATACGGAATTAAAATTGGATTTTAATTCAAGAGAATGAATTATTTTGGAATTAATTCGTAAGCGACTTTCGTTAAAATTTTGTAAGGCATTATTATTTAATTAAATTTGATTTAATATGTCGCAACGAAAAACTCGTTTAATCAGATTAAACGAACCTGAGCCCAAAGTGTGTTCTACAAGCCAACTTAAATTTGGAATTTAAATTGGGTGGGACCCACATCACTTACATCAACTTGTCACTATTTGTGATGGAAGTGGTTGAGCTTATTAATTGGATTAATTACACAACACGATAACCAAAAATCAAGGTGTGATGGAAGTGGTTGGATAAAGTAAATTGGATTTATTACAACACCCTACCAAGTTTAAAAGGTTAATTTTTTTTGGAAAACACTAACTATTCACATTTCTTCTCTCTTTCTTGCCTTGGCCGAACAAGCCTCTTCTTGATCTTGAAATTTTGTTGTAAAATTTCATCCTTGCTAGCACTTAAGGAGTCAAAGAAATGTGATAGGGAAACTCACCCTTGAGTTTGGAATTCAAAATATAAACTTGGAGCTTCTACATCCATGGAAAAGTTTTGAACTTCAACCCACCAATGTAAGTATTCTGCAACCTTCTTTGGTAAATTCACACTTGAATCAATGTTTAGGATCCTTGGCATGTCTTAGAGACACTAATAGTTGCTTATCAATACCGTTCTACAACTTTTCTTGCCTCTGCTCATCTGTATACCTTAGAACCTTGGAGTGTAGGGTCTGATTCTACATGTACCTCTAGTTCTCTATTATTGATTACCAACGAGTTGGTACTAATGAGGTTTCTTCCGGTAGCTTTTCAGGGACTTAACTGTATGTATATTATTGCTTAAACCGCACTTTGTTACAATGCGATGGTGGCGTTCGGCTCTAGTTACAGTTCATATTTTCTTCTTACCCTAACTTCCATTGCTACCAAGTCTGGGTACGGTGGTCCATTTAATTAACCTTGTTCTCTATAGTTTTAATGCCGTCAAGGGCCGTTTCTCTTATACATGCAAATATATCATACCTTGAGAATTTATTTGTCATGCTAGTTGCAACTTTATCTTCTCGACTCCATGATATACTATATATCTACCAAACCACCCATACACGTGGCTTAGTCCGTCTCAAACCCGCAATGGTTTGGTCAACTACGATTGGGTTGAATATTCAATGTGCTTTATGTGAGGTGACACATAATGGATCTTTAGTTTCATCCTAATATGAAGAAACTTGGTCGTTTCTCACTTTTATTTTTGCTTATTAGGTATTTTCTCCTACCATTGTTGCACCTAAACGGCTTTACTTCCAAACCTTGCACCTGTTAACCTTTTTATCTTTTCATCTGCTCCGTTCTGTAACTGAATCTGTTACGGCCTATATCTCTGTCTCTTTATCTGAAAGATGTCATCTCTTACTAATCTTTAGTTATTTGTAACGATGTTCTTTCTTTCTTTATTGTTTCATTTAGATAACTTCCCATTTTAAATATCTTACTTGGAGCTATTCCCTCTTCTATTCTATCCTTATACTATTTCTAAAGGTTTTCTGTTTTGGTCTCTTTCAACTACGTATTCACTTGGTTGTGGGAAAATTTTAAGACGAACATCGAAGTGTATCTTCGTTGTTATTTTTTAACGAGGGTTGGGAGGGTGGGTACTTATATTGAGGCTTTTGTGTTTATGGTGATCTAGTGGCACATATTCTTCGTCTAGAAATCTAGGATCCTCGTATATATATGTCCGGTGTCCTTTCCTACACTAGGGTGCTACTGCTAATACTTGTCTGGCCTGCCTTCTCCAACCTAACTCCTGATCATTTTCATCAATTAATCACTCTATATCTTCTGCAAAAACTTTCCAACGCCATGCTTGCTAACATCTTCCTCGTATTGCCTCTTTACTCCTTCTCATTAATTCAAGTTGTTTAACTCTCTGAATTAGCTATTTTCTTTCTATGAGTACTGCTATACTTTCTTAGAAGACTTGTTCTACTATAAGGTTTTCTTCTGTGTCTCAGTTTCTTAAATTCCTTACTTCTTTACTTTTCCTGAAAACACTATCTACTTGGACTACTCAAGACATCTTCTACTAATCTTTGGTCCAGGTACTGATCTTTTCCTAGTCCTTTTTCTCAAATCCACGAATCCCTTTATAAATCGATCACTATATTCCCAAGAAGAATTCTACTAATCTCTTCATACTTTTAAGCCTTTACTTCTTCACGGGTTCCTAAATTCTATGATCATCTCCAGACTTAGCTCAACTTATAGTAGCTTCAAACTATTTTATTTCATGCTTCCTATATATATTTCACTTGAACTTACCATTTAGTTGTCTAATCATCTCGCTACATGTCTAATTTATCCATTACTCTACTTTACTAATTCTTTTCTTTACTAGGCTCTAAATTGAGAATGGATACATGCTCATGTGTTTGGTTCGGTATTTATATGCTTACTAGAATCAAGGTTTTTGGAAGGAAAGGTCATCATTCATTTTTCATGAGCCTGATCGACTACTCCTTGTCTTGGGGTCCCACAACAACTATCAATTTTCCACGCTATTATCTTCTCACTTTGTTATCCATGTACATGAATGTATCAAATTTTCCTCGTTACTTCTTGCGTCCCTTTTACCATTTGGATATCCTAATTCTTTACTCTTTACCTTGCTACTGAGACTAACAGTAGATCATTCTTTTATCTGCTTCTTAGATCTCCACTTCATGTTCTCGCTATAAATCTTGATTTGGTCATTCTATTCTACTGTTCATACTGGTACTCTTGCCACCCCTAAATATCTCTAGCTTCATGGGTCCATTCTTATATTCTTCTATGGATTTACTGACTCGGATTTATCTGTGGGTTCTACGGCATTTGGTCTATCTTGTGGACTCCCACTACTCTTGTAAACCTTGTGCTGACGTGTCTAATTCATTGGGTTCTTCTGGGTTCTTTTCTTCATACCTTCTAAGACCTCCTGAATTCTTTTCTTGGTTATCTACCTTCCATGGTCTTTCCATTTCTTAAGATGAATTCTCGTTGGGTTTCTTACAGTCGTCTACATCTATACTGGTAGAAACTGATTTATATCTTGTTGGTTCGTTTCTTTATATCTAGATGGGCTTCTACATCCTTATCCTTGTACTCTACGTCCTGATAGAGTCTGTTTCTCATATAAGGTAGGTATGAGCTAGATTCCATCGGGATAGCTTCATTGGTTGGCATCACAGATGGGTGAAGGTTTGAGTTAGGTCGGGGCCTTATCTATAGGATTTCCTTGATTAAGGCAACTAATCGTTGTTTCTTCTGTCGCCTCTATCTTATTTGCCTACGGCCCTGAGTTCGGGAAATCTATAATCTCTTCATCCTTATGACATCTCACATCCAACAGTAGTTTCCACGATCAACCTTGACTTTCTTGCTTCTTCTACCTTATAGATGTCATTGGTTATTCGGGGAAACTCGCTATCTATATGAGGTGTTTAAGAGATATTGGATCAAATTAGAGGAATTTTTCTGAGGAGGAAAGGAATCTTACTTGAGGAAAAGAAACTTAGCATAAATATTCTCGGCATTTTACTCTTGTTTAGGCTTGATATACCATTCTTTACTGTAAATTCTAGTATTATCCATTATTATCTAATTCTATGTGTATGATTCTTACTACTATAGATTTTGGCATTTTCTTATCTATCTGCTTCTGTACCTCTATCTCTATTTGCTTCTGATTACTTAGATATCCTCATTCTATCTTTTACCTCTCTTCCTAACTTTCTTATATTTTACTATATGATTTCTTAGTATTGTTACTTCTGGTAATAGGCTAAATAACTTCAAGAAGATTCCTAACTTGGATCTAGAGTGTAATTGTTATCGTGAGGAATACTATTTGAATAGTTTGGGAAAGTTTACTAACCTGTCTAAGGATCTCGAGGACGTACTCGAGGATCTCATTTTAATTCCGCTTCGAAATCCAATTTCGTATAATATATCGAATATATTAATTTATCAATTAATTCCAAATTAATCGTTCTCTCCCTTAATTAATATTTTATCCCAGATAAAATATCTCCGCAATTAAACCCATATTAATTTTCTCTCTCTTATAATTAATCCCAGATTAATAAAGTGCGAGTCATACATCATCGGTGAATCTTCGGGAAGCGACCCATGAGATCCCCGAATATGTTGGCAGTAAATCCGGTCGTCGGACTATCTGAACACGTAAGTACCTAGTACTACGTTTTTACCGATTTACAAGACATGGTTGGTGTCACACGGCTAAATTTGCGCCCCAAATTTCTTTAGCCAAGTGCGGCACTAAGTCCCCACAACTTAGTCAGCCTTCTCCTCTCAGTAAGCGCACACACCACAAGTAATCACTAGCAATGTTCTCACACCCTCACGGTCAACCTACAAGCAAGCATACATCAAGTGAATACAATACACACCCAAGCATTACAGGACAAAGCCCAACCTTCTTATTAATTACCAAATCAATTACAAGGAATCATGCTCACATGCATGCAAAGGCCTCAAGAACATTCACTCACTAGTCTTGTGTCTATGCCCTCACTCCCTTTTTCTCGCATGGTTTCACATACAATATATATAGTGGCAGTTACACCCCAACTGCCCTAGGGTTTGCTGGCCCAATGGGTGCCAGCCACACACACACACATGCGGCAGTTACATCCCAACTGCCATAGGAAGTTCTCACACACACACCCACGAGTGCTCGCCAAGTGCCCCTCGTAACTGCCGTGCATGTGCCCGCAACTGCCCCCACATGTATGCGCAACTGACTCACGCAACTGCCGAGCATGCCTGCTGCATGTGTCCGCAACTGCCTCTCGCAACTGTCCCCACATGTGCGCGCAACTGCCTCTCGCAACTGCCGCAAGCCTGCTGCCAGTGTCCGCAACTCATCTCGCAGCCCCAACTGCCAACGGACAGCACCAACCGCCCATGTCTCAGCAACACCTCCTTGACATGACACAACAACACACGCCACATGGAGGGACAGCGCCAACCGCCCATCAGGACAGCACCAACTGCCCACACACACACAGCCCACCCAAGCCATGTGTTTCTTGCGAGTGCTTGGCTGCCACCAAGCCACCCGTTCCCCATTTCCTCGAGCAACCCATCTAAGGGGCTAACAAACCACCCCCACCTGAACCAGACGACGCCCTCGTCGCAACTGTGTCTAGGTAGGCCTGGACTGTACCCTCAAACTGCCACAGTGTTGTGTTTCTCTCCCAAGTTGCGTCTTCCTCCGCGCAACCCTTCCACTGAACCAAGAAATCAGTCCGACGATTTTTCTTGCTTTGCCCCATCACCCTATGATCCAGAATCTTCTCAATTTGCTTTTCAAATTGTTTTCGAATTGTAGGAGGAGCTCTGCCTTTTTGAACCCGACTCTCATCCTTATCCTCATGGAATGGCTTCAAGAAACTCACATGAAATGTAGGATGCACCTTGATCCTATCTGGTAGCTTCAAACGATAGGCTACTTCGCCAATCCTTTTCATTACTTCAAAAGGACCATCATATTTTGGCACCAACCCACGATGCACTGTTTTACTACTGATTTTCTTCCAAATCTGAGGAGTCAATTTCAGTAACACTCGGTCTCCCACCTGAAATTCCAGCGGCCTCCTCTTCTTATCAGCATACTTCTTCATTCGGCGCACTGCCTTCTCAAGGCTGTCCCTCGCCTCTTCCAGCAGCTCCTGCCTCTCACGCGCAAATCTATACGCAGCAGGGCACTTGCCCCCTGTGCGCTGCTTGATCACTTCATGCGGAGTCAGCGGCTGCTGCCCCAACACTATCTCAAAAGGACTCATCCCCGTCGATGAGCTCTTGTGCAAGTTGTACGAGAACTGAGCTACATCTAATAGCTCCAACCAATTCTTCTGACTTGCGGTCACATAATGTCTCAAAAATTCTTCCAACAACCCATTCACCCTTTCGGTCTGACCATCGTCTGAGGATGATTTGCCGTAGAAAATTTCAAGTCTGACCCCATCAAGCCAACAACTCAGTCCAGAACCGACCCGTGAACCGTGCATCCCTATCACTCACTATGTCTTGCGGCAGCCCAAAGTGTTTCACCACGTCTCTGAAGAACAAGCGTGCAGTTTCCTCCGCAGGGCACGCATGTGGTGCTGCCATGAACACGGCATATTTAGAGAACCGATCCACACTACTACCAACACTGAACCAAATCCTTGCACTACTGGAAATCCCCCAATAAAATCCATAGAAACACTCTTCCATGGCTGTTCCGGAACAGGCATAGGTTGTAGCAACCCTGCCTCCTTCTTCCGCTCTGTTTTGTCCAACTGACACACTAGGCAAGATCGCACATAGGCCTCAATATCATGTTCCATCCGCGGCCAATACCAACTCCGAGCCAGCAAAGCCAAGGTTCTCTCAACACCCGGATGTCCCGCCCACTGAGCATCGTGTGTCTCTCTCAACAACTCCCTTCGGAGGTTCCCATAACTCGGAACAAAGGGTCTCCCCCCTTTTGCATACAACAGCCCCGCATCAACCCAATATTTTCGGACCTGACCCTCGGCAACTCTCCCCACAAGCCGCTGATAAACATGATCCAACGGTGACACCTCTCTGATTCTCTCTAGGAAATCACTTTCTATGACCGAGATTGCCGCCACTGTCTCCACTATAGCCTTACGGCTAAGGGCGTCCGCAACAAGGTTGTGCCTTCCAGGCCGGTGTTCCCACTCAAAATCAAACTCGGCAAGCATCTCTTGCCACCTTGCTTGCTTGGGACTCAACTTCTTCTGTGTCTTGAAGAATGTATTGGCAACATTGTCCGTCACTACTCTGAAGTGCGAACCCAACAAGTAATGCCGCCAAATATTTAGGCAATGAACCACTGCCGTCATCTCCTTCTCATGCGCTGAATACCGCTGCTCAGCGTCTTTCAACTTTCTGCTTTCAAAGGCCACGGGATGGGAATTTTGCACCAACACACCCCCAATAGCTCGGTCGGAAGCATCAGTGTGCACCTCAAATGGTAACTCAAAGTCCGGCAATCGCAAAACAGGCTCTTCTGCCACCGCCCCCTTCAAATCCGAGAATGCCTCCTGGCATTGCACATTCCACACCCAACTTTGTTCCTTTTTCAGCAAATCAGTCAAGGGAGCCACCCGCTTGGAATACCCCTTGATGAACTTACGGTAGTAGTTAGCCAACCCCAAAAATGACCGCAATTCAGCAACTTTCGAGGGAGTAGGCCAATCTCGAATGGCTTGGACTTTTCTCTCGTCCATACGAACTTGCCCTTGTCTCACCCAATGACCGAGGAACATCACTTCCTTTTGGGCAAATTCGCATTTTTCCATCTTCACAAATAGTGCATGTTGCCGCAATTTCTCCAACACCAATCTCAAATGGTGCAAATGATCGGCAAGAGTCTCACTATAGATCACAATGTCATCCAAGTACACAACCACAAATCGGTCCACAAACTCAAACAACACATCATTCATTAAGTTGCAAAAAGTTGCTGGGGCATTAGTAAGCCCAAAGGCATTACTAAAAATTCATATGAACCATACCGTGTCACACAAGTGGTCTTCTTCCCCTCATCCCCTTCCAATGCGCACCTGCCAATAACCAGACCGCAAATCCAATTTTGTGAAGTAGAGTGCCTTGGACAGGCGATCAAACAAGTCTGCCACCAACGGAATTGGGTACTTGTTCTTGATTGTCACCTTGTTCAATGCTCGGTAGTCTACACACACATCCGCAAGGATCCGTCTTGCTTCTTCTGGAACAGAACCGGTGCACCATATGGGGCCTTCGAGGGCTGAATCATGCCCGCCTCAAGCAACTCTCCCAATTGCTTTCGCAACTCAACTAATTCTGGAGGACTCATCCGGTAAGGCACTTGGGCAGGAGACCGTGTTCCAGGGACCAACTCTATCTTGTGGTCAGTAGGCCTCCGAGGTGGAAGGGACTTGGGCAATTCCGGAGGCATCACATCCTTGTATTCCATCAGCAGTTTCGCAACCACATCGGGTACCTCCAATGTCTTCCCCGCCTTGACTTCTACGAGTGCAGCCAAGTAGGTTTCTTCCCCACGTTTCAGCCCACTCTCAATTTGCAAAGCCGACACCATCCCCCGTTGTCCCTCAGTTCGTTCACTCCCACGCACTTTGCCCTCAGCCGGAACAAAGCATGGCTGGTCCTCGTCACCAATCAACAGGCCTGCCAAGTAAGGCATCACTGCTACCTTGGCTTGAATGAAAAACTGATTTCCCAAAATCAACTCAAAGTCGTCCAAGGGGACTGCCATCAGCGTGCATGACCCCTGCCACTGTCCAAGCTGTAGCGTTACACCCGCAACCGTGCCTTGAACTTGCTTCGCTGTCGAGTTGACTGCCTTTATGCTACTCCCTGATTTGGCCAATTCGAGGCCCAACTTCTCGGCAACTCCTAACGCAACCGCAACAAAGTTGTGTGTAGCTCCAGTGTCCACCATCGCCCTCACTGCCTTCCCACGAATGAGGACTTGCACATACATTAGGCCATTTTCAAATCTGTCGTCTCTAATTGCATTCACCAACTGAAGTGGGTTCATTCGACTAGGCCCTGCCGAGTCCCCTTCTCCTTCCTTGTCCGTTTCAGCCGCAACAATTGCATTCAATTTCTCCTTCTTGGGACAATCTCTCGCCCTATGGGGACCATCACAAATGAAACAGCCCTTATTGGAAGTGTTGTTCCCTCCCTTGAACTTGCTTTCATCTTGTGACTTGCCTTTCCCCTCCTTGTTCTTCTTTCTTTCCCCCTTGTCCGAATCTTTGTACCTCTCCTTTCCTTTGTTTTTCTGTTCAGGTTTGGACTTGGTTGAAGAACTAGGCCTATAGTCCACAAGGCAATCTGCCGCTGCCATGGCTGTTGGTAAGTCTCGGACACCTTGCCTCCGCAATTCATTTTGTGCCCAAGTTTGCAACCCCGACATGAAGTTGAACAGCTTGTCTTCCTCAGACATGTTCCTTATGTCCAACATCAAGGAACTAAATTGTTTTACATACTCACGAATGGTACCCGTTTGCTTCAAACTTTTCAAGGTCTCCCTTGCAATCCATGCGGTGTTGGTGGGAAGGAATTGATCCTTCAACTCTTTCTTCAGCGCCTCCCATGTTGTGATTGTGGGACGCCCCGCTGTCTCATCATCATCCAACCGAGTTCGCCACCACAACTTGGCATCACCAGTCAAGTACATACTCGTGATAGTCACCTTCTCGTCGCCCTCTAGGACATGAGCAGCCTTGAAGTACTGATCCATGTCCCATAGAAAGTTTTCCAACTCCTTTGCATTTCGAGCACCACCAAAAGGTTTTGGTTCAGGAACCCTTAATTTGGTCGCACCCTCACCCCCAGCCGGTTGGCCACGACCCAATGCCCTCTTGAGAAGAGAGATGTCTCCCATCATCTCCTCCCTACTCCCTTTCCACGCTTCCACCAAGGCTGCACAATCCCTGGTCACGACTGCGATGCGTTCTTCCGCATCCGCCCTTTGTGTGTTAAGGTTGTTCCGAAGGCCAATAATTTCTTCGGCCAATTGTTCCATTACCAAAAACAACGGAGGGGCAGTCTCTCGACTAGACTCCCCAACGAGGGCCTCCAACTTAGCCACTCGCTCCTTCAATTCAGCGTTAGATCCGCCCGCCATCAGCCCAAGACGACGCTCTGATACCAGTTGTCACACGGCTAAATTTGAACCCCAAATTTCTCTAGCCAAGTGCGGCACTAAGTCCCCACAACTTAGTCAGCCTTCTCCTCTCAGTAAGCGCACACACCACAAGCAATTACTAGCAATGTTCTCACACCCTCACGGTCAACATACAAGCAAGCATACATCAAGTGAATACAATACACACCCAAGCATTACAGGACAAAGCCCAACCTTCTTATTAATTACCAAATCAATTACAAGGAATTATGCTCACATGCAAAGGCTCTCAAGAACATTCACTCACTAGTCTTGTGTCTATGCCCTCTCTCCTCTTTCTCGCATGGTTTCACATACAATATATATAGTGGCAGTTACACCCCAACTGCCCTAGGGTTTGCTGGCCCAATGGGTGCCAGCCACACACACACACATGCGGCAGTTACATCCCAACTGCCATAGGAAGTTCTCACACACACACCCACGAGTGCTCGCCAAGTGCCCCTCGTAACTGCCGTGCATGTGCCCGCAACTGCCCCCACATGTATGCGCAACTGACTCACGTAACTGCCGAGCATGCCTGCTGCATGTGTCCGCAACTGCCTCTCGCAACGTCCCCACATGTGCGCGCAACTGCCTCTCGCAACTGCCGCGCAAGCCTGCTGCCAGTGTCCGCAACTGCATCAAGCACCCCCACCCAACTGCCAACGGACAGCACCAACCGCCCATGTCTCAGCAACACCTCCTCATGGGGACAGCGCCAACCGCCCATCAGGACAGCACCAACTGCCCACACACACACAGCCCACCCAAGCCATGTGTTTCTTGCGAGTGCTTGGCTGCCACCAAGCCACCCGTTCCCCATTTCCTCGAGCAACCCATCTAAGGGGCTAACAGTTGGCTTCTAGCAAAGCACCGTGCCTACCCAATTCCCAGAAATATTCTTACTGAATATGTGATCTATATCAGGCGTATTATAAGTATATTGCGTATTGCGAGCCTCCAGCATCGGATGTCACGTGCAGGCCTGGGGCTGGAAATGTGTCTTCCCGTACGAAGCACATATCGGATTCTCTGGTAACTAGTCTCTATAATCGGATAAACATGACCTAGTCTAATATCCGATAGCTGCAGCATATAAGAGCACCAATTCCGTATCCTACGTGATCAGCATCTCCACTATGACTGGAGTGATACTTACATCTCGACATCACACCCAATACACTACGATTCTCAATATACCCAGAAGAGGCGTACACAGAACCTGTTAAAGCCCTGGACGACCAAAACCAAAGTATATTGATTGTCGCAAGTATTAGCGGTGCAAGTCTCAGGTTAAGACCAATACACATACCCTGTTCGGACTTCCATAGACACATAGTCATACTACTACCAATGGATTCCGAGGGGTCTATCTAGATTTTGGATGAGACGAGATATATGTATCTTAAGTGTACGTGGCGTTGTATCCCGAGTGCAGACCGCAATACCGACCATTCGGAATCGGCTACGGAATTTACGCCTGGGTTTCCATCCGATATACCACAAAATGGAACACATATCCCGCTCATCCAACAATCACATCACATCATGCTCCAAACGACTCTCATGCAATAATATTCTAAAAATAAATAAATTAAAACGAATATATGAGTGAAAAGGTGCCCTCAGGTCTAACCTCTTTTGTCGTCTCAAGAAAGGGCGTTACACGGCCGTCGGAAGGGTTGATCTTCTGCAACTTTTCTGGTTCACTAATCCAATGTTTTTCCTCGCTGTTTCACTGTTTTAGGCTGCTGTTTTCACTCTGTTTCTCTGCTATTTTTGTTGTATTTTCGGGTCACTGTTTTTGGTAATTAGGGGACTGGTTTTTACGGTTCTTTAAGGGTATTGGGGCTGTGTTTTGTCACTCTGCTTGGGGGCAGTTTTTGGACTATTTTTTAGTGAAGTTTTAGGGCTGTTGGGGCGGAATTTGTGGTAGTAAAGTGAGCAATTTATTTAGGAGGCAGTGGGCATGTGGCGGCTTTAGCGTGAGGTCATGAGGCGTGATTGACTGGAGGCGAGAGAGTGTGTGAGGGATGTGGCTTGCGTGAGTTGAGGGCAAGGTGTGAGGACGTGAGTGGCTTTGTGGCGTTAGTTTGTGATGGGTGAAGGGGCTGGCGTTGAAGGGCTTCTTGCTTGTGTGAGCTAGGTGAGTAAAGGCAAGGGGCGTTTGTTGGCAGGCTAATGGGTAGTTTACATGAAGCTTGGTTTGTTTATACGGTGAGTGCGCAGGTCCAAGGAACGGTTCGGTGGGCTTCACGTGAGAGTGCAAGGTGGCTTTATGTGAGGTAGGTTAGTGTGCGATAATGGCAGGTCAAAGGCGAGGTGTGAAGGCAAGTGTGGTGTGCTTGTGAGGCAGCGTGAAGGGCAAGGGGGAAGGGTTGAAGTGATGAGTGGGCTGCTGGCTGGAAGGGCAATTGGCGTGAGTGGGTGATAGTTGTTGCGTGAGTGTGGGAGGACGTGGATGAGGGCTGTTTAGTGTTAGGTTTTGTGGTTCCCTTTGGCCGAGAGAGTGGATAGAGGCGTGAAGGTGCTTAGATTATTTTATGTGTTTTCGTGAGAATGAGCCAGCCAGGGTTGAATGTGGGTTAATGGTTCTTTTTATAGGCCAATGGAGGGGGTTTACCTTGTTGGAGAAGGAATAGGATTTGTGTGTTTAAAGGGGGATATCTTTTAATTAAAATGTGATACGGAAAATCTTATAATTTGGGGAAGTGATTTATGTATTTTAGGAAAGGGATTTAATTTAATTTAGGAAGGTGATTTAATTTGTGACATGTGTTTTAATTTAATTTAAGTTGTTTTAATTTAATTTGTGTCATGTATTTTAAATGTTTTAATTATTTAATTTGTGAATGTGTTTTAAATATTTAATTATTTTAGATGTGATTTTAATGGTTTGGTGTGTTTTAAACAGAGGTCCAACAAGCGAACCCGAAGCGAAACAAGCGAGTTAAAAATCTGAAAAAATACTATTCCCAACTTTACCCTTCAACGTCCGTTTCCCGCGGCCTTCCAACTAAAGAGGTAGTGTCTCCATACGAGACTCATCATCGGGCTAATATGTAAAAATGCAATGCCTACAGTATGACTCGCACCTTTTAATTAATCTAGGATTAATTAAAAGAGAGAGAAAATTAATCTGGGATTAATAGCGGAGATATTTTATCTGGGATAAAATATCAATTAAAGAGAGATAACGATTAATTTGGAATTAATCGATAAATTAAATATATTTGATATAATAAACGAAATTAGATTTCAACGCGGAATTAAAATTAGATTTTATTCTGGCGAACGAATTAATTTAGAATTAATTCGTTAGTGACGTGAATAGTAATTATGCTAGGCATGATAATTTATAATTAATATATTTAATTACGCCGCAACGGAAAATTCGTTAATTTGGAATTAGCGAACCCGAGCCCGGGATTATTTGCGAGCGCATTCGCATTTCGAATTCGAGTACGGCACGCAAGTCAAATCAAGCGTCAAATCGCAAGTCATATCTAGCGTCACATCATTCGTCAATCAAGTGATGGATGTCTTTCACTTTGAGTGATTGACGCCAGTCACTATTCATTGATTGATGGCAAGTGATGTGTGTGGTTGGCAAGCATTTATTGCTTTAATTGCTTGACTTTTTGGAGGCAAAAATTGTGTATATGTTTTTGGAAAATCATTTACCAATTTTTTGGTAACAAAAAACCATCTCTCTCTCTCTCTCTTTCTTCTTCCTCTCACACGCCCTTGGGCCATTTTTCTGGTTCTGTTTACTGTGAAAACCGAGAGGATTGGAAAGCTTAAGGTCATGATTTTGTGGCAAAATCAAGAGTGCTAGCACACTACGAAGACATGCGAAGGTGATAGGGAAGTCCACCCATGAGCTGGAATCGTTCGATGAAGCTTGGAGCTTGACGAAGGAGCTCAAATGGCTGAAACCAGTGAGCTGCACACCCTCACTGCCGAGCAGTCCACTGCCAAGCAAAGGAATTTTGTTGCCTACCGCGTCGCTCAACGATATCGATGTAAGTATTCTGCAACTTCGTCGTTGATATTCAAACATGTTTTATTCCTTTTGATTCGATCCTTGGGACCGTAGAACTCCAACAATGGTATCAGAGCGTTGTTAAAAGCATGAAACTTATTTAGGGCTTAAAATTTGGGTAAAATGTGTTTTTTGAGCATAATTTGAATTAATTGGATGTTTGAGTATGCTTATAACTGTTTAATTGAAGTTTGATTGGATCAATTTCCAGAAAAATCTGATTTGGAATATTTTTCCCCAAAATTTCTTGCTTGGCCGAGAGTTATGCCCTATATGGTCTTGGTGATTTTTGATTTTTTGACTCATGGGATGAGTTAGAATCATTTGGGGATATTGAATTTAATGTTGATTTGGATTTAATTGGATTGAATTTGAATTGGACATAAATTCCCCCTCCAAAGCCGAGAGCTAATAGCGGTATGGGTGTGATTTTGATCAAAATATGTTGGACATGTTTTGTGGTTATTAAGCATGATTAGTTAAGTTAATTGATGTTTTTAGAAAATGTTAATTGGGTAATTAATTGTGTAATGCACTTTATGTAATTAAATTGTGAAATTGGGTTTTTGTGATTTAATTATACTTGGGCCTTAAAATTGGATTTGGGTTTTTAATGTTGTAATGGGCTAATTGGGCTTTGTTTACCAAAGTTGGGTTTAGGGCAAATGGATTGAATCCAATTGGCCCCAAAACACCTCCATAAAGCCCAAATGCGACCTAATGAACCTTTAAAGTTTATGGGCCTAAGGGCCTAAGTTGATTTCTGGGCTTATGGGGTAATTCCCGGATTGGACTTTGGTTATCGAGTTGACCAAAAGTCCACCACGCCTTGAAGAAATTAATTAAAATGCCCATTGGACTTTAATTAAATTGACGTTGGACGTTAATCAGGCTTTGAGACCCGTAGCGATTAATTTGGAATTTAAGTCGTAAAGGTTCGTTAATAAAGTGTAATATTTAATTTGGAATTAAATAGCGAATTAGAATAAATACATATTAAATTGGATTTAATTATGTAGTTTAATTAATAAATCTAGAATTCATACTTTAGTACTTATTCGCAAAATGAGTTTGACTCGAACAAAATCAAATCGTTGTTTGAACATTGGATGATCACTAATTATCAGATTAATTAATTTGATTAGATTGATTAATAACATGCTTGTGTGAATACATGGTTGCGATGCATGAATAATGTATATCGGATGGATATTAGAAGGGTGGGACAATTTTAGAAATTGTTGTAATAAATTTTATTTATTAATTGGACCTGCGTGTCCAGCCTTATCACCTCCATATTCTTTGTATTCTCTTCTCACCTATTCCCCTCAAAGTATATGAGGTTTCTTTAAAAGTGTATTGTAACGGGTAGAAGTAATACTTGTGCTAGCGAGAGAGAGAAAGGGAGAGATTTGATCTAGGATCAATGTGTAAAGTATCCATCCGCATATCATTATTATTTATTTATACGCGATTTATTATGTGTTTAGAATGCATGTTAAGGGTGTATGATGATGAGACTTTAACAAAGATAATAAATTGGTTGCCAATTTGCACGCGAAAAACCCTCAAACAATATTAAGCGTTTTTTCCTTCCATTAAGTGATTCTCACTCAAGATCCGAGACTGGCATTGCTTGTTGGCCAAGTCAATGCCTTTGTCCGTCGAGGTTGTGTTTGAATCACGAGAGCTTTGTTCCATGTCAGTGTCTTGTCCAAGTTGTGGTTTGTTGTCCAAAGTCAAGACCACTTCTTGTCCATCGACATTGATTACGAAGCTTTCCATGGTCAATGGGTCGCGCTTAACTGGGATCACTAATTTGTTGTGCCAAAGCCAAGGCTTAGTTGATTCAGAGGAAAAAGGTTAGGTAATACATTGGATGTATTGGCATATATAAGATATATGTTTCGGACTTGGATGTCCCCCTACCGGATCTAGGAATTGGATTGGATCCAATCGATCTTAGAGATCTACCTAGTTAATTATCATACAATTTGTTGGCCAAAGTCAAGATTGTGTGATATTTAACGAGATCCTAGCCCACTAGGAAACACGGTTTCCCGAGTACGCGACAGAGGGTTAGAGGCTCGCCGAAAAATAGTGGGAGGCAAGAATTGAATTTGCAATATTCGTTTAATTACTTGCCATACGCGCTCAAACAAATATCATTCGTCTAATAATTAAATGTTAGTTGGACTAATATTTAAATTGTTGTTTTAATAAATAGTTGGACTATATTCAAAACATTTCATTTATAGTTGATTTTATAATTGGATTATAGTATTCAATATAATTGATTTTAATCTATTAATTATAGTTGATTAAATAGTTAGACTATTGTAATCATTATAATAAATAGTACTGAAATCGTTGATTAAATAGTTGGACTATTAAAATCAAGATAAAATTGAAAGATTGATATTTAAAACATAATCCTAGGGAAAATGTATTTAAATGATTTAATTTTCAAAATTGGGAATAAATTTCAGGATGGTCCTGGAAAATAATAAGTTACTTTATTTGATAAAATAACGTATTATGCCTAAGCCCGGAGTTAAGCAAATAGTAGAGCATAATCTTTGGAAGATTTATGTGATGATGACTTTAGTGCTTAATCCATTAAGCTTATCGCAGTAGACTCCTTAATTTCTGAATCAGAACTAAGGATTAGATCCTTAAAGTATGATAATGAAATTGAAGGATCTTCAAAGAATCTATCATTAGATTTTAGAAGTACTAAAATTGCAATAATAACTCTTGGAGAGTTAATGACTATTCTCAAGGAGATAAAGTCAAAGTTTGCAATTAGGCAAGTAGCGCAAGGCGCACCTTACTTCGATATTCTAGAAGGCCAAGGCTTGGCCAAAGGCTTATGGGGTGTTGAAAACGGCAAATACAAAATCATTATAGTCTTCTAGGAGATAAATGACATGTCCCAAAATGTCTACTTAAATTGTGGCAAACGGGATTGCAGAAGCGTGACTGCCGTTTGGAACAGCAGACATGAAGGAATTGAAGACGAACAAGGCTCTGACTTCAAATATGTTTGTCATAATTATATTCACTACTAGTATTAAAATTGGATTTTAGATACTTAGTGTGATATAAATATAAATTGATGTTCAGAATCTGTTATGAGCAGGATACTGACTTCAGTTGATATTTAATCTGCGAATTGGAAACAGGACGACTGTCGTTGTTTCAACCGTAGATACCTAAGTTTAGGAACTACCCTCGGGTGTGTACCTAAATTTGGAAACTGTTATAATATTACTAGTTTGACTAGATACATTATCTCTATATCAGTGTTGACCCATTACGGGTGAACCTTTATATTCTAGAACACTAAAGTGTTTTATTATATAAAGATGATATTGAGATAAACACATTAGATGTGAATAACAGAATTTATATTTTGAATATAAATAAATCTCAAATATAACATGACAAACAAAAGCTCGAACTGATTGATCAAAAGAAACTGATGTGGCATTGTTGTCTGGGACACATTAAACAAGACTCGCATATCCACACTTTCGAAGAGTGGGTACTCGGACTGATTTGATTCCATTCAAATAAAGTCAATGAATATAGTTTATTGGGCAAAGTGCCTAAAACACCTTTACTTGGTAAAAGTGTAAATGCCACCGATCTGTTAGCCCTAGTTCATGGTGAAGCAAGTGGGCCCATGTCTAGCAAGGCTAGATGTGGATATGAATATTTGACCTATACAGATGTGGCATCGCGTAATGGTTGTGTGTTTCTTTGAAGAACACAAATCGGAAACTTTTAAGTTTCGACACGAAGTAGACAAACAGATCGGCTATAGTATTAAAATGTCACGGTAAGACCGTAATGGAAAATACTTAAGCAATAAGTTTCTTATATACTTGAAAGAGTATAGTATTCTTTCAAATGAGGACTCCTCCCGGAACACGTCAGTTTGACGGTGTGTGTCCGAAACGGATAAACCGATTTTGTTGGACATGATAAGGTTAATCATGAGTCGCTCTGAGCTACCATTTCCTTCAACACGGATACGCATTAACAGTGCAAGAACTTATTTTGAATAAGGTTCCATAAAAATCGGTTTGACAGATATCATATTAGATATGAACGGGAAAGAAACAGGGTTTCTCATTCCTGATAATTTGGGTATGCTAGGCATATGTTTGGATGATAGATACCAAACTAGAAACCCAAATTGTAGGTTATCCTAGGGATATTATAAGTATTGTACTTATACAACTCACAGGAGAACAATTAGATTGTTGCTCACCATGCGGATTTCCTAAGAGGAATACCGATATGCAGTGCTAAGTGGGAGGATAGTAAAACTCGATGAAAATCGGAGTAATACTATTCATGGCATCGATCCTCGATGGAACATAAATAGTTCATCTAGGATGAAACAATACCAGTAATCTTCTAATACACAAGAACATCGTAAGTCGGAGAGAGTCAGAAAACAACATGGGGTATGGGTTTCTGATCTCACCTCATAAAGATGTTTTATCTTTTGAGGAATACCAACTGACTACGTATGAGGAGTGATACAAGGTATCGACTCCCTATTATGGCAAAGTTCCATATGATCCGAAATGGATTCCATGTATATCAACCAGTTTGGATACTAGTTGATGTACCGCAAGGCATTGTGCCTATTGGTATTGTATAAGTCTTCAAGGAAGACATACATGGAAGGCAAAATACCAACGTATAAAGCTAAGCTTTTAACGGAAAGGTATCTTTATCAACATTGTGTTGATTACGATTCAACCTTTTACCTGTTGCCACGGTAAATCCATTTGGATAATGCTTGCTAATGTTGCATGTTTCATAGATGAAATATGTCAGCTGAATGGCAAAATCGCTTTCCTGAAAAGGAAACCATTTGGAGGATGTTTAACACATCCTATCGGTTTTGTCGTACCTAAACTAGCAAACAAGGTTTGCGGGTTATTCGATCCATGTTTGGATTGAAGCAAGCATAGGTTCTTGGAATTATCGTTTTGAAGTGATCATAATAGTTTATGATTTAATTCAAAACGAAATGATTCTTGTGTATATAAGAGGGTTAGTGGGAGCGCACTGACAGTGGATGTCCTATAAAATAATGATAATACGTCATTTCTTGGAAATGATATTCCCATAATAATAATCGGTGAAAGCTTGGCTTTCATGAAAACTCTCCGTGAAATTGTACATTGAAAAATGTACGCAACTTGGTGTCTCATACGCTTTGAGCATATGATTCACAAACAGGCCAATCCAAGTGATAGTCACTGGATTGATGTTAAGAACATCCGTTAGTATCTTAGAGAACTGAGGATGCTGTCTTAGTCTATGGAGAAGGAGAACTTGAAGTGATTGAGATCACTGTAGCAAGTTTCCTAAACCGATAAAACGACTATAAGTCGCAAACGGTACTATACAGTTTGAATAACGGTACAGTGAGCTGGAAATCTTCCATGCAAGATACTGTTATCGTCTAAAACACAAATGCAGGTTAATTGCTGCAGGTGAGGCGATAATAGAAGCCTTCTGGGTCGATAATAAATCTAATTAGATTAGATATAGTTATGTTAGCTGCTGAGCTAGGCGTCAGCACATGCTAAAGAATTAATGGTCTCATCAACGATCCAGATACATACTTCGATAATCATCTGATTCGTTCGGATCATACATCGCGGCGATGTGATGATCGAATAAATCGCATCAGATGATAATCATGCACATCCGTTGACGAAAGCTTTTCTCAGTAATTTGAGCCAACTGTACATAGTTCGGGTGTCAAGCACTCGAGTGACTGGCTATAGGCCAAGTGGGAGATTGTTGGACAATTATGACCCATAGCGTCACTATTTGTACAGATCATGGTGTTGTTGTATAAATTAACTATGTGACAAAGGAGATTGCACTCTTATCATTTGTGATTAGATCACCAAGATATATAAATGATGAGGGTCTCTATGATTTGTTTCTGGACGGAGAATGATATGAGACAGTATCAGTCCACGAAGGATAAATCATTAAATATCCCTAGTCAGAGTATTATCGAGATTGGACATCGATAATACGTAAAAGACTAGTATTACACTTGTGCGAGTTGTGAGGACACAACGGCATAGTTCTTATATATTTGGGTATAGGATATTCATGCAAGTGTAATAGGAGGTTGTGTTTTACCGATAGTACGGGAAACAGCTTCGTTCTGGATAGACCCCCACAGAATTCCATTGGTAGTATGACTATGTGTCTATGGAAGTCCGAAATCAGGGTAGGTGTATTTGGTCTTAACCTGAGACTTGCACGGCTAATACTTGCGACAATCAATATACTTTGGTTGCGGTCGTCCAGGGCTTTAACAGGTTCTGTGTACGCCAATGCTGGGTATATTGAATCGTAGTGTGTTGGGTGTGATGTCAAGACAAAAGTATCACTCCAGCCATAGTGGAGATGATGGTCACGTAGGATACGGGACTAATTCTCTTAAATGCTGCAGCTATCGGGATAAAATGACAAGGTCAGGTTTATCCGATTATAGAGACTAGTCACCAGACATCCGACATGTGCTTCGTACGGGGCAGACACAATTCCAGCCCCATGCCTAGCACGTGATCGTCCGATAATGGACAGAAATACGCAATACTACGTATACTACGCCTGATATAGATCCTTTATTCCTGTAAGGATATTCCGAAGAATTGGGAAGGCATGGCGCTTTGCTAGAGGCCGACCTTGTCTTGTAAATCGGTAAAACGTAATACGAGGTACTTACGTGTTCGGATAGTTCGACGATCGAATTTACTGTCAACATATCGGGGATCTCATGGGTCGCTTCCCAAAGATTCACCGATGACGTATGACTCGCACTTTTAATTAATCTAGGATTAATTAGAAGAGAGAGAAAATTAATCTGGGATTAATAGCAGAGATATTTTATCTGGGATAAAATATCAATTAAAGAGAGATAACGATTAATTTGAATTAATCGATAAATTAATATATTTGATATATTAACGGATTTAGATTTCGACGCGGAATAAAATTAGATTTCAATTCTGGCGAACGAATTAATTTAGAATTAATTCATTAGTGACGTGAATAGTAATTATGCTAGGCATGATTTTTAATTAAATTAGATTTAATTACGTCGCAACGGAAAATTCGTTAATTTGGAATTAGCGAACCCGAGCCCGGGATTATTTGCGAGCGCATTCGCATTTCGAATTCGAGTACGGCACGCAAGTCAAATCAAGCGTCAAATCGCTAGTCGCATCTAGCGACACATCATTCGTCAATCAAGTGATGGATGTCTTTCACTTTGAGTGATTGACGCCAGTCACTATTCATTGATTTATGGCAAGTGATGTGTGTGGTTGGCAAGCATTTATTGCTTTAATTGCTTGACTTTTTGGAGGCAAAAATTGTGTATATGTTTTTGGAAAATCATTTACCAATTTTTTGGTAACGAAAAAACATCTATCTCTCCTCTCTTTCTTCTTCCTCTCACACGCCCTGGGGCCATTTTTCTGGTTCTGTTGCTGTGTGAAAACCGAGAGGATGGGAAGCTTAAGGTCATGATTTTGTGGCAAAATTAAGAGTGCTAGCACACTACGAAGACATGCGAAGGTGATAGGGAAGTCCACCCATTAGCCGGGAATCGTTCGACGAAGCTTGGAGCTTGACGAATGAGCTCAAATGGCCGAAACCAGTGAGCTGCACACCCTCACTGCAGAGCAGTCCACGCCAAGCAAAATGAATTTTTGTTGCCTACCGCGTCGCTCAACCGCTCGATGTAAGTATTCTGCAACTTCATCGTTGATATTCACACATGTTTTATTGCTTTTGATTCGATCCTTGGGATCGTAGAACTCCAACAAATTTATGCCATTGAATAATGTGATGACTAAATGAATATTCGTATTCGATTCGTTTAGTAAATGAATCGAATACGAATCTATCACATTTTTATTTGATTCATTGGAGACTCCAACGGCTATATGTGGAAATGACAGTTATAGTCTGAAAGATTGTAAAAAAATTTATTTGCATTAATAAAAATATGAATCTTCATTTAGATTTTTAAGATATGTACGGATTTAGATCCCTTATTTATTTTTATTTTTTTGTTTTTATGATATTTAATTTTAAACATTCAAGATAAAATAGCATACATAATCGAACAATATCAATTTAGCATCCAAAGTAACATCTACAAATCACAATTCATCCAAATAATCTAAAACTAAAAATATATAAAATTAATTATTTTTTATTTTGTTTTCGAATTTCGAATAAATATTTTATTTTTTTAATACATTCCGGATTATTCTGAATCCAGATCCGAATATTTTTTTCTATAACAGTCATCCCCATATGTAGTTATTGAAGATTAATCTTGACCCCAAAAATGACATATGGAGACCAATTTCCAAATATTTACTTGCAAATTCACAATTTCTTCTTTTGAAATTTATTGAAAATTCAAAATTTCTTCATTTGAAATTTATTAACGTTTTTAAAATGTTCATTTTTCATTCGAAATTCAAAAAAAAAATATTCATTTTTCCACTTGAAGTTTAAAGAGTGTTCACTTTTGCATATGACATTATTAAACGACCAAAATACCCTTATGACATCAGTAAAACTCTTACTTCATTAATTGTTTTGGTGAAAAAGTAAACACTTTTTTAATTTCCGATGGAAAAAATGAACATTTCAAAAAAAAATTGAATTTAGCTTAACTTTAGTCAATTTTTGAGTGAAAATTTGATAATTTCCCTTGTTTTTAATTTAACTCTGAAAGTTTAACAATTACGCTGAAATAAAATTATAGTAAAGCACGTAAGTTCCATGAGTGATTGTACACGAATCCAAAATTTATATGTTCATTAAATGGATATTTAAAATCTATCAAATCCAAATTTGGTCATTGTACACGTCTCATGCACAACATATAAATTAATTACAGTTTGATTAACTTGACGGAAAGAACACATCTAATTCAACCTGTTGACTATTTCTCCTTTGTTTCGTTCACGGACTGCAACGCTGCCGTTCATGTTGATCTTTCGTTTAAAACGTGGCTTTACGCGGCCGATCATTTTTTATTTTATATAATTTAGTTTTTTTTTTTTTTAGCTTCTTGCATATTTTGTTGACAGATCATCAATTATTTTACTCCTCTCTCTTACACATCACAAAGTTTTGGTCAATTTATATGATTCTTTTGCCGCTTTTTTTTTTGTTTTTTTTTTTTTTTTTTAGGAATGTAAAAGTCTCTCTGTCCCCTCCATCACGCACACATCACTCACTGTTTTAAAAAAAAAAAAACACACGTAGATAGCGAAAGAGATTTCCGTTGATATATGATTAAATAAAATACCGTTGGGATAAAAGACTTGCCGCTATTATTTTACCAATAAAATTTCTGTCGTTAAATTGTTTCTACGGTTGTTGGTAGTCTGACTCTGACAATAGATTACTAACTCAGTTACTAACAGAATTACTTTTAATATTCCATTTGTAATTTCATCAGACTAAATATATAAAGATACAAATTTTGTCCATCATTCCCTCAGTAAATTTTAAAAAAAGATAACCGATATAAATTTCCGCCGTTAATTTTATTATTATTTTTAATACAAATTTTATTTTGACTATATTAATTTCTTGTAATAATCTGTAATTATAACAATTATTCAAAAATTAGATTAGAAAATTATCGTATTAAATAAAATATCAAATGTTATTATAATTAATTACATAAAAATAACAATTACATAACAAATTCAAATCTCTAACTATCACCGGGAAGAGACCGAGTTTGATCGGATACAAGTGCAACAACCAATTTTTGTTGTCGTTGCATTAGCTGCTCAAGACAAGCAAAACGGTTATCGGTTGTCTGTCAGTAAATTTGATCGTCCTGCACTGTAATATTCCGTCAAAGGCAGGATGCTACCGGCAAGAGACAAGATTGACCCATCTCCATAAACCTCTAAATTTACAAAAAAATCCGGTATGATGTATTCTAAAACTAGACAACATGGATCTCAGTCTAGCATCAAAACAAACCTAAAATAAATATCATATATCAAAATGGACCTCAGGTCCACACCAACATATCAAAATCATCACCTAAGGACTATGTGCCCGTATCATCTATCAACACTCAAGGGCTATGTGCCCACAACATCATAAATAATCAAAAAATTTATTTAATATAAACGACGTGCTCAACACGACAAACAAAACAATAAATCAAATATCCTAATCTTCTAAAACTTCTCCCAGGACACTTGCGAGGGTGACTACCGCTTGGGTGATTCACGTCTCGAGCATGACTTCAAAGTTGAAATAGTTGACCCATCTGGTAGCCAACCTGCAAAAATAGCAAACTGGTTTGGTGTGAGTTATAAAAGTCAGCAAGTAACCATGCTAGTATTATAACAAACAAGTAAAATATAAACTTCAAACATATCAGCAGTTTATCAGAATTACTAAATTGTTACAAGTTTAGATTTATTAACTTGTTATTATCTTTTATACTTAACCCATGTCAAACTTTCATATTTACATATCTACATATGCACTAATCTAATAGCTAACATCCAAAGCATACAAAGCAAATCATGAATACCAAAGAATACATCGTTTAATATCAAATATACTTCAATCACATGAAATATGAAGTCATACATATATACTTTTAGCACAATTATCCATCTTTGAAATATCATTAGATCGGCAACTCAAACAAATTATCTTCTATTCGGATACAACTATCTTCAATACCAAAACAAACTTACTTTAACTCTTGACAAGCTTTCTTCAATACCAAAAACCTTATGATAACTAAACATTTGTATCTCTTTCACAATATACGTATATACAATACAAACTTAGCATATAAATTTTATAGCATCTTCTGGTCACACCGGTTTATATGTCATTCTTTCATTCCATTCACACATACATCATCCATACATATCACAATATCTATCATACATACTCATATACTCAAGCATACACAACAGTCAAGGCATCCAGAAACACACAATCAAGACACCACATACATATGAGCTAGCTCACACATACAATGCTCGTACGAGACTCATTACCTATTTTAGAATAGGTATAAGATGAATGTAGTCTGAAAGGATCTCCTAACCAGCTCGGCTACTACACCACGTAATCATTAACCAATGAAACATACACACATGCATACATATCACATGTCACAAACTCATTATATGATTTCTCATACATAAACATATACATGACAAACATTGCTTAATCATTCAGAATCGTCATACATATACATTTATATATCAAACATATGAATATACTCATTACTTCGAATTCTGATACCACGATCTTTACAATCCTCACATTCTTTACTTATCGATCAACATTCATCATTCATATACGTATCATAACAATAAACATAACGAGCACCCAGTGCCCAAATCACGTGCACAGATCGGACAATGAACGAAATGATCCCCTGTCGACAGAAGGTAGTGGGTCGGTCCACTGCAGTTGGAAATACCCTTATACATATCAAGTTTCATGCATTCACACACTACACATATACAAACTCAACATCAAGTTTTAGCATTACAAGTATAATTTATCACAACACACAAAAATCTCATATCCTTTCATACATCTATAGATTCGGCCAATGGACTCAATTTACAACATTTGTAGTTTTCAACTCTAACAAAATAAACTCGTGTCATCACCTCCTATCAAACTTGAATCATAACAAATCATCATCAAAATCATCAAAACCACAAGATAATTTCACAACACAAGCTTACAAGATTCAGCCAACATAAAAAAAATTACAACTTCAAAGTTTTCCCAACACAAGCCAATAAATGCTCATACTTAACATTATCCCAAACACATGAACCATCATTTATTTTTATCAAAAATAACAAAAACAACTCCCGACCAGCCTATGCAATTCGCCCAAGAGGGCATTATTATCAAACTTTTGAAACTACACTCAAACCAAGTTATATCCATATCATAACATCATTCCAATACTTAAACCATCACTAATATTCAATAACAACACAACTCCCTCGACTCATATTCTTACATCATACAAGTCATATACTATCATCACTTCTTTAGCAAAAGAATGCCAAAAACCAATCTCATTTTAGTCCTTCAAGTTTCGGTCAAACACATAAAAAGATGGAACTTGAATTTCTCAACACATAAAGCAATTCAAACCCATGCAAAACCTTATTCTAGACATAATCAACACTATTAAAAATGAAAGAAAATAAAACCACCTCCAATCAAACACACCACAAGCCTAAAACATCACTCCAAAACATCAACCATCATTATTTATCAACAAAGAAACCTAACACAACATAAAGCCCCCTAGAGCAGCCATACCATTCGGCCAAGAGGGGGAAAAAAATTTAAACTCATAGAATTTCATCTCCAAATAACGAAAAGTCATGCTACAAGATCATTTGGTGCATGGACTATCCTCATTTATCAACAAAAATCACAAAACAATTCCCCCCTTTCAAGGTTCAGATTCGGCCAGCCCTAAAAATTAGGGAAAATTGGGCATTTTTCATTATAATACTTAATATATGCTTAGATCATCACTAAATACATGATAATGCTTGTTAGTAATTCAAACAAGGCTTAAAATGAATCAATTGAGTTCTAAGTGTTGGACAATTATGACCCATAGCGTCACTATTTGTACAGATCATGGTGTTGTTGTACAAATTAACTATGTGACAAAGGAGATTGCTCTCTTATCATTTGTGATTAGATCACTAAGATGTATAAATGATAGGAGGTCCACATGATAAGTTCCTGGATTGAGAATGATATGAGACAGTATCAGTCCACGAAGGATAAATCATTAAATATCTCTAGTCAGAGTATTATCGAGATTGGACATCGATAATGCGTAAAAGACTAGTATTACACTTGTGCGCGTTTGTGAGGGCACAACGACATAGTTCTCATATATTTGGGTATAAGATACTCATGCAAGTGTAATAGGAGGTTGTGTTTTACCGATGGTACGGGAAACAGCTTCGCTCTGGATAGTGTTGGACAATTATGACCCATAGTGTCACTATTTGTACATATCATGGTGTTGTTGTACAAATTAACTATGTGACAAAGGAGATTGCACTCTTATCATTTGTGATTAGATCACCTAGATGTAAAAATGATGAGAGGTCCCTATGATTTGTTCCTGGATGGAGAATGATATGAGACAGTATTAGTCCGCGAAGGATAAATCATTAAATATCCCTAGTCATAGTATTATCGAAATTGGACATCGATAAATACGTAAAAGACTAGTATTGCACTTGTGCGCGTTGTGAGGGCACAACGACATAGTTCTCATATATTTGGGTATAGGATACTCATGCAAGTGTAATAGGAGGTTGTGTTTTACCGATGGTACGGGAAACAGCTTCGCTCTGGATAGACCCCCTCGGAATTCCATTGGTAGTAAGACTATGTGTCTATGGAAGTCCGAAATCAGGGTAGGTGTATTTGGTCTTAACCTGAGACTTGCACCGCTAATACTTGCGACAATCAATATACTTTGGTTGAGGTCGTCCAGGGCTTTAACAGGTTCTATGTACGCCAATACTGGGTATATTTGAGAATCATAGTGTGTTGGGTGTGATGTCAAGACGGAAATGTCACTCCAGTCATATGGAGATGATGGTCACGTAGGATACGGGACTGGTTCTCTTAAATGCTGCAGCTATCGGGATAAAATGACAAGGTCAGGTTTATCCGATTTAGAGACTAGTCAACAGACATCCGACATGTGATTCGTACGGGGCAGACACAATTCCAGCCCCAGGCCTAGCACGTGATCATCCGATACTGGACAGAAATACGCAATACTACGGTATACTACGCTTGATATAGATCCTTTATTCCTGTAAGGATGTTTCCGGAGAATTGGGTAGGCATGGCGCTTTGCTAGAGGCCAACCTTCTCTTGTAAATCGGTATAAACGTAGTACGAGGTACTTACATGTTCGGATAGTCCGACGATCGAATTTACTGCCAACATATCCGAGGATCTCATGGGTCGCTTCCCAAAGATTCACCGATGACATATAACTCGCACTCTAAATTAATCTGGGATTAATTAGAAGAGAGAGAAAATTAATCTGGGATTAATTGCGGAGATATTTTATCTGGGATAAAATATCATTAAAGAGATATAACGATTAATTTGGAATTAATCGATAAATTAATATATTTGATATATTAACGAAATTGGATTTCGACACGGAATTAAAATTAGATTTTAATTCGGGCGAACGAGTTAATTTAGAATTAATTCGTTAGCGACGTGAATAGTGACTTCGCTAGGCGTAATCATTTAATTACGACGCAACGGAAAATTCATTAATTTGGAATTAGCGAACCCGAGCCCAAGATTATTTGCGAGCGCATTCACATTTTGAATTCGAGTGCGGCACGCAAGTCAAATCAAACATCAAATCGCTAGTCGCATCAAGTGTCAAATCACTTGTCACTTTGAGTGATGTGACTTGACAAGTTGTGATTGATGTGATTGAGTGATGTGAGTGGTTGGGCTTTAATGGTTTGACTTTTAAAAGCCAAATTCAAATGAAATGCATTTGAAATTCACTCTTGTGTATAAGATACACAAATTTGGATCACATTTGACAACTCTCTCTCTCCATTCTCTTCTTCCATTCACGCCCATGGAGGCATTTTGTTCACTGTTTTTTGTCCAAAACGTGAGCAGTGAGGGAAGCTTAGAATGTGATTTTGTGGCAAAATCACAAGTGCTAGCACACTTACGAGACATGCGAAGGTGATAGGGAAGTCCACCCATGAGCCGGGAACCATTCGACGATGCTTGGAGCTTGACGAAGGACAAAAATGGAGGCCAAACCAGTGAGCAAAAACAGCCCACTGACGTGACAGTTCAAGGAGGAAGAATTTCGTTTTTTATTGCCTCCGCGTCGCTCAACCGATCGATGTGAGTATTCCGTAACTTCTTCGATTGTTATTCACACATGATTCATGCTTATTAATGATCTTGGGACCTTAATAGAAACCCAAAACCGCTTCCAAAAAGCCTAATGGGCCTAAATTGGATCCAATTGGGCCCAAAACCGCTTCCAAAAAGCCCAAATGCGACTAATGGACCTTAATTAATTTAATTGGGCCTAATGGGCCTAAATTGATTTCTAGGCTTATGGGTTACTCCTTGATTGGACTTTGGTTATTGGGTTTGACCCGAGTTGACCAAAAGTCCACGCCTTAAAGAAATTAATTAAAAGTCCATTGGACTTTAATTAAATTAATATTGGATATTAATCGGGCTTTGAGACCCGTAACGATTAAATTTGGAATTTAAGTCGTAAAGGTTCATTAATAAGGTGTAATATTTAATTTGGAATTAAATGGCGAATTAGTATTAAATACAAATTGAATTGGATTTAATTATGTAGTTTAATTTAATTCGAGAATTCATACTTTGAGTACTTATTCGCAAAACGAGTTTGACTCGCGCAAAATCAAATCGTTGTTTGAACATTGGATGGTCCATTAATTATCAGATTATTATTTTGATTAGATTGATTGATAACATGCTTATGTGAATACATGGTTGCGATGCATGAATAATATATATCGGATGGATATTAGATGGGTGGGGTAATTTTATAAATTGTTGTAATAATTTGGAATTTATTAATTGGACCTGCGTGTCCAGCCTTATTACCTCCTTACTCTTTGTATTCTCTTCTCACCTATTCCCCTCAATGTAAATGAGGTTTCTTTAGAAGTGTAGTGTAATCGGTAGAAGTAAATACTTGTGCTAGCGGGAGAGAGGAAATGGAGAGATTTGATCTAGGATCGATGTGTAAAGTATCCATCCGCATATCATTATTATTTTATTCATATGCGCTTTATTATGTGTTTAGAATGCATGTTTAAGGGAATATGATGATGAGACCTTAACAACGATAATAAATTGGTTGCCAATTTGCACGTGAAAAACCCTCAAACAATATTAAATGTTTTTCCTTCCATTGAGTGATTCTTACTCAAGATCCAAGACTGGCATTGGCTTGTTGGCCAAAATCAAGGCCTTTGTCCTTCGAGGATGTGTTTGAATCACGAGAGCTTTGTTCCATATCAGTGTTTTGTCCAAGTTGTGGTTTGTTGGCCAAATTCAAGACCGCTTCTTGTCCATCGACATTGATTACGAAGCTTTCCATGGTCAATGGGTCACGCTTGACTGGGATCACTAAGTTTGTTGTGCCAAAGCCAAGGCTTAGTTGATTCAGAGGAAAAAGGTTAGGTAATATATTGGATATATGGCATATATAAGATATATGTTTCGGACTTGGATGTCCCCTACTGGATCTAGGAATTGGATCGGATCCAATTGATCTTAGAGATCTACCTAGTTAATTATCATACAATTTGTTGGCCAAATTCAAGATTGTGTGACATTTAACGGGATCCTAGCCCACTAGGAAACAAGATTTCCCGAGTACTCGACAGAGGGTTAGAGGCTCGCCGAAAAATAGTGGGAGGCAAGAATTGAATTTGCAATATTCGTTTAATTACTGCCATACGCGCTCAATCAAATATCATTCGTCAAATAAATTTAATGTTAGTTGGACTAATATTTAAATTGTTGTTTTAATAAACAGTTGGACTGTATTCAACCTATTAATTATAGTTGATTAAATAGTTGGACTATAATAATCATCATAATAAATAGTACCTAAATCGTTGATTAAATAGTTGGACTATTAAAATCAAGATAAAATTGAAAGATTGACATTTAAAACATAATCCTAGGGAAAATGTATTTAAATGGTTTAATTTTTCAAATTGGGAATAAAATTTCAGGATGGTCCTGGAAATTAATAAGTTACTTTATTTGATAAAATAACATATTAGGCCTAAGCCTGGAGTTAAGCAAAAAGTAGAGCATGATCTTTGGAAGATTCATGTGATGATAACTTTAGTGCTTAATCCAATTACTTACAGAATAAACTCATTAATTTCTTTATCAGAACTAAGGGTTAGATCCTTAAAGTATGATATTGAAATTGAAGGATTTTCATAGATCTATTCATAGATTTTAGAAGTATTAAATTGCAATAATAAACTCTTGGAGAGTTAATGACTATTCTCAATGAGACAAAGTCAAAATTTGCAATAGGCAAGTAGCGCAAGGCGCACCTTACTTCGATATTCTAGTCAGCCAATGCTAGGCCAAAGGCTTCTGGGTGTTGAAATAGGCAAAGGCAAAATCATTATAATCTTTTGGGAAGATAAAGGACATATCCCAAAATGTTTGCCTAAATTGTGGCAAACGGGATCGCGGAAGCGTGACTGTCGTTGGACAAAGCAGACATGAAGGAACTGAAGACGGGGCAAGGCTCTGACTTCAGATATGATTGTCATAATTATGTTCATAACTAATATTGAAATTGGATTTTAAATACTTAGTGTGATACATAAATATGTATTGATATTCAGAATCTGCTATGAGCAGAATACTGACTTTAATAGAGATTTATCTGTGAATCGGAAACGGGACGAAAGTCATTGTTTTGACCGTAGATAGCTGAATTTAGGGACTACTCTTCGGGTATGTACTTAAATTAGGAAACTGTTGTAATGTAACTAGTTTGACTAGAAACATTATCTCTATATCAGTGTTTAATCTGTTGCGGATTTACCTTTATATTCTAGAACACTAAAGTGTTTTATTATATAAAGCTGATATTGAGATAAACACATTAGATGTGAATAACATAATTTATATTTTGAATATAAATAAATCTCAAACATATAATATGACAAACTAATAGCTCGAACTGATTTGATTAGAAGAAACTAATTTGTGGCATTATTGTATGGACACAATTAAACAAGAATCGTATATCCACACTTTCGAAGAGTGGGTACTAGGACATATTTGATTTTATTCAAATAAAGTCTACGAATCTAGTTTATTGGGCAAAGTGCCTAAAACACTATTTACTTGGTAAAAGTGCAAATACCACAGATCTGCTAGCTCTAGTTCATAGTGAAGCAAGTGGGCCCATGTCTAGCTAGGCTAGAGGTGGATATGAATATTTTGTTACCTTTACGGATGTGGCATCGCGTTGTGGCAATGTGTTTCTTTTGAAGAACACAAATCAGAAACTTTTATAAGTTTCGACATGAAATAGACAAACAGATCGGGTAAAGTATTAAACTGTCACGGTAAGACCGTAATGGAAAATACTTAAGCAATAAGTTTCTAATATACTTGAAAGAGTATAGTATTCTTTCAATGAGGACTCCTCCCGGAACACGTCAGTTTGACGATGTGTCCGAACGGAGAAACAGAATTTTGTTGGACATGATAAGGTTATTATGAGTCGCTTTGAGCTACCATTTCCTTCAACGGATAAGTATAAACAGTACAGAACTTATTTAGAATAAGGTTCCATAAAAATCTGTTAGACTGATTTCATATTAGATATGAACAGGAAAGAAACCGGGTTTCTCATTCCTGATAATTTGGGTATGCTAGGCATATGTTTGGATGGTACCAAACTAGAACCCAAATTGGATAAGTGACAATTGTAGGTTATCCAAGGGAAACCATAATTATAGTACTTATACAACTCATATGAGAACAATTTAATTGTTACTCACCATGCGGTTTTCCTAAGAGGAATACCTATATGCAGTGGTAAGTGGGAGGAAAGTAAAACTCGATGAAAATCGGAGTAATACTATTCCAAGCACCGAATCCTAATGGAACACGAATAGTTCATACGTATGTCGGAGAGAGTCAGAAAACAACCTGGGGTATGGGTTTCTGATCTCACCTCATAAAGATGTCAATCTTATTGAGGAATACCAACTGACTACGTATGAGGAAGTGATACAAGGTATCGACTCCCTATTATGGCAAAGTAAATCCGAAATGGATTCCATGTATATCAACTTAGTTTGGATACTAGTTGATGTACCGCAAGGCATTGTGCCTATTGGTACTATTCAGTCTTCAAGGAAGACATACATGGATGGCAACATACCAACGTATAATGCTAGGCTTTTAACGGAAAGGTATCGTTATCAACATTGTGTCGATTACGATGAAACCTTTTACCTGTTGCCACGGTAAATACATTTGGATAATGCTTGATATTGCTACATGTTTCATTTATGAAATATGACAGCTGAACGGGAAAATCGCTTTCCTGAAAAGGAAACCTTTTGGAGGATGTTTACAACATCCTGACGATTTTGTCGTACTAAAACTAGCAAACAAGGTTTGCAGGTTAATCGATCCATGTTTGGATTGAAGCAAGCATTAGGTTCTTGGAATTATCGTTTTGATGTAATCTAATAGTTTATGATTTAATTCAAAATGAAAATGATTCTTATGTATATAAGGAGGTTAGTGGGAGCGCACTGACAGTGGTTGTCCTATAAATAATGATAATAAATCATTTCTTGGATTATTATTTCCCATAATACAATCGGTGAAAGCTTGGCTTTCATGAAAAACTCTCCGAGAAATCGTACATTGAAAAATGTACGAGACCTGGTGTCTCATACGCTTTGAGCATATGAATTCACAATCGGGTCAATCCTAGTGATAGTCACTGGATAGAAATTAAGAACATCCATTAGTATCTTAGAGATCTAAGGATGCTGTCTTAATCTATGGAGATGGAGAACTTGAAGTGACTGGGTTCACTGTAGCAAGTTTCCTAAACCGATAAAATGACTATAAGTCGTAACAACGGTACTATACAGTTTGAATACGGTACAATGAGCTGGAAATCCTCCAAGCAAGATACTGTTACCGAATAAACAACAAATGCGGGTTATTGCTGCAGATGAGGCAGTAATAGAAGCCATTTGGGTCGATAACAAATCTAATTAGATTAGATATAGTTCTATTAGCAGCTGAGCTAGGCTTCAGCGCAAGCTAAAGAATTAATGGTCTCATCAACGATCCAGATAAAAACTTCGATATTCATCTCATTCGTTCGGATCATACATTGTGGCAATGTGATGATCGAATAAATCGCATCAGATGATAATCATGCAAATCCGATGACGAAAGCCTTTTCTCAGCAGTGTGAGCCAACCGTACATAGTTCGGGTGTCAGACACTCGAGTGATTGGCTAGAGGCCAAGTGGGAGATTGTTGGGCAATTATGACCCATAGCGTCACTATTTGTACAGATCATGGTGTTGTTGTACAAATTAACTATGTGACAAAGGAGATTGCTCTCTTATCATTTGTGATTAGATCACCAAGATGTATAAATGATAGGAGGTCTATATGATTAGTTCCTGGATTGAGAATGATATGAGACAGTATCAGTCCACAAAGGATAAATCATTAAATATCCCTAGTCAGAGTATTATCGAGATTGGACATCGATAATGCGTAAAAGACTAGTATTACACTTGTGCGCGTTTGTGAGGGCACAACGGCATAGTTCTCATATATTTGGGTATAGGATACTCATACAAGAGTAATAGGAGGTTGTGTTTTACCGATGGTATGGGAAACAGCTTCGCTCTGGATAGACCCCATCGGAATTCCATTGGTAGTATGACTATGTGTCTATGGAAGTCCGAAATCAGGGTATGTGTATTTGGTCTTAACCTGAGACTTGCACCCTAATACTTGCGACAATCATTATCCTTTTGTTTTGGTCGTCCAGGGCTTTAACAGGTTCTGTGTATGCCTCTGCTGGGTATATTGAGAATCGTAGTGTGTTGGGTGTGATGTCAAGACAGAAGTATCACTCCAGTCATATGGAGATGATGGTCACGTAGGATACGGTACTAGTACTCTTAATTACTGCAGTCATCGGGATATTATGACTAGGTCATGTATATCCGATTATAGAGACTAGTTACCAGACATCCAACATGTACTTCGTACGGGGCAGACACAATTCCAGCCCCAGGCCTAGCACATGACATCCGATACTGGATCGACATACGCAATACTACGTATACTACGCCTGATATAGATCGCTTATTCCTGTAAGCATATTTCTGGAGAATTGGGTAGGCATGGCGCTTTGCTAGAAGCCAACCTTGTCTTGTAAATCGGTAAAACGTAGTACTTGGTATTTACATGTTCGGATAGTCCGACGACCGTATTTACTGCCAACATATCCACGGATCTCATGGGTCACTTCCCGAAGATTCACCGATAACGTATGACTCGTACTTTAATTAATCTGGGATTAATTCGATGAGAGAGAAAATTAATATGGGATTAAAATTAATATGGGATTAATTGCGGAGATATTTTATCTGGGATAAAATATCATTTAAAGAGAGATAACGATTAATTTGGAATTAATCGATAAAATAATATATTCGATATATTATACGAAATTGGATTTCAACGCGGAATTAAAATTAGATTTTAATTCGGGCGAAAGAGTTAATTTAGAATTAATTCGTTAGCGACGTGAATAGTGATTTCGCTAGGCATAATCATTTAATTACGTCGCAACGGAAAATTCGTTAATTTGGAATTAGCGAACCCGAGCCCGAGAGTGTTTACGAGCGCATTCGTATTTCGAATTCGAGTGCGGCACGCAAGTCACATCAAGCGTCAAATCGCTAGTCGCATCAAGCGTCAAATAATTAGTCACTTTGAGTGATGTGACAACTTGTCACTTGATTTGATAGATTGATGGATTGATGGAAGTGGTTGGAATCATTAAATGTTTTTGGCTCCAAAAATTGTATTTGACGTTTTGGAAATGCCTTTTACAATTTTTGATTTGATTTTTTTGTATTAGATACACAAGCCAAATTAACCAACACACATTATCTCTCTCATTTTTTTTTTCTTCTCCTCTCTATATACACGCCCAATGGGCTGTATTTTTCCCTTCTATTCTGGTTACTGCTGTGAGCATGGAGAAGGGAAAGAGATTATTTTGTTACAAAATCAAGGTGCTAACACACATTAGGAGCCATACAAAGGTGATAGGGAACTCACTTCATGAGCTTGGAATCACCATCAACCAAAGCTTGGAGCTTGGAGCAACAATGGAGATCCTAAAAACCGAAAATGGAGAAGAAGATCACTGCCACTGCCGTGACCATCCAGAAGGCAGAATTCATTTTTTGTCTTCACTCGCATCGTCTCAACCGATTATTGTGAGTATTCTGCAACTCCTTGAATGTATTCACTTTGTATTTTCAGTGCTTGAAATGATATTGAGATGCTTAGAGAATTCCAACACTAAGGCCGTATGGCGAATTTTGGGGCTTTGTGTAATCAAGTTTAAAGCTGAAAATTAAGAAGTATGAAGAAGAAAGAAAGCTTACCATGCCTGAAAATGAGCTTGAATGCTTCAAAATGGTTGAAAAAAATATGAAGATTGAAGAAAAAAATTGGCGTGGGGCAAGAAGGCTTCATCTACATTTTTTGGAAGCATAAAGAAGATTAATGAATAATGTTCTTTTTATAAGAGATGACTAATTTTTCTGGATTAAAACAAGTGGCTCACCTTTTGCCACATGTACAATTTATTTCAAAATCCGTAGCTACTATTCATCTGAATTTTTTTAACTGTATTTTCGGCTATTTCCTGGTCCGAATTTGGGAAAATCTTCAACACGGAAGTTGTAGGGATTGGTCTAAGCTTTCCGACGAAATCGAACATTGTATGAAAATATTATGGCTGAAATATCGAAAGCTGTCCGGATCAAGTTAAAATTTAAATATACAACGAAACTGAAAAATTTTCACTTTGCGTTTCTAAAATAATTTAAATAAGTAATAACATGCTAATGATGCACATTTGAATGCCTAAAGATGTCACGCAACATATAAATAAATTTTATAATTGTACCACAAAAATCGGGCTATTATAAAAGTTTCTGCAATGCTACAGAAGGGTCCCGACCCGTCCGGATTTATTTAAAAAATATCGTATCATCATATATATCTCATGTCTATCATTACACTTAGGAAAACATCAATACACATTAAACCCACTTTTACCGGAAACTTTCATAATCTATCAAATCAATCTAATTTGTTTCGTTCTCACCTGGATTCTACCAAATGCACATATTCAATATGCTCAAGCTCAAACAATTCAATTCATATGATTATGCTACTCTACAAAACTACTGGAAACATCCGAACATTTAACGGAAAACTTGAAATTAGGGGATTTCTATCAGGAGCTCTTATCAAGATTTGGAGGACATATACAGACTCCAAATGATCCCACGAGCTCACTGGAATCGACGGAATTTCGATCGAAGCTTCTGTTTTCTCATGGATCACTATTCACCAAAGCTTTCTCTCTCCTTTCACGTGTAATCGTGTACAGAATAGAAAATCTATCATAGCCAACTTGTAGTACTCTACAAGAGCTTTGATTTGAAGGGTGGCTCGGGTCGTGAAATGAAACAATGAGCCTGGATCGGACAACCCATTATCGCACGTGTTTCCTTAATTTTCCACTATTACCCGCGTTTCCGGCATCGCAGCCGGCTATTGCTTGACACAGGGTGGCCAGACGCTCCTCCTAGCATCATACGATGACCGACCATGGCGGAATGGCCGACCGACGAGCTGCTGCTTCAAAAAGAAGAAAAAAGAAGAGGGGTCGGGTGTGGGTGTTTTGTGAAGTTATGCCATTTTATCAAATAAAGGAAACTTCGGGGTATTTATTGAACCATTTTTAGAAATTACAATCTGAAGCTACGAAATTACAATCAGGTCCTTACCATGGGGCTTTCATGAAAATTTACATTTAAAGCCCTTATGATATAAATTTCAAAAAGTGTTCAATAAGAACGTTGTTCGTCTCGGAAAAAACGAGTCCAATGGTTTAAGAATCACCTCAATAGGAATTAGTTTGCTATTTTTATAGCCAAAACAACAAACCTTTACGCATATAACGATATAAACATGAATCGTGTATCCCGTTCTCGAAACCACGCGTTTTCCAATGAGATGAAGCTTCACTTTAAAATGTTCCGACCTATTTTCCAACACATAAACTCTTATTTTCGAATACCATCAATTTCCAAATCCTTAACTTTAATTCAGAAATATTCCAGCACTGTTTCGAAAAACTCGGGATATTACAACATATCACACAAGTTTTCCCAACCTTGCCAGCTCTGCATGACCAAGTCAGTTCCATAAACACCTTCAAGATACCAAATCGAAACCCATACTCCCAAACCTACAATTCTGGCTGGAGAAACCATCCAAACTTCAATTGGAGGAATGATAACCAAACACAACCATCGCAACAACCTCTTCAGGTACACCAGAATTTTCAAAATTCTCAGAATTATGCACCATATGTCCAACCACATAGGAAAATCCTTGAGGATATCTTGCATGCATTCATTGAGAAACAAGAAGCTATCAATAACCAAAATGTGCAAACAATGATTGATCTGAAAGATACTTTTGACAAAATCACATCTGCATTGACCATTAATGAGAAAGAAAAGTTTCATGCACAACCACAACCAAACCCCAAAAGTCATCAAAACCCTTACGAGGGTAGTTATGGTAGTCAACACACAGACCAAGTCTAATCTATTATTACTCTTCGCTGTGATAAGGTCATCCACTTACCTATTCTTGAACCTCGTGAAGTTGAAAAAGAGTCAATTTCATAGTGTAAGGAAAAGGTTGATGAACGATTACCTATCGTTGATGATAACGATTTTTCACATGCACCTCCATTTTCTCAAGCATTGGAAATAAAGAAATTGAATCATTCCCCAGAGATATCTAAAATATTCAAATAGGTGAAAGTCAATATTCATTTGTTAGATGTCATCAAACAGATACCACCTTATGCCAAATTTATGAAAGACTTGTGCACCATTAAAAGAAGACATCATGTAAGAAAGAAAGCTTTTCTAACCGAATAAGTAAGTTTCATTCTCTCAAACAATAATGCATTAAAATACAAAGACTCTTGTTGTTCAACTATTTCATGTATTATTGGAAATCATAAAATTGAACATGCATTGCTTGATCTTAGAGCTAGTGTCAATTTATTTCCATTTTTGGTTTACCAACAACTTAATATAGGCGAGTTAAAACCAACTTCAACTAATATTTTACTTACCGATAGATCAGTCAAGGTACCTAAAGGAATTGTGGAAGACGTGTTATTACAAGTCGATAAATTTATATATCTTATGGATTTTATTGTATTGGAAATACAACCTATAGCAGTTAGTTATAAGCCAATTCTTGTAATACTTGGTCGTCCATTTTTAGCAACAGCTAATGCTTTAATCAATGTAGGAATTAAATCATGAATTTGTCCTTTAGCAATATGATGTTGGAGCTTAATATTTTTAACATTTGCAAACAACCATACGATGAAGACAGTGAAAACAAGAGCATGGAACTAATTGAACTAATTTTGGAGAAACATATTCATAGGAGTCTATTTGTTCCTATGGAAATTTAAACAGCTAATTTTCTTGAATCAAGTACACAATTAGATTCAGATATTCCTAATGATTGTTTACTTAATTCTAAAAAGTACTGGAAGACGATAGAGTTAAGTAAAATTTTAAGGAACTAGGAACACTTGAAGAAGAAAAATATTAGGAAGCACTCAAATTGGAATTGAAAACATTACCAGAAGGATTGAAATATACATTTCTTGGAGATAAATAAATTTACCATACGGTAACTTCTTCTTCCCTTACAATCGATCAAGAAGGTAAATTGTTAAATGTGTTGAGAGAACATAAACAGGGAATTAGATGGACTTTAAAAGATATAAAAGACATTAATCCTTTAAAATGCACATGCATAATACATTTTAAAGATAATGTCGGGACACGTCGACCGCCCAAAAAAATGTTAAACCCTTACAATAAGGAAGTAGTTGAAACATGAGTCCTTGAATTTCTTAATTCTTTTATCTCTTACATACCTGGTTTGGAGAAAAGCACATATGCTAAGAATCGTACTTTAAAAACGTACTTTAAAGACCCTGTTTGCCAATTTATAATAAAATTAGATGGGAATATGTAAGGGCGTTCAAGCCATTACTGGACGAAAAACCAGAGGAAGATGTGAGCCACAATCACAACTATTAGTACATATTGTTTCAATTCATTGCTTTGATTTCATTTACTTCAAATTACTATTTTGATTTACTTTAATTTACTGATTTGATTCCATTTACTTTAATTTTGCCGACCGTATCTAAATTTTTTGACTTTCACGATCTATATTATTGTTCATCTGACAATTTTCATTTTGCAGGTACTAGTGCTTTTATTACTCACCATTTTTTAGGATCCATAAATACAACTCATCATTTCTCTTTTCGATACATCCAAATAAGAGAAAGAGTAAAAATGGAGAAAATTTCAAGACGATGAGTCACTAATATCTGTTTATTTTATGGATCTAACTCTGAAACTAAACCAGAATTTGTTGAGGCTGCAAAAGAATTGGATAGAGTTATGGTGAAAAGAAACATGCACTTAGTATATGGCGGTGGCGATCTTGGATTGATGGGATGTGTTTCAAAGGCCGTGCAAGAATGAGGCAGTCAAGTTTTAGGAATCATCCCAAAAACTTTGGCAGACGGAAATCTCATCGGAAAATCAAATGGAGAAAAATACAATGTCTTAGGTATTTCTGAAAGACTCACTGAAATGATTAATCATGCTAACGCTTTTATTGCTTTACCAGGTGGGCTGGGCACATTGGAAGAAATATTCATAGTTGCGTCATGGGAAAAATTGAACATTCATCGAAAACCCATTGGACTACTTAATGTAGATCATTTTTTTATTTTCTTTTAGTATTTCTTGAGGATGCTAAAAGACTTTGGGGTTCATTTCGAAACCGGCAAAATATATTGTTCTTACTGCAGGAAAAGTTGTTGAACTATTCGATAAACTATTAGCCTATAAACCAAGAATCAACCGAATTCTTTCCAAGTTGGACTGGTCAGATAACGATCGTGGCAAAAAGCGTAGAGTGGACTTGAATTTTAATCTATAACTTTTTTTATATAGTAGTGTTTGTTGATTCAATTGTCTTTTCCACACTAACCAGGTGATGTCTTCTAAACTCTACTTCTTCGTATTCAGACATTAACGACAATGTCTCAATTTGGTTGGGGAGAGGGGATTGTTGATTAGATAGTTTTCATTTTTTGTGTTTTCCTTTTTGTAAAACAAATATATTTATTTTTGTGTTGTTATTTTTTTTAAAAAATAAATAATAATAAAAATTCTATTGTTTTTATTTTGTGTTGATTTTATTTTGTGTTTTTATTCAAAAATAATAATTTACACACAAACCAACAATAAATTTTTGACTAACTAAATGTAATTATTATTCAGAGATGACAATTTAAGGAGTTTTCACTCCTGAGACGTATCTCAATGTATTTCGTAAAAGGTTATTTTTGTTAATTTCTTTTTGAATCATTAAAATTTTTGAATTCTCCATAATATTGATTAAAGTTTGATTTACGTATGCTCATTTGACAGGTATCAACTGTTGAACAATTATGACCCATAGTATCACTATTTGTACAGAACATGGCGTTGTTGTACAAATTAACTATGTGACAAATGAAATTGCTCTTTTATCATCTGTAATTGGATTACCTGGATATATAAATGATAAAAGTCCATATGATTAGTACCAGATTAATAAGATATGAGACAATATTAATCCACTAAGGTTTAATCATTAAATATCCATAGTCGTAGTATTATCGAGACTGGACATCGATAATGCGGAATAGACTAGTATTGCACTTGTGCGCATTATGGAGGCATAATGGCATAGTTCTCATATATTTGGGTATTGGATATTCATGCAAGTGTAATAGGAGGTTCTGTTTACCGATGGTACGGAAACAGCTTCGCTCTGGATAGACCCCTCAGAATCCCATTGGTAGTATAACTATGTGTCTATGGGAATCCGAATCAGGGTAGGTGTATTTGGTCTTAACTTGAGACTTGCATCGCTAATACTTGCAACAATCAGTATACTTTGGTTTTGGTCGTCCGGGGCTTTAACAGGTTCTGTGTACACCTCTTCTGGGTATACTGAGAATCGTAGTGTATTGGGTGTGATGTCAAGATGGAAGTATCACTTTAGTCATATGGAGATGATGATCACGCTGGATACAGAACTTGTACTCTTGTATGCTGCAGCTATCGGGATAATATGACAAGGTCGTGATTATCCGATTAAAGAGACTAGTTACCAGAGATCCGATATATGCTTCATACGGGGCAGACACAATTCCAGCCCCAGGCCTAGCATGTGACATTCTGATACTGGATCGCAATATGCAATACTACGTATACTACGCCTGACAAAGATTACATATTCCTTTACATAATATTTCTGGAGAATTGGGTAGGCACGATGCTTTACTAGAAGCCAACCATGTCTTGTAAATCGGTAAGAATGTGGTACCGGGTACGCACATATTCGGATAGTCTGATGACCGTATTTACTGCCAACATATCCAGGGATCTCTTGGGTCGCCTCCCAAAGATTCACCGATGATGTTTGACTCGAACAGAATTAATCTGGGATTAATTATGAGAGAGAGATAGAAAATTAATATGGGATTAATTATGGCAATAAATTAATCTGGGATTAATTAAAAGAGAAAGAATTAATCTGGGATTAATTGCGTCGAGAATTTATCTGGGATTAAATTCATCGAGAAGAGAGAACTCAATTAATTTGGAATTAATCGGTAAAGTAAATTTAATAGTTAAATTAGATTTTACTATTTAATTTATTTATTTGGGCTAAAATAATATATTGGATATATTAAATGAAATCAGATTTCAAAGCAGAATTAAATTGGATTTTAATTCCAGCGAACGAATTAATTTAGAATTAATTCGCAAGCGACTTTCGTAATAATTTTGCTAGCCATTATTATTTAATTAAATTGGATTTAATTAAGTCGCAACGGTAAATTCGTTTAATTCGGAATTAAACGAACCCGAACCCAAGCGAAGTTGCGTGTTGGATTAACCGACTTAAATTTGGAATTTAAAAGTGGTGGGACCCACTTCACTTACATCACATGTTAGACATGTGATGGAAGTGGTTAGGCATAAAATAATGAGTTTGATTTGTTGAAAGATGGCATGGCTTTACTTATAACACACTCAAACTTATTCCAACACTCAAAACTCACTATATATTAATTTGGTCCACTTTAGAAGTGCAGATTTTTATTATTCACAGCAACCATCTCTCTTCTCTTTCTCAAATGGGCGTGACTTTCTCTTCTCTCCCATGGATTTTTGCTTCAAAAATCTACATAGCTAGCACTTTAAGGAGTCAAATGAAGGTGATAGAGAGACTCACCCGAGAGTTTGGAACTCGATCTCAAGCTCCGAAGCTTCCAACACATCCAACAAAGATAGAAAAGTTTTGAACTCAATCCGATCAATGTGAGTATTCCGCAACTCCCTTTGATTAATTCACACACAAATCACTCTTAGACGATCTTGGCATGTTATAGGAACACAACATCAACAACATACACGATAACATATGATCATGGGTTATAAGTGAAAATTTTATAATATTTAGTTCTCTAATTTGTTAGAGATAGCATATAAAGACAGTGGAATTTGCGTTTTATTTCAAAAAAAAAACTAACCAAGCTTTTACTTAGTAACCGGACATTTTGCCTCAGCAAATAGTGATTATTCGCGTAAAACGGTACAACTTGAGTTAGTTAAAAAATGATAATAATAATAATAATCAAGTTTGTATTTAGTAACAGGATATCTTGCCTCAGCAAGCAATGATTGTTCGCGTAAAATGATAGAGTTTAAGTTTGTAATAAATAAATAAATAAATAAAATGTGTGAATAAGATCGATTTCGTAACCTCTAACTCGAGCAATTAAGTCTGAATGGGTGTTTTAATACTTAGTGCCCTAAGGCCAACTGGTCTGGGAGTCACTGGTTCAAAGCTCGTTACATGGGTTGAAGAGAAAACCTAAGGGAATCAAACACTTCTTCTTTTTGACATCTGAGATCCGAGTAATTAAGTTCGTAGGGGTGTTTTAACACCTAGTGTCCTAAAGCCAACTGATTTGGGAGTCACTGACCCAAAGCCCGTTATAAGGATTGAAGATGTATTATCTACAAAAATAAAAATAAATTATTTTTGTATTTATAAATAAACTCTCATTGCCAAAAAAATGTGAACTCTAATATAATTTTAGGACAAAAATATTACTCGCTTTTCAACAAGACTTGTGAATATTGTGGACACAATGAATTAATTAATATTTTATCTTATGTGTGTATGGAAGAAGGGTAAACAGTACAGAAGAATTTGCTTATTTGATAATTTAAAAAGAAATAAAATAATTATTAACTTGGAGAATAATTTTTAGTTTTCGCTTAAATTACTAGAGACTAGTAATAAGCTCGTTGGGGGTATGATAAACACTAAAAAATATACATTTATTAAATGAAAAATTAATCATTTTGTACTTGTAGTTTCATCATCTTAATATGTCAAATTTGCGAAATAATAATTAAATTTATATTATATATATTTTTATTGTGATTTTTATTTCTTATATAGATAAAATAATACTTTGGATGCATAACTAGAAAAATATATGTGACATTTGGATTTTGGAGGCCAGAAACTTGAAAGAGCGCTCTAACAGTGTACAATTTCGGAAATTTCAGCTTTGCGTAACTTTTGTATTTTGGCCATAATACTTTACTCTGATATTAGATTGAGGCGATTTCAATTCCAGATGAAAGAAGACTCAAATATACAACTTTTCTCTCTATAAGATTTTATAGTTCTTAGGATTTTAAGATCAAAATTGGTGAAGAAGCCAATGTGCGCTGCATGTAATTTTAATTATTAAAAAATAAAAATAAAAATAAAAAAAAAGATAAAAAAAAAGGTTAAAATGTCACAATCCACCTGACAAATGTTTGCAAAATGATCAACAAAAAAAAGGAAAAAGAAAAGAAAAAATAGAGGTGCTCACCTCTCATTTTATTCATGCTTCTTTCATTTTCTCTCTTGAAGATTTTGGAAAAAGTGTCTTGTATGTTTTATTTTTCTTGTAATCTTTTTTTCTTTCAGTAATAAAATTATGCAAGTTTTCATTCAAATCATGAATAGCTAATGTCGGAATTGGTGCTTGGAGCGTCAATCCGAATAATATATTGTACATTATATTTTATTATTTATTAATAAAATAACTAAATTTTCATTTCAACCTTATTAATGATAATGTCATTATTCATATTATATTGATATATAAATATGTTGAGAATGACATCGACCTTAAAATAGTCATGTAGTAATAATGGACACTAAGTGGTCCGACATTGGGATAATATTACTATTATAAACTATTCTTAAAGTAAAAATTCTTAGTCGGTGGTTTCGGAATACAGTCGAATTCCTATGACCTAAAAGACTAGCACATGTCGTATATTGAAATTGGAGTTCCAATGGTTTAAACCAATGTTTCCAATGGTGTAACCCAATGTATCATGAGCAAGGGAAGCTCGTATAGACATGTGGGTATATGTTGGAGCGAATATTGAATGACTCACATGTGGTTCCTAATAGTTGAAAGTACACACCACTGTCAATAGGAATCTCCTCGAATCGAGTAGCATATGCGATCCTTTGATTATAGGATAATATTGATTTTGTGTATGATCCTCCACACTTTCATGCCATATATGTCAGATATTTTTCATGGTCTGACCGCTAGATGTTCGTTGGATGTGGACCGATACACTCGTTAATCTAGTGCGTATCAAGATAGGATCTGTCGGTCCGTATGTGTACCATAGGCGGTTTAGGTATCCATGTGAGTAAATCACGATTCTTAAGACTTTGGCCAAAATTGATCACCTATGGTGGATAACATATATCAGAAATAATGTTCTGATTAGTTATAAGGAATTGTGGACATATCGACAATATGAGATGTGCGCTCAAAAACTTGACGGTGTAATCTATGTTTCCTAAGCACAACTCGGATAGCCTAAGACGGAGGAATTATTAAACATATTTGATGACCTCAACTTATATAGTTTAGAAAGGTCATTCGTGTTCTTCGCAAATTCGGAGGTGGCCGAATTGCGTACATATAAGCTAGGCTTATATGATGAACGTGTCTGGACTTAGAGAGTCCCACAATATGAAGTGTACTCATTGAGCACTTGGATAGCCTATAATGTTTGATAATAAATAATATTTGATATTATAATTATCAACTAAAATAATTAAGTGTTATTAGATAATATTAATTACCTACCTTGATCCAATTGGATTAATTGGATTAATCTAAAATCACACAAGAGCTTTGTTGTAATTTCATATATATCTCTACCATTGGAGGATATTTTGGTAATTATAAATATGTAATAATAAGTGTATTTGTCTTGATTTAATTGGATTAAATCAAAGTGGTAGATAAATGTGATTAGTCACACCTAATTATACATATTTGGACAAATTGCATTAAGTCCACATAAAAATTGATTAAGACTTTTATTAATTAAAATTGCATAAATTTAGCTATACAAGACAAGCTTGATTTAGCTTGAGCTTAAGAAAGTTAAACTTGAGAAAGATAAAACAAGTAAGAATTAGAGATATTAGCCTAAGTAAAGTTTTTTTTTTTTTTTTTTTTTTTTTGGTGAGAGAAGCTTTGGAAGTTCTCTACATTAACAAGAAAAAGAAGATTGGATCTTGAAATCAAGCTCACTAGTTTTGGAACTTCTATATAATATTTCAACAAATAGAAGAAGATTTGATCTTGGAATCAAGCTTGTCAGGTAATTTTGATCCTCTCTAAAGCTATGTTTTAATAGCTTGAAGTTGAAATTATGCAAGTTTTTATTCAAATCATGAGTAGTTAATTCCTTTCTATTGGGGTAAATGGTGAAACTCTAAATATGAGAATATAAATTAATCTTACTTATATTATAATATATGAATTATAATCAGAAAACTAATATTTAATATTCTTTTATATTTGCGGGGTGTATTGATTCTCCGTATACAATCAAATCTTGGTTGGCACAGTTAATACTTTACCTCATAATATATGAAAAGTAATTTAAATCTGGATTAATTATTGAAAAACTTTGTTGCCGCCTTTATGGCTGATTTTATTTATTTGGCATAATTGAGTACGTAATTGGACTTGTTATAGACAAATGTTATTGCCGTCTTTATAGATGGTTTTATATATTTGGGCATAATTAATTCCTGAATAAATTAACTGGGTAATAATGACAATTTATATATTATAAGAAGTAAGATTTCTCTATATTTGAAATATTAAGAGTGGATCCCTTAGGGTGTGTTTGGTTGGGGGGTTTTGGAGGGGAGGGGAGATGTTATTTTAAATTATGTTTGTTTGGTTCAATTTTTTTTAAGGGGAGGGGAGGGGAGCAAAATCCATCCTAAGCCAATTTTAACTCCCCTCCAAAAGTGAGGGGTTTTGGAGGGGGAGAGAAAGTGAGCAATTAAAATTTTAAATACATTAACTAAATTACTCATACTTATACATTAAAATCCAAAATTGTCATAATTACATTTCCCTCTTATATTTGCTTCATCATTCAAACCTAGCTACTGATTTGATACTTGTTTTAATTTTATTTTTAATAACACGTATTATGTATAACTTTTAATTTTAATTTTATTCTTTGTGTTAGTTCCAGTTTTATTGGCTTATATCCGTGACAAAACAAGTTCAATTGAGTTGTAATCTTTCATGAAGATCTTTGTGCAATTGGACTGGTTTCTGGCTGCTGTGCATCAGACATGCGTTCGTGGTGCGTTCTTTGCAGTGTTCGAACGATTGGCGTTGGTGCTGCGTTCGTTATTGGGTTCGAACGTGTGGCGTTAGTGACACGTTCTTTATTGTGTTCGAACGGGAATTCCAGAGAGCAAATGTTCGAGTCACGTTCTTTTTGGGTTCGAACGAGTTCATTCCAGAGAGCATCCGTTCGTTGTGCGTTCGAGTGGCGTTCGAACGAGTCTTCACAGAAAGGCGCGTTCGTGTTGCGTTTGAGTAACCGTTCGAACGCGACTGCGATCTGAACGCGTTTTTGGCCTGCTAAACCCTAGCTTTTCACCCTACCTATAAATATAACACTTAGCCGCCATTCCCCAGAGGTTGAGAGAGCTGAAACACTTTTCCCTTGAGCAAAATCTCCCAAAGCTTTCAACTCTATTTGATTCCACCATTGAAGACTTCTTCATCCTATTGTCTTCTCCATTAATGGTGTGAATCCTTCTTTGATAAACCTTCAACACAACATAACCCAAATTCCCTAATCCTTAAGAGTTCTTTAGGAGGAAGTTTGGTAGTCGGAGTTTCGGCGTTCGAAGTGATACAATCTACTCAGAGACTTCAGAGGTTCTGAAGAAAACCGTAGGTTGCGGACTTAAGGTGTTGCCTTGAGTTCTTACAGTATTGAGGTACTTGAGTCGGTGAAGTTGTCACCATGGGTCTTGACCATCGCTGTAAGTTTATCTCTATATAGTGGATTGGGCTGGTAGCCGATATACCCGGAGTGGTTTTTTACTCGGAAGAGTTTTCCACTTCGTCACCAAAATTATTGTGTTGATTTTGTGTGATTGATTTACCTTTCCGCAATTTATATTTCGTATTTAATTAATATTGTGGAATTGTTTGTTGTTGGATATTGTGGTTGGTAGTTGATTTCCCATAGACACATTAATTAAGACTTGTCTCAATTAATTGTGATTATTTCCGCATAGGGTCAGAACTTAGGATATCCTCGAATTTTCAATTGGTATCAGAGCCTGAACTCGATCCTTGACCCATTAGCTATGGAGCGTAGTCAACCCTTAAATTGTCCGCCATTTTTTGATGGCACGGAATATTTGCATTGGAAGTTCGCATGAGAGCGTTCCTTAAGTCCTTAGATGAGAGGGTCTGGATGACTGTTGAATACGGGTGGAAACCTCCCGTTGTTACTGTTGATGGGGTACTTCCCCTAAAGACAAATTGACCTGGACCAAGGACGAATTTGATGCTAGCAATAGGAACAGCAAAGCTGTTAATGCCATACATGGTGCTGTCTGTTCTGCTGAGTTTAGGAGAATCTCAATGTGTGAGATAGCCAAGGATGCTTGGGACATCCTGCAGACTGTGCATGAGGGCACATTGTCTGTTAAAAATAATAGACTCCAGGATTTAGCCACTAGGTTTGAGGTCGCCAAAATGAAAGATGATGAGACCTTTGATGAATTTTATGCTGAGATTAACGATATCGTTAACTCTAGTTTTAACCTAGGTGAGACTATACCTACAAATAGGATAGTTAGAAAAATCCTTAGATCCCTTCCTGATAAATTCCTACCCAAGATTACTGCCATCGAGGAAAGTAATGATCTCGATAAGCTTGATTTAGATGAACTCGTAGGAAAACTGCAGGTTTATGAGAAAAAACTTCCTGGTTATAGAGAGCCAAAAACGTTTGCGATGAAAATCACTAAGGAAGTTGTGCATGATTCGTCTGGTGATGATGATACCATCACGGATCGTGATTTGGCCTTGTTTGCAAAGAAGTTTAAGAAATTTCTTAAACTTAAGAAGAGTGGCCATAGCAGTAACAGGGATAGAGAGGTTATGCCTAGAGAGAGTAGGCATAGCAGGAGTGAGTCTGGAGAGGATAGGGATAGTAGATCCCGTGGTGCCCAGTGCTATGAATGTGAAGGATATGGGCATGTTAGATCTGAGTGTCCCACATACCTTAAGGCTAAAGGCAAGAAAGCCATGGCAGCATCACTTAGTGATTCTGAAGGTGATGACTCTCCTAAAGGCAATTATATTGCTTTTACTGCTAGTGTGACCGATGTGAGAGAGAATGTTGTTAATGATGTTGATTCGGAAATCTCTCTTGATGAGTCTGTAGATGAGGAAAGTCTTCAAGTAGCCTATGTTGAACTGTTTAATGAGAGTTTAGCTATTAAGAAGACTAATATAGAGGTCAGTAAAAGGCTGAAAACTATTGAGGTAGAAAAGAATGAAGCTCAAGCTAAATTTGAGCAAAGCCTTTTGATGGTAGATGACCTAGAGGAGAGGAACAAAGGCCTAGCTAATAGAGTCCAAATATTAGAGACCGAACTTGAAGATACTAGAACCCAATTGTCTGTATTTTCTTGTGAGAATAAAAATGTGGACCGTATGTTAGGAATTATTTCTGAGCCTAACTGTGAGAAGGCGTCTTCTTCCAAAGCTGTGCCTGTAGCAGCTAAACATGACTTAGGCAAGAAAATTGTTGAGTGTAGTCATGTTATTCCTCCATTTATTCCTCGTCCTGTGACCCAACCTCGATCTAGAGGTGTTGTGGGTAAACCTCGCTCTCATCCGAGGTTTGTGCCTGTGTGCCACCATTGTGGCAAGGCGGGACACATTAGGCCTAAGTGCTTCATGCTTCACAAGCAAGAAAAGAAGAGGCCTAAGAGGTGTCACTAGATTTGACTCTTCAAATCTAGCTTCTCAAGTTTCTGCACTAACTAAACAGACACAATTTCTTAGTGAGAAACTTTCTTTGTTGACTAGGAATTCTCAAGTGGATGAGGTTCCTAGAAAGGTTTGGGTGGGGAAGCAAGATGATTTCCCATCTACTTCTGCATGTCCTGATGGATATGATGAGAGTGCACTTCGGTGTAACTCTGCTTGAGAGATGCATTTTTATTTTCCCATTGCATGTGTGTGTGCGTGTGTTTTATGTTTTTGCACGTTTATTTTGTTTTCACAGCATATGGGTGTGTGTGTGTCTTGTTTTTGTTATATGTCCCTTGGTATATAGGATGGAAACCCGGACATAAATTTCATAGCCGATTCCGAATGGACGGTAGTATGATCTGCACTCGGGATACAACTCCACGTACCATTGGATGTTTTACAAGCTGTTTTGTTTGTGTCTTTATTTTTTTTGTGCTTTAAAACTGAAAAATCAAAAAAAATTATATATTTTGAAAAGACCAAAAATATTTTTATGGCTTGTTAGAGCATGAATATCATGTGCATGTGATCCTGGTATGTAGGATATATGATTATGCATGTATGATATGCTGTTATTTTTCTTGATGCTCTATATACATGAGTGTGTGTGATAAAAACCTTTGGTATATCCTGTGCTTGCACCTACACATACACGTTTTTATTTTATCAAGGCTTGGTCGCATGTATGAGTTTTTGGAATAGCAATCTAATTTCTATCATATCTTGTTTGCTCAATAGTGTGACCTTTTGACTAGATGACCTTGCTATCCCCTTTTGCAAAAGTAAAAGAAATAAAAGAAAAAAAAAATTGTTAAATGAGACTCAAGTGCAAAAGAGCCAAAATGGCCAAATTCAAAAGATAAGGGCAAAAACCCTTCACTCGAAAGAGTCATTAAATATGAGCTCATGATATTTCTGGGGTGAATAATATAGCATGCAACCAATGTTGCTTATTTTCAGGTCCTAGTGGAGCTGGGTTTGAACACCTATTTTGTGGACTTGGTTTGTTTAGAAATGGATTTCTTTGGCTGTGTCCAGCTCATAAAATAAGGTCTTAAGCCTTGATTCGTTATGCACTTTATTTTTCACGCAAGTGCTTTATATGCTTTGGTGTTCATGTCATATGCATAAGTGATGTATTTAGCCTCTTTTAAAATGATGCATAATTGTTTCATGTCATAATCATTTGAATACTGACTGGGTATCTTTGTATTTGCTTGATGTGTCTTCCAGTCCGTGTTTGCCGTGTCTTTTCCTGGTATGCACTGTGTCTGTTTTCGTTCGTGTATCGTTTTTTTTTCGTTCGAACGTTATTCGTTGGTGTCTCGTTTCGTTTTGCCTTCGAACGGTCATTAACACGCGTTCGTATCTCGTTCGAACTTTCGTTCGAACGCTTTGTCGGTATTTAAATAGTCCTTCGTGCGTTTTGTGTTCGCACGTTTCTTTCCTCTCCTCTTCCTCTTCTGGATCTTGCTCCTCCTCGCTTTTTCCTCCATTTTTGGTCAGATCCAGCCTTTAATCCTCTGATTCTCGGCTTCGCCTTCATCATTAAGGTATTTTTTTCTCTACCTCTCTTATTGTTCTTGTCGGTTTCAGATCTGGTTTTAGGGGTTCTTTTCCCCTTCTGTTTTTAGCCTTCCCTCTTCGATTGAAGGCATTTGGAGTCTTGTGGATGAGTCCTTTATTGTTTGTGGTGGTTATTTGTGGCGATGTGTATCTGTTGAGGGTGTCTTTCGCGTCTGTTCATCGCCATCGCGTTCGAACGGCATAAGAACTTCGTTCGAACGCCCTTAGGTTTCCTCAGTTTCTGTTTTTATAGTCTGTTTGGTTTGTGTCTTACTTTGTGCATTTCTTGTGTACTAGATGCCTAAGAAGTCCATAGCCTCAAAGAAACGTCCTCGCGACTCTCTCCCAGGTGATCGCTTTCGCAGTCCTGCTGCTGCAAAGTTATTTGATGATCATTTCTCACAGCGTAGCCTGTTTCTGGAGCGAAATGTTTTGGTTGATGAACTGCATGATTCCGGCATTGTTCCTCTTCTGATTACCCGTGGTTGGAGTCCCCTTTTATCGGGGTGTGTTGGTCCGTCGCCTCAGCTTGTCCAGGAATTCTATTCCAACATGGAGGTTGTTTCTGCCACCTCTTTTTCCGTGTACATTCGGGGCCACTACCTGGATCTCGATCCTTCTGTTCTATCAAGGATACTGGCTATTCCTGAGGTGCCCTACCCTCAGTACCCCTGGTCCCCTACCGATGGACCTTCCGATCAGCTCGTCATGGACGTTGCCACTGGACAGCATCGTCCATTTGGCGGAGGGACAGTTGTTGTTACTACATTGTTGCCGGCCTATCGTCTTCTTAACCGCATTGTGTGCCATAATTTGTGGCCCAAATCACATGTGAACACTCAGCCCTTTGCCCGGATTGCGTTCCTCTATGCCATTGAGCAGGGTCTTTCCATAGACATCCTCAGTGTGATCCTGCGTGAGATGACTCGCGTTCGCAATGCCTCTTTTGCCTCCCACACCCTTCCATATGGGTGTCTGATTCGCCGTATTATCACGGCTCTGATCCCTGGCTTTGTTCATGATCCTCCTCTCCCTCTGCTAAAGCCCATAGGTCGTCAGACTGTCTCCTCAGGAGCTGCTCATCTTCCTGCCCATGCTCGTGCTCCTACTCCAGCGGCTGCTCCTGCTCCTGATCCTGCTCCTGCCCCGTCTACCTCGGCTGCTGCCTCCTCCTCTTCCGCTGGTCCTCCAGATTTTTACCAGCGCATATTGGACTCTCATGCCACTCTCCTGGCCGAGCTTCGTCTGGTCTCAGGTCACGTATCCGAGGTCCGTACTTCTGTTCGCCGCCTCGAGGATCAGTTTGCCCGTCACCTGTCATCCTCTCGTGCTGGTTCAGTTTCCGATGACGAGGAGTCCTCTGCTAGTTCCGAGTCTGACTAGCTGCTTTATTTTATTTGGTGGGTTTTATTTGAGTTAGCAGGAGTCTGTTTCCTTTTTGGAATCATATTTGTTGTTAAACTTTATGATGTACTCTCACCCCTTTTGTTTAATGATGGGATGTTTTGCAAACTTTTGACGAACTTTAATGAAAATATTCTGTCTTGAATGTTTCTCCTTCAGTCTATCACTGATGCTTGCTTACGAATATTGCTTTTGGTTATTTGTTTCCCATTTATTCTTATGCTATATTTGGATGCCTGTTTGTGAGGGGGAGTAAGTGTTACATATATGTTTGTTGTTTCTCCTGGTGTATCCATGCTTTGTCATTTCGTGACAAAAAGGGGGAGTAAATTGGTGTTCTGTCCTGTTTCAGGAGAGTTCAGATTAAGGGGGAGAAAAATGATTTACCTGTTTTATGTTTTTCTTGATTATCCCAATGCTTTTCACGGTATATTATTAGTTGTGGATGTTTCAGATAACAGGTATGTTGCTGTGGCGTTTTTGTTTTCAAGACTACTTGGTTAGGTTTTAGATCGAGTCCTATTGTATTACGTCACTGTTTTGATGGTTGACAGTTGACTATTTTCTTTTTGGGTCTATTACCGTAGTCTTTGTATTAGGTAGTGTTTTGTCACGGAATGCCAAAGGGGGAGATTGTTAGTTCCAGTTTTATTGGCTTATATCCGTGACAAAACAAGTTCAATTGAGTTGTAATCTTTCATGAAGATCTTTGTGCAATTGGACTGGTTTCTGGCTGCTGTGCATCAGACATGCGTTCGTGGTGCGTTCTTTGCAGTGTTCGAACGATTGGCGTTGGTGCTGCGTTCGTTATTGGGTTCGAACGTGTGGCGTTAGTGACACGTTCTTTATTGGGTTCGAACGGGAATTCCAGAGAGCAAATGTTCGAGTCACGTTCTTTGTGGGTTCGAACGAGTTCATTCCAGAGAGCATCCGTTCGTTGTGCGTTCGAGTGGCGTTCGAACGAGTCTTCACAGAAAGGCGCGTTCGTGTTGCGTTTGAGTAACCGTTCGAACGCGACTGCGATCTGAACGCGTTTTTGGCCTGCTAAACCCTAGCTTTTCACCCTACCTATAAATATAACACTTAGCCGCCATTCCCCAGAGGTTGAGAGAGCTGAAACACTTTTCCCTTGAGCCAAAATCTCCCAAAGCTTTCAACTCTATTTGATTCCACCATTGAAGACTTCTTCATCCTATTGTCTTCTCCATTAATGGTGTGAATCCTTCTTTGATAAACCTTCAACACAACATAACCCAAATTCCCTAATCCTTAAGAGTTCTTTAGGAGGAAGTTTGGTAGTCGGAGTTCCGGCGTTCGAAGTGATACAATCTACTCAGAGACTTCAGAGGTTCTGAAGAAAACCGTAGGTTGCGGACTTAAGGTGTTGCCTTGAGTTCTTACAGTATTGAGGTACTTGAGTCGGTGAAGTTGTCACCATGGGTCTTGACCATCGCTGTAAGTTTATCTCTATATAGTGGATTGGGCTGGTAGCCGATATACCCGGAGTGGTTTTTTACTCGGAAGAGTTTTCCACTTCGTCACCAAAATTATTGTGTTGATTTTGTGTGATTGATTTACCTTTCCGCAATTTATATTTCGTATTTAATTAATATTGTGGAATTGTTTGTTGTTGGATATTGTGGTTGGTAGTTGATTTCCCATAGACACATTAATTAAGACTTGTCTCAATTAATTGTGATTATTTCCGCATAGGGTCAGAACTTAGGATATCCTCGAATTTTCACTTTGTTTAATTCAAAGATAATATAAGCCTATATTGTTTTAATTTTATTTATAAAAGGCTACAAGGATAAAATTGTAAATTAGTTTTAAAATCCCTCCCCTCCATTCTTGAACCAAAAATATATATAATTAAAAACCCTCTCCTCCCCTCCACTCCCCTCATTTGAACCAAACATATATATAATTAAAATCTCTTCCCTTACATCCCCTCCCCTCCATTAAAATCCCCCCCCTCCCCTCCCCTCCCCTCCCATCCCTTTCGTTGAACCAAACAGACCCTTAAATCCATCATTCTAATTTATTGTTTCAATTTAAAATTGTTCATCACTTTAAACAATTCAGCCTTTTGATTTTCACTCGAATTATTATTTTATTTTACTAAATCTATTCCCCGTGGATCGACCCCGGATTTACTGGATTATTTTATTACTTCGATACTCTTGTACTTTGGAGTAAAGAACCACTTTGTGAGTGTTTCAATTTATTTTGTTGAGACATATATTTCTCTTTTGTGGTTAAAAAAATTGAAAATGGTAAAATATGTCTAATATTATCATATTAGAAATTAATTAAGAAAATAGTATATTAAATTTGAAATATAAGGCTGATCACTCTTATTATTATTTTTTATATAGGGATGAGCAAAGTTCTAATTGATTTTTTAACCCATGTGTCCTAAAAATTTGAACATGGGTGTGAATTTGGATATGGTGTTGAATTGAGTTGTATTAAATTTTTCATAAACTTTTGTCATACGTGTTTTAATAGCAATACACGATTAAAATTCAATTACATTTAAATTAATATCCAACAATTATCAATCCCAAAAATAAAAAATTCTTACAAAGTTCAATTCAACACCGAATCCAAATCGATTTAAAAAAGCACTTGCAAATTAAATTTTTGTTTTTTTTAAAGATAATAATAAATGGGCCATAATGTCCTAATAATTGTCTGGGTTATTTACATTTTATAAAATAATGATTCGGTATTACGAAATTTGAAATATTATATTTTACTACTAAATTTATGACAAAATAACATTTTACTATTAAAGTTATACAAAATCTAATATTTTACTATTTGTTAGTTGACCAATTGACCTTAGACTTTAATGTTAAAATATAACAGTCAAGTAAGATTTTAATAGAAAAATAGAAAAAATATTTCTTATTTTGTATCAAATTTAATAATAAAATATAATATTTTAAAATTTACAATATCAAATTATTATTTTACCATTAGTTTGGTAGTAAAATGTAAATAACCCTAATTGATTCTATGCATTTTATTAATTGTAAACATGTATAAACTTAAATATTAATGGTAAACATGTCCATGTTTGGCAGGTCAAATTTGAACAACACTTCATTAATTTAATGTACAATAAAAATAAAATAAAACCATTACATGAAGGGTGAATTATATGCAGAAATATACTTAATTGCTTAGTTTATAAAAATAATTTCCAATAATATAATAAAAAAATTGACCAAAACAAAACAAAACAAAAGAAGACAAATAAGAAGATGCTCGGCAATCTCATAAAATCCAATTTATTATTATGCGGAAAACGAGAATAATAAAGAAAATAATTTTAATAAAAATAAAAAATTTGAAGAAAATGAGTAACATGTGATGGCTATTTCAAAGAGTGGTTTGACCGTCTCCTCCCGTTATGACGGCGCATCTTTGGATCATCTTGACGCTTAGCAAAATTATTTCTGCTTATTTTATTATAATTTTTTTCAAAAAAAATAATAAAAAAATTAGTGTTAAAAATAATATATTTATGAATTCAAAATTTAAATTAAACAATACTTAAAACTAATACTTATTGACATAATAACATATAGGTCCCTTATATTTTAAAATTTCTAAATCATTGGCGGTGTTTATATGTGTATCAAATAAATCCCCAACCAAATTCCTCAAGAATTTTTTTTTTAGAAATGTTGAAAATTCTAACGTCAAATCATCCAATCCGAACTTAAACACAGTAAGTAAAATCATCGATTGTCCTAAATTCTTACAAAAAATACACCTCTTGAACCCATTAATACTAATTCCACATATCTCTAATAGAACCAAAGAATTAAGTAGCTTTCTTCTTTTACGTGCTCCCTACAACAAGCTTTTTAGAATTTAAAAATGATAATGTAATCTAAATTTTTTTCTATATGGTTGACTTTTATTTTTATGTGTAATAAAAGATTATGTTATCTGTGATAATAATAGTCATTACAAGTCGCCGTCGAGAGTCTTGAGTTGGTTGTCGGCTTCTTTTTACAAAATTGTAAGGATATTTTGGTCATTTCAAGTTTTCAACAAGAGTTAAAGGATTTATTTGATATAAATGGAAAGAATCATGCCCTTATTTGAAAAAAATGAAAATCCAGAGGCCCCATATTTTTTCCCGAGTAATAATTATATTGATAAATTAATAAATAAAAAAAAAAAAAAACAGAGCTGTCTTTTCTTCTCTCTAAGCTCCTTTTAAACTTTAGAGAGAGAGTGCAAAGTCCCAGAAGAAACGCAACGTCATCATCATTGATAAATAAATAAAATTCGTCAAATTTTCTTCCCGCGAAATGACATTCACATTCACATTCAGTCGTTAATTTCAAAGGAAAAAAAAAGGCCATTGAAATTGAATCTTGCCCTCCGCCCTGTTACTGAAATCTTCAGATGCCCAAGTTTTCTTTTATTCTGTTCTTTGTTTCTGTTAATAGAATTTTCCTCCCATATTTGTTTTGAAAAAAATATAATGCAGTAACAGAAGCTACATTATTTTAATAAATAATTTATTAAAACAAATGCGCGTATTATTGTTTCAAAGTCAAAATCAAACCCCAAAGCCAAGTCTTCGTTTAAAGCCTTCAGAAAAATAAATGAAAAAGAAAATTCAGAACACCGTATATTCGTCTAATGGTTTTTATTTACTCATATTCGTGTATATTAGTCTCTTCAAAAACGTCAGTTTTTGGCTCATGTTCAAAGCCTCTAAGTGACAGACACATATCTGTTTCTGGGTTCTTTTTGTTTTTCTGACAGAGATTTGTAAAGTTAAGGTTTCGTTTCGTTCTGTTCTGTTCTGTATCTGGTGTGAATCTGTTTAAAGTTTATTCTTTTCGATTTTTTAGCCACAAACTTCAGCTGGGATTTTTTTAAAAAATAAAAAAGTAGGAAGCTGCATTTAGTTTGTAAAAAGAGCAAATTTGGCCCTTGTATTTGTGATTCTTGGTTTTGTTTTGTTTTGTTTTGTTTTTGATTCTGGGGTATTTGTAAATGGCTGGTAATAGAAGGAAGAAGCTGCAGTTTAGCAAGATCTATTCATATACATGTGGGAGGGCCTCATTCAAGGAAGATCATTCACAAATAGGGGGACCAGGATATTCAAGATTGGTTTACTGTAATGAACCGGATTGTTCTGAGGCTGTTACTAGAAATTATTGTGATAATTATGTTAGGACAACAAAGTATACTGTTGCTACTTTCTTGCCTAAATCATTGTTTGAGCAGTTTAGAAGAGTGGCTAATTTTTACTTCTTGGTAACTGGCATCTTGTCTTTTACTGCACTTGCTCCTTATTCTGCTGTTAGTGCTATCCTTCCTCTAATTATTGTTATTGGAGCAACAATGGTGAAAGAGGGTGTTGAAGATTGGCGCCGAAACCAACAGGTACTTTTTTATTTGCTTTCTTTTTTTGGGTTTGTTCTGGTTCTGTGCTTGCAATTCATTTTTGAGCTTCTGTTTTTGTTTTGTTTCTATTTTGAACTGCAATATGTGTTATTTATCTATCTTACTTTGAAAATATTGGGGCTAAAATTTACTTGTTAATAATCTGGGGCAACTTTTGCAAGGAAAAGTTTCCAGTGGGGTAGATAAGGGAATATGGACCATAAATGAATTCTGATGGTATTCAAAGGGTCTTTGAAGGAAGCATATTATATTAGCATAAAATCTAGAAACTTTCTGAATTTTGATCTTGTTAAATATTTTTCTTGGATGAAATCCTTTTTAAGGTGGATGTGATGTGAACAGTGTTTTTGATATTTGTTGGAGGATTTGAGAAGTTGTTACTCGTTATTCTCTCGAAACCCATATGCTAATGGCCAGGTTGTTTTATACTGTTGTAGGATCTATAACATCTTGATCATGCATATGTGCTATGTTCTGTTGCCTGTTGTCAAATTATTTGAAAGAGATTCACATATCAACTAACTTGACAAACTTATTTTGTTTCATCTGGATTTATAAAAACTTATATGGTATATTTTCAGGATATTGAGATAAATAATAGAAAGGTTAAAGTGCATAATGGTGATGGAACTTTTCATTCTACTGAGTGGAAAAATCTGAAAGTGGGACACATAGTGAAGGTGGAGAAGGATGAATTCTTTCCAGCAGACCTTCTGTTGCTTTCGTCCAGTTATGAAGATGCAATCTGCTATGTTGAGACCATGAATCTCGATGGGGAGACAAATTTGAAACTAAAACAAGCATTGGAGGTAACTTCAACTTTACAGGAGGACATAAACTTCAGGGATTTCAAGGCCACCATTAAATGTGAAGACCCAAATGCAAATTTGTACTCTTTTGTTGGATCAATGATACTTGAAGAGCAACAGCACCCTCTTACTCCTCAACAACTCCTCCTCAGAGACTCAAAACTCCGAAATACAGATTATATATATGGGGCTGTTATCTTCACTGGTCATGACACAAAGGTTATTCAAAATTCTACTGACCCCCCTTCAAAGAGAAGCAGGATTGAGAAGAAGATGGATCGAATCATCTACTTCATGTTTTTTGTTGTGTTTACAATTGCATTTATTGGTTCCATTTTCTTTGGCATTGCAACTAAAAATGATTTGGACGATGGCAGGATGAAAAGGTGGTATCTTAGACCGGACAGCTCTGAAATTTTCTTCGACCCTGATAGAGCACCGGTTGCAGCCATTTATCATTTTCTGACAGCTCTAATGTTATATAGTTACTTCATCCCAATCTCATTGTATGTGTCGATAGAAATTGTCAAAGTTCTTCAGAGTATCTTCATCAATCAAGATGTTCACATGTATTATGAGGAGACTGACAAACCTGCACATGCACGTACCTCTAATTTGAATGAGGAGCTCGGCCAGGTTGACACAATACTTTCTGATAAGACTGGAACATTGACCTGCAACTCAATGGAGTTTATCAAGTGTTCAGTGGCTGGAACAGCCTATGGTCATGGTGTTACAGAGGTTGAGAGAGCTATGGGTAGAAGAAAGGGTTCACCTTTAAATGATGAGGTAGTAAATGGTTTGCACCCTGAGGAGGATTCGAGTGAGTCAAGACCACCTGTTAAAGGATATAATTTCAAAGATGAAAGGATAACAAATGGAAACTGGGCTAATGAGCCAAATTCAGATGTCATCCAGAAGTTTTTTCGTTTATTGGCAGTCTGTCATACTGCTATACCTGAAGTGGATGAAAATACCGGTAAAGTTACGTATGAAGCTGAATCACCAGATGAAGCAGCATTTGTGATTGCAGCTAGAGAACTTGGTTTCGAATTCTACAAAAGGACCCAAACAAGCATCTCACTGCATGAATTGGATCCGACGACTGGCAAGAATGTTGAAAGGTTAGTGTGTCTTATCATTTTTTTAATTAAACAGAGAAAGGAACTTATAATCTGAACAAAACATGTATTCTTTACTCTTTAGTTTCTTTCATATGCTGGGAGATCATCTCGATACATAGTTCTCAAGGCCCCTATGAAATTTCACTTTGACTTTATACCTGTCTAACCATACATTTTAGTCTGGAGTGTCCGACAGAAAGCAAGTCCTAATAGCGATGTCTACTCTCTTGCTCTGTCTTGCTTCTGACAGACTCCCACTTCGCTGATTTCTCGTTCTTGCTTGCATGGCATGGCTTTTGAAAGCACCATGCGAAAATTAGAGTTCTTTTTGTGTAGTTGAATCTGTATTTCCTCGTCTATATTGTTTACTCCCTAAGTTTTGGTAATCTTAGAAGTCCAGGTTATCCGAGTAGGTATTGCGTCATTGTTTTCTATCTGTTCTTCCTACACTCTCTGTGTGCAAGCACGGGGTTACATTTCTTTCTTAAAGTGGTGACTATCTAATGGATATTGATATTGAATCAGTAGTTCCTTTTTGCAGGTCTTATAAACTTTTGAATGTTTTAGAATTTAATAGCACAAGAAAACGGATGTCGGTGATCGTAAGAGATGAGGAGGGAAAACTACTGCTACTTTGTAAAGGTGCTGACAGGTTTGTGAGCACCTGACTTAAAAACCATGAAACTTCCAATTTTTTTTCTGTTTTGAACCTCCATAATTCTTTCTTTCTTCCATGCAGTGTCATGTTTGACAGGCTTGCCAAAAATGGTAGGGATTTTGAAGTTGAGACCAGGGACCATGTAAATGAATATGCTGATACAGGATTGAGGACCCTTGTATTGGCATATCGTGAACTTGATGAAGAAGAATACAAAGAATTCAATGAAAAATTCAGCGAGGCCAAGAATTCAGTTAGTACAGATCGCGAAACGTTGATTGACGAAGTAACAGAGACAATTGAGAAGGATCTTGTTCTTCTTGGTGCGACAGCTGTCGAGGACAAACTCCAAAATGGGGTGAGTCAGAAAACGCTAAGCATTATCAAATGTTAGAACCTTCAGATATAAGGCATGGAACTTGAAATTGATTTTTCTTTCTTTTCTGCCTCTTAGGTTCCAGACTGCATTGACAAACTTGCTCAAGCAGGAATTAAGATCTGGGTTTTGACTGGAGACAAGATGGAGACTGCCATCAATATTGGGTATGATTCCTGGGTATGACTTTAGATTATGCTTTAAATTCTTATAACTTTCAAAGGTCTCTAACTGAAAGAAATAAATTTGCAGCTTTGCTTGTAGTTTGCTTAGACAAGGAATGACGCAGATTATAATTAATTTGGAAACTCCAGAAATCCTAGCTTTGGAAAAAACGGGAGCAAAGTCTGAAATCACTAAGGTGAATTACATCTCGATTATAAACCTATATTATTTTTTATATTTTTCCGACTACATTAGAAATCCTAACATACAATACATTTCCTGCTGTCTTTACCATATTACGCAATGTTTGTTGTTATTGCATTACTGTCATTGCATATACATATATCTCCCAAATCCTTCCTCATATTAGCATTGGTGCATCTACATATATCTCCCTAATCCTTCCTCATATTAGCATTGGTAACTTGAATTCATGCAACTCTTTCAGACTCGGTCACGATGTTTCTTTCATGATTTGATCATTAACTAAGGCAATATTCTCTCTGCTTGTCTTCATTGGTGATTTATTTGCATCTTCTTGCCCATTAATAATTGGAGGAGATTGCTTTGATATAGAGTGCTTGATTATGCATATATAAGTGAAATTTTCATAATTAATTTTCTTCATTTCATTGCTGAGGTTTTTTGTACACGTCACAATTTCTATGCTCAAGTAAATACTCCTGTATTGTTTTTTTTGGGGGGGTGTGTTGTTTCTCTAATTAATAAACTGATTTAAAGTTGTCCATGTGATACCAACGGGGTGTATGAATCCATCTTTTAGGCATCAAAGGAGAGTGTCCTCCGTCAGATAACTGAAGGAAAGGCTCAGCTGTCTGCATCAGTTGGTAGCTCTCAGGCATTTGCTTTGATCATTGATGGGAAATCACTCACATATGCTCTTGAGGATGATATGAAGAATAAGTTTTTGGAGCTGGCAATTGGGTGTGCATCTGTTATATGCTGCCGTTCATCGCCGAGACAAAAGGCACTGGTGAGTTCATATCCTGGTAGCGGTTACTCTCTCTATAACACCATTCAGATTTATTTTCATTGGATTTAAGAAATGTTGTGTACTTTGTTTTAAGGATAATCTTGTTAATTAAAAATAAAATAACTCAGGTTACAAGACTAGTTAAATCTGGAACTGGGAAAACCACATTAGCAATTGGTGATGGTGCCAATGATGTTGGGATGCTTCAAGAAGCAGATGTTGGGATTGGAATCAGTGGTGTTGAAGGAATGCAGGTATTCAATGTGGATTTGTGCAAATTTCCGGTTGGAGTCATGAAAACTTCATGTGTAGTTATATATCTTATTTATCATTAACTCTTTTTGTGATTATTTCATATCAGGCGGTAATGTCAAGTGATATTGCCATTGCTCAGTTCCGGTATTTGGAACGCTTACTACTTGTGCATGGACACTGGTGTTATAGGAGGATCTCATCAATGGTAATGACAATCATCACTCTTAATGCTGATTATAACTTGAGAGTTGTTATTTAAAGAGAACTGTGACAACATTCTGATTTGCTTATATCTTCTTTTGATGGTAGATATGCTATTTCTTCTACAAGAACATCACATTCGGTTTATCTATCTTTTTGTATGAGGCATATACGTCGTTCTCCGCGCAACCCGTGTACAATGATTGGTTTTTGTCACTTTATAATGTCTTCTTTACATCCCTTCCGGTAATTGCTATGGGTGTTTTCGATCAGGATGTATCTGCACGGTTCTGTCTCAAGGTAGGCCCTTGAGCACAATATGTAGACTCCATTAATTATATTATTTTCTTCATTTCATGATACGTACAAGTACAACAGAATTGCAAATGCATGCTTAACCCTACAATTTGGTGGAGGTTATTCTTTTTTTTGTTTTTCTTGAAGTCATGCGCCTAATTCCAAGTCGCACATGAAAACCTGCCTTAGGTTTCCTATTGAGCGAACAGATCACTGGTGGCTTGAGCCTAGCTTTATGGAAGTTTGTTTATTTGGTTGTTAGTTAGTAACATTTAATAAAATCAAACGGTTTGAAAATTGAAAACTATAAATGCTGTACCGTAACATCCAGAGTACCTGTAGTTGCTGAAACAGCATTTTTTGTAGTCTTCATTTGACAAGCTTTTGTGTTCTTATAAAATGTTTGTATTATATGATCATTCAATTTTGGTCCTGTTTCACATTGCAGTTTCCTCTTTTATACCAAGAAGGGGTGCAAAATGTCCTCTTCAGCTGGCGCCGGATATTTGGTTGGATGATTAATGGGTTGTACAGTGCCATTATCATTTTCTTCTTCTGTAAGAAAGCAATGGAGCATCAGGCCTTCAATGATGATGGGAAAACTGTTGGTAGGGATATTTTTGGTGCTACGATGTACACATGTATCGTCTGGGTTGTGAACTTGCAGATGGCGCTTGCAATTAGTTACTTCACTCTTATACAACATATTTTCATCTGGGGTTCAATTGCTCTGTGGTATCTTTTTATGTTGGCATATGGAGCCATTACTCCCACCTTTTCTACCAACGCTTACAAAGTCTTCATTGAAGCCCTTGCACCCGCTCCTTCGTTCTGGCTTGTCGTGCTATTCGGGGTGATCACGACCCTAATCCCATACTTCTCATACAATGCAATCCAGATGAGGTTCTTCCCCATGTATCATGGGATGATACAGTGGATAAGACACGAGGGGCAATCAAATGATCCCGAGTACTGTGATATGGTGAGGCAAAGATCAATTCGGCCAACCACTGTGGGTTCCACAGCACGTTTTTCTACGAGAACTAATCGTGTAAAGGATAGGAATCAAAACGGGAACCGTGTGAGCCACTCATGATAAATGGTACCTCGTGACATATATGGGTTTTATTTGTATATATGTGCCCATATAAATATGCTTCTGTATATGACCTATACTGAACTATCGGGGTTTTTCCGCTCGAAAAATATGCCCTTTAAAGACAGAGATGATGTACAGAAGCCTTTTTCAGCCATATTATCCGCTGGATGAGTAGAAAATGCCCTAGTTGTTGTATATTTTTATTATGAGGCTTCACTTATATTTTTTTTTTGCATCTTGTACTAGTTCCTAAATGTATCTAGATTTTAGTTTAAATAAGAAAATTAGTTGTTGATATACAAATTGCTGAAGCTTTGTACAGGAAAGGCGAAGTTTGTGTTCTGAACTTCTCACAGATTTATCCACCCTTTAATTTTTTATTACTAAAATTGATTTGGGAAAACAGTAATAGAATAAGCATATAATATAAGCTTTGTGCCTAAAGGGACGTTTGAAGTCGAATTATATTCTGCATCACATATAGCACAATCAAGAACTGCTCCTTATAATATATGAACAATAGTCAGCACCCCCACCCTGATTCTCTGAAATTAATAAAACTGCATGATTCTTGTGAATTAACCAAACACCAAATAAAAAAACATTTTCCGCTATATGAATTTTTGATGTTATTGTATTAAAAAATAATATTGTGTTTTATCTGAAATCGTTTTTTCATAAAATAACGTATACAATGTCACCGATAGTAGATCAAATATTAAAGACAACCAAACACTGAAAGAATATAGATAAAAGAATATACAATTGTGTTAAAATAGTTGTCTCTTAGACAAATACAACAGCAGAGGTGCCTCCCTTTCTTCTCCAAATTTAATCAATATATATATTTGTTTTTTGTTTTTATACACCTCCGGCTCCTTCTCTGCTTTCTCCGCTTCCCAAATTTCTATCAAGATTTCAAGAAATACAACAAAATGAAAGACAAGTATAAAGGCGGACAACAATTACGTACATAGTTCTTGTGATACAAGTAACATTACCCTGCAGTCTAAGCAACCGTAAGGCCAAGAAAATCAGGAGCAGACGTGGCCATGATCGTAGCAAATTCATAAAAACTAATGACACCGTCCCCATTTGTGTCAGCCTCCCTCATCATATCCGATAACTCGCGATATGTCAAAGGGTGACCCATTTTGGCCATGGAGCCTGCAAGTTCAGCCGCAGTAATGTAACCATTGCCATCGCGATCAAAAGATCGAAAGACCCCCATAAGTTGTTCTTGGTTGATCAAAATTTGTTCACTCATATCTGGCAATATTAAACCAACCAATTCATCGAATTCAACGAGGCCATTTCCGTTGGAATCCATGTTGGTTAACAAGATATGGAGCTGGTCACCGGTTGGCTTGAGGCCCAAGGCACGTAGGAGAGCGGCGAGTTCTAGCTGCGTGAGGCTGCCATCGGAGTCCATGTCGAATCGCATGAATATGTCTTTGAGTTGTTTCAGCTGATCGGATTGAATTGTTGCCATCTTTGTCATTATTAAAGGGATTTAGGGAGAAAGAAAGAAAGAAGACCAAATATGAAAATGTTTTGTTTCTGTCTTCTTTTTGTTTAAATCGTGGGGCTCTCTCTCTTGTTTTGTGTTATATATTGGAACGGTTCAAATAGAAAGCGTGTTGATTAATGTGATTAACGGTAATAAGAGGGGTAAATGGGGGAAATAATTTTGGATTTAATTTATAAAAATAGCCTACTCATTTTTTTTTTTTTTGTTATTGTTACAATATATTATAATATGAGGTCTAGTACTGAGAATCGGGTGTATTCAATTGAGATTTTAAAAGATTATTTATGGATAAATAAGTCTAGTGAATTTTAAAAGACTATTTAAGAATGTAATGACTTATAAGATTTTATTACAGTTTTTTAAGCAGAATTTTTTACTTATTGGATTTTAAAAGATTTATATCATAAGAATTTAAAGGACCATATATAAATTTTTTTACTTTTATGATGCTAACCAATCAACTTTTAATCGGATTATAAGTAATGTCTATCTAGTTCAATGAGACATTCTTTTCTTGGGTCATTCTCGTCCAGGTCACCCCTCCACTGAATTAACAATGCTATAATTTCTATCATTATTGGGTGGGGATGCCTCAACCATTACAACTATATTTTCTTTACAAGATATGTTGGCTGTGGGACACAGAAACTGGGCGACGCATGCTGTCCTAGGCTCGCGGCCTAGTTGGGAGTACGGAGTAGCCCAACGGGGGGACTAAACCGGAGAATAATGGAGTCGCCACCCGGTGTGAACCGGGACAAAGATTTAAGGCCGCACTCACCCCTCGCAAGGGAAGACCTCAAACCGTTGGGTTCGGAATGGTCCCTTACTTATGCCACTTGTAATGAAATGATTTGTGCAATAATTTAACCAAGCCTAAGCAACATTTATTTCCAAGGAGTATTCTACTTTTAAGTTCACATGCATGAAAGTGATCATCATAACGGCAAACATGCAATAGCACACGGTAATCTCATGAACATACTTCGATCATATAATGCGGAAAACAAAGAACAACCTAAACATAATGCAAATTCCAAACGCAAAATAAATGACTAATCATGCTTGAAAATGAACAACTAAATGGGCTAAATCATGCTTAAGAACCAAGTAGAATACTAACGGCCTAATCATGCTTGAATACCATCTCATGAACACATCAAATAAATAAATGCAGGAATACAAATAGTATGATTGATTACATGATACAAGAGAAATCACCTAAGAAATAATTATGCATGACATGTGATGAAAAGGACTCAGTTCAGTGTATGCGCGTTCGTGTAGCGTTCGAAAACGCGTTCGAACGGTAAACAGAAGGTTCGCGTTCGTATAACGTTTGATAACGCGTTCGAACGGGTCCAGACCTGATGCATGATAAAACAAAGGAAATACGTGCGCGTTCGAATAGCGTTTGTAAACGCATTCGAACGGGAAACAGAAGGTTCGCATTCGTTTAGCGTTCGAGAACGCGTTCGAACGAACTGAGACAGAAAACATGCGTTCGTGCGGCGTTCTGAAACGCGTTCGAACGAGGTTACAACAATGACCTCCAAAATGTAGTAAACAACATGACACATACATGAACGGATGAATAGATGACACCTAATAAATAATAACGGGCTAAGAGGCGCGGAAAAGCATCGTGGTAAAGGATTTTAACCCCTCGACATAGAGGACCTTTAATCCAACTTACTAAGCCCAAGTGCTAATAACATAATGCATATAAAAAATAAAGACAACGATATCGGACTTTGTATACCCGATTGAACACATCTTACATTCAACCGAATATACGTCATCCGGCGCGGCGAAGCATCGTGGTTAAGGATTTTAACCTCTCGAAATGGAGGACCTTTAATCCTACTTACTAAGCCCATGCGCTAATAACATAATGCATATAAAAAATAAAGACAACAATATCGGACTTTGTATACCCGATTGAACTCATCTTATATTCAACCGAATATACGTCATCCGGCGCGGCGAAACATCGTGGTAAAGGATTTTAACCTCTCGAAACGGAGGATATTTAATCTGACTTACTAAGCCCATGCGCTAATAACATAATGCATATAAAAAATAAAGACAACAATATCGAACTTTGTATACCCGATTGAACACATCTTACATTCAACCGAATATACGTCATCCGGTGCGGCGAAGCATCGTGGTAAAGGATTTTAACCCCTCGAAACGTAGGACCTTTAATCCAACTTACTAAGCCCATGCGCTTTATCTCATCATTACACAAACAAATAACATGCATAATTTAAATAACGGATAGTAAATGAATCAAGATAACATAAAACAAAATATGCGCCGTTTACTCAAGTGGTACGTGGAGTTGTATCCCAACTACAGACCGCACTACCGTCCATTCGGATTCGGCTACGGAATTTATGTCTGGGTTTCCATCCTATATACCACAAGAGGCGACATATTTTCCATTTTATTCAAGGGCCACAACATCCATCAACCAACGACTCTCATGCGAAGAACATTCAATAAACAATTAAAATATGAATAAAAGATAAATGAGAAAGGTGCCCTCAGGTTTAATCTTTTGTGTCGACTCTCGGAAGCACGTTACAAGGCCATCGGAAGGGCTAAAACTCCGTAACTTTTCTGGGTCGCTGGTTCACGTCTTTCCTCGCTGTTTTCACTACTCGGGCTACTGTTTTCACTCCATTTCGCCGCTGTTTCTTCACTGTTTTCAGTTGTTTTTTACTACAGTTTTCTGGACTATTTTAGGGTGATTTGTTCACTGTTTTTGGATTGGTTTGGACTGGTTTGGGGGCAATTTTCGTTACTGTTTTGGGCAGTGCAGGGAAGGATTTATGCGTGTAGTTTTTAAGGCTTTGAAGGTTGTACGTGTAGTGGAGGGCTTGCGTGAGTCAGAGGCTGCAGTGAGGGGGCTATGGCGTGGAGCAGTGTTGTGCGTGGGCTGAGGATGATCGCGTGGTCAAGGGGTGCGTGTTGAGTGGTTTGTGAGGGTGAATGGGCAATTAACGTGAGTGTAGGCACTGCATTTTTGCATATAAATCCCGATGATGAGTCTCATTTGGAGGCACTACCTTTTAAGTCACGGAAGCCGTGGGAAACGGACATCGGGAGGGAAAAGATGGAAATCAATACTTTGTCGAATTTTACTCGCTTTTTTAGCTTCGGGCTCGCTGGTGGACCTCCGTTTTAAAGCACCTTTGGCCTAAAAAACCCGCAAACACTTAACCTTGGCCCAAAACCCCACATCTAGCCCCCACACACACCAAGCCCAATCCAAAAAATAATTAAAACATTTAAAATACATGTCACAAATTAATTTAAACCAATTAAATTAAATCCAATTAAAACAAATTAAATTAAATTCCAATTTAAAGTAATTAAAATACAATTAAAATCAATTAAAATCCAACACAAATTAAATACCAATTAAATTAAATCTAAATTAAATTAAACTAATATTTAATTAAAATCTAATACCAAAATTAAAATAAATCACTTCCTAATTTAATAAATCACTCACCAATTTAAAATATTTACTCACCTAATTAACAAATAAATGCCTAATTAAAGTCAATCAAATATATAACCTTCCTAAACAAACAAATCATGTCCCCAATTAATTGATTTTCTTTCCTTTTTAATGCATGCAAACCCTAATCCTAATCTCTCACTATATAAACAACAACATATTGCAGCACTGAAAAAAAAAACCCTCACGGCAATAGACAAACCACAAAAAGAAAACCCTTCTCACAACCCTAGCCTCTTGACTCACGTAACCCCCCTCACATTCACGCTTCAGCATCCACGCACCTTGCCTTCAGACCACAAACACGTACCCCACTCAACAAAACTAACAAACAAAGCCACCTCTTCACAGCCCTAAGAACTCACGCCACAAACACTTCCTGCACAGCTCTCCATTCACGCCACAAAGCAAACCTTCATTAGCCTTCACTAGCCCCCATGTAACAAGCTTCAACTCACGCCACTTGCCCCTTCACGCCTAACTGCTAGCCTTCACGCCCAGCTCACGTCCCTCCATAAACAGCACACACTAAAGGCCCTCATGAAAACAGCCACATAGCCCTCACGCTTGCCACCTTCACGAACTCACAAAACCAACCATAACCAGGCCCCCTCAAAACCAGAAACCCGTATGCCCTAAGATCTCTTACGAACCCTAATCCTCACGCCCACTCTTTCTCTCTCACAGACTCCCTTCACCGAGCAAAAAATAACAAACAGAACCCCTCACAGCCCCCTCACCAAAATAAAGCCTCACCGACTTAGACCTGCAGTAACTTCACGCCCAGCACCATTCACCCCACTGCCACACGCTAAAGCCGTTGAGCAGCAACCTTCTGACCTAGCCAATTCACGCCTGGCCACATAACCAACACATCCATAAATATAAAGCACCTTCACACAACCCTCACTAGTCCCCATTCACTGCCTAAAACAATCTCCAAAAACTGTCCCAAAAACAGTCCAAAAACCGCGAGCCCGAAACAGCATGCGTCGCCCAGTTTCTGTGGTCCCACAGTGAGGCTGCTGGACGTGGTCTTTAAGAGGCTTGTTTCAGGGCTGTTATTGGCTGCACATGGTGTTTGTTGTTTACTGTTATGGTTGCTCGGTGATGATGAGAAGAGAGAAGGTACTAAGGGTTTATTTTTCTGTTTATTGTTTGTGCCGTGAATAGTCTCCTTTAGGGTTGGTTTTGTGTTATTTTTATAATGATTCATTAGGGTTTGCTTGTTTGTGCATGAGTTTCAAATAAGGAAACAAACCAATTAGTGTCTTATTAGGAAAATCTATATTTGATTGAGGGACATGTTTTGTTTAAATTAGGAATAGGTTTATTTGATTTGTTTTATTTTGGTAGGGATATATTTTATATTTTATTTGATTTATTTTAATTTGGTATGTGATTTTTTAATTTAATTTCAATTTAATTAGATTTTAATTTAATTTAATTTGTGACATGTTTTAATTGTTTCTGGATTGGGCTTGGGTGAGATGGGCTTGGTGTGTGTCTTAGTGATGGTTTGTGGCTTGCTGGGGTTTTGGGCCAAGGTTAAGTGGTTTGTGGGGTTTTTGGGCTAAAGGTGCTTTAAAACGGAGGTCCAAAAAGTGAGCCTGAAGCTAAACAAGCGAATAAGATCTAACAAAAATACTGATTCCCTTCCGATGACCATTTCCCGCGACTTCCTCGACTTAAAAGGTAGTGTCTCCAAATGAGACTCATAATAGGGACTTATATGCAAAAATGCAGTGCCTACAGTCGCCCTCACTTTGATGGAACTTATGTAATGTGTAACAGTGACAATCTTATCAAATTTATGCAATACATTTTTACTTACATGGCTCGCCAGCTGCCACTTGACTTGCCATGTGTTGAGTTGAGTTGATTTGGTGGTGAGGTGCTGTGACCCCTAGTACATTCCCGAACCCTGCTCCATTTTTAGAGCACCATTTTTGGCATATGTTGTGTGTGCTCCATTTTGGAACGCCATTTTCGGCATCTGTTGTGTGTGCTCCATTTTGGAGCGCCATTTTCGGCATCTGTTATGTGTGCTCCATTTTGGAGCGCCATTTTCGGCATCTGTTGTGTGTACTCCATTTTGGAGCGCCATTTTTAGCATATGTTGTGGTAGTGGTCCATTTCCGAACCGTACTGTGTGAGAATGTGGCTCATTTTTGAACCGTTACTTGATGAGATGGTCTTTACCACTACAGACCTGCGAATACAAAACAAAAATTGCATGTATGTGATATGTATGCATGGATATGTTTCCTATTCCGATGAATTAGGCCTTCATTGGTCCATTTCCGAACCGTGCTCCATTTTCGGAGTGCCATTTTCGGCGTCTGATGTGATAGTTGTCCCTTTTTGAACTGTGCTCCATTTTGGAGCGCCATTTTCGACGTCTGATGATGTGTGGGCCTCGACCCTGGGACGCATCCCCAAAACTGATGCTGATGCGGGCCTCGACCCCCAATCAGATATTAATATGGGCCTCGCCCCAAACTGATACTGATATGGGCCTCGCCCCAAACTGATACTGATATGGGCCACGTCCCAAACTGATACTGATATGGGCCTCGCCCCCAGACTGATACTGATATGGGCCTCGCCCCCAGACTGATACTGATATGGGCCTCGCCCCCAGACTGATACTGATATGGGCCTCGCCCCAAACTGATACTGATACTGGCCTCGCCCCAAACTGATATGGGCCTCGCCCCAAACTGATACTGATATGGGCCTTGCCCCAACTGATACTGATATGGGCCTCACCCCCAGACTAATACTGATATGGGCCTCAACCCTGGGACTCGTCCCAAACTGCTGATGTCATATTGACGCTTCTGATTGGCTTTCATTTGCCGCTTTCTCTCTTTCTTCTTCAAAACCTGTGAACACAAAACAAACACAAAACACAAAAAGGAATGAAAAATATGTTACGTGTATGCATGCATGCGTGAATGAGTTTCCCATCCCGTTGGGTTAGGTCTTCCACCAATTCCCTTGATGACTGCTCGGTCTTCTCTTCCTCTGGTAAAGTACTACTTCAATCTATCCACATTGATCGGCTTGGTGAACTCATTTCCTTCCAAGTCCGACAGCCTCACTGCCTCATTTCCTATTACTGAACGGTTATTCTGTCTTTTCTACTTATTTCTTTTGGGAATCCCCCGTGTCCTGAGTGTCGCTGAATATCATGGTATCAGGGTTGAATGCTTTTGTCAAATATACTCATGTCATGCAGGTTGAAAGGACTCACACAAGTAGGTGAAATGGATGTCTTTATCATTATTCAGGAAAAGGTTCAAAACAAGTAGACGAAGTCGATGTCTTTATTAAAAATGCAGAAAATAAACCAGAAAGAATAGTTTCATTGCCTTCTTCATTGGCCTATGGTTCTTCACTGCTGTCATCCTCTATCCTCATGGAAGAAGCTGGGTGGTTGAGAGCTTGGAGGATGAATCTTTCGGGTAGGCCAGAGTTGATCATATAGATGGGTGGTGGAACAGAGTGGTAATTTGGTAGGGGGTTCCGATGTGTGTTGGGTTGTTCTTTCTCAGGATCAGGTATTTTATTGGCATCAATGAGGTTTTGGATTTTATGCCTAAGGTGGGTACAGTTGTCAGTTTCGTGGCCTCTCCTCTGATGGAAGTGACAATACAGGCTTAGGTCAAGGTTGAGTGGTATATGATCTGGAAGTGGTTTAGGCTCTAAGGGTTTTAAGAGTCCTTGTCCCTTCAACTTTTCAAATACCTTCGACAAAGGTCTACCAAGGTTGTTGAATTTCCTATTTCTGATGGCAGCGACTTCGGCAGTAGCGGGCTTGGTCTTAGAATGCCCCCCAAAAGTCCTCATATTCTGGCCATATAAATTTCTATTTTCAGCTTCTTCTTCTTCTATATCCATGACAGTTTCCCTCAACTGTCAAAAATCTGCAATCATGGAGGTCATTCTCTTCAGCTTGCCATAAATGGAGGGCTTGGTGCCCTTCATGATCATTTTGATTTGGTCATTTTCTGAGGGCCGAGTTTGCATCTTCAGAAGCTGGCTTCTCCAGCGGTCTACATACTCCTTGAATCTTTCTTCCGGCTTCTGCTTAGTGTTCTCCAAATCACGGAGTGACAAATCAATCTCCAAGTCTGTAACATACTGTTTCAGAAATACATATGCCAATTCCCTCCAATCTTCCTTAACCTTTCTTTCAAGGCTATGGTACCACACTACGGGTGCCCCCTCAAGTGACATCCCAAACATCTTCTGAACTTGGCGCTGTGTCAGGCCCACTGAACTCATAACTGACACATATTGTCGGAGATGGACCCTCGGGTCCCCATTCCCATTGAACTTGGCCATATCATGCATTTTGAACTAAGCTGGCAGCTGTTCTTCAAAGGTCATCGCCTCATAGTCTAGTAAGTCTTCATCCTTACCCTTCATCTTACGGGTAACGGACTCTACCTGGTCACGGAGTTTCTGTATCTCGACTTGAGACCCAATCACTCTGCCTGTTGCATACTCTGCCATGTCATCATCAAAAGCGGGGATATCATCCTCCAACCCATTTAGATGCTCCTCACGCCTCACATTCTCAGAATTTCCCCCCGCATGGGGCACAACCATATTTGCCATGGCAGTAGTCAAGGCTTGCAACTGTTCGGTAATTTTGGCGAAACCATTCTCCAGTTGGTCCATGCGAGATATCTCGTTATCAGATGTACTCATATCTGTTACCGGTCTTTTAGTGAGTCTTCCTTCTTCCCTAACCCAACGAAACTCTATGATATCTTTTAGACATAGAGGGTGTTAACGGGATATATGTATGCATGAGATAAACGAGATGCATGCGATACAAGGAATATATCAACTCATTAAAATTTTCACACAAATCGGCCCATCATCATTATAAGAGCTTTTGGGGTAACTGTCATAAGAGTGAACTCGTCCCAGTTTAAATGGATCAACAAGTTCACATCTCATGGCAAGAAGTCCAACCGTATCCAAATGATAATGTTCATAAACACAAACATATAATGGCATATTGGCGTTTTAGGAGCTTTTGGCCCAATCATCATAAGATACGTTCTTGTCCCAGTTTAAATGGCCCAACAAGCCCATACCTCATGACAAAAGGTCTGAATGGATCCAAACGACAATGTTCCCAAACACAAGCATACAAAAATAATTTCTACAGAGTGGCCCATCAACATTTCAGAAGCTTTTGGCCCAATTGCCATAGGATACGAACTCGTCCCAGTTTAATGGCCCAACAAGTTCGCATTTCTGACAAGAAGCCCAACTGCATCCAGATGAGGATGGTCCACAAGCACAATGAAATAGTTGTTATAGGCCATATAACCCCGGCCTAGTTGGGAGTACGGAGTAGCCTAACAGGGGGACTAAACCGGAGAATAATGAAGTCGCCACCCGGTGTGAACCGGACAAGGATTTAAGGCCGCACTCATCCCTCACAAGGGAAGACCTCAAACCGTTGGGTTCGGAATAGTCCCTTACTTATGCCACTTGTAATGAAATGATTTGTGCAATATTTTAACCAAGCCTAAACAACATTTATTTCCAAGGAGTATTATACTTTTAAGTTCACATGCATGAAAGTGATCATCATAACGGAAAACATGCAATAGCACACGGTAATCTCATGAACATACTTCAATCATATAATGCGGAAAACAAAGAACAACCTAAACATAATGCAAATTCCAAACGCAAAATAAATGACTAATCATGTTTGAAATTAACAACTAAATGGGCTAAATCATGCTTAAGAACCAAGTAGCATACTAACGGCCTAATCATGCTTGAATACCATCTCATGAACACATTAAATAAATAAATGCAGGAATACAAATAGTATGATTGATTACATGATACAAGAGAAATCAACTAAGAAATAATTATGCATGACATGTGATGAAAAGGACTCAGTTCAGTGTATGCGCGTTCGTGTAGCGTTTGAAAACGCGTTCGAACGGTAAACAGAAGGTTCGCGTTCGTATAGCGTTTGATAACGTGTTCGAACGGGTCCAGACCTGATGCATGATAAAACAAAGGAAATACATGCGCGTTCGAATAGCATTTGTAAACGAGTTCGAACGGGAAACAGAAGGTTCACGTTCGTGTAGCGTTCGAGAACGCGTTCGAACGAACTGAGATAGAAAACATGCGTTCGTGCGGTGTTCTGAAACGCTTTTGAACGGGGTTATAGCAGTGACCTCCAAAATGCAGTAAACAACATGACACATACATGAACAGATGAATAGATGATACCTAATAAATAATAACGGGCTAAGAGGCGCGACAAAGCATCGTGGTAAAGGATTTTAACCCCTCGACATAGAGGACCTTTAATCCAACTTACTAAGCCCATGCGCTAATAACATAATGCATATAAAAAATAAAGACAATGATATCGGACTTTGTATACCCGATTGAACACATCTTACATTCAATCGAATATACGTCATCCGGCGCGGTGAAGCATCGTGGTAAAGAATTTTAACCTCTCAAAATGGAGGACCTTTAATCCGACTTACTAAGCCCATGCGCTAATAACATAATGCATATAAAAAATAAAGACAACAATATCAGACTTTGTATACCCGATTGAACTCATCTTACATTCAACCGAATATACGTCATCCGGCGCGGCGAAATATCGTGGTAAAGGATTTTAACCCCTCGAAACGGAGGACCTTTAATCCGACTTACTAAGCCCATGTGCTAATAACATAATGCGTATAAAAAATAAAGACAACAATATCGGACTTTGTATACCCGATTGAACACATCTTACATTCAACCGAATATACGTCATCCGGCGCGGTGAAGCATCGTGGTAAAGGATTTTAACCCCTCAATACGGAGGACCTTTAATCCAACTTACTAAGCCCATGCACTTTATCTCATCATTACACAAACAAATAACATGCATATTTTAAATAACGGATAGTAAATTAATCAAGATAACATAAAATAAAATATGCGCCGTTTACTCAAGTGGTACGTGGAGTTGTATCCCAAGTACAGACCGCAATACCATCCATTCGGATTCGGCTACAGAATTTATGTCTGGGTTTCCATCCTATATACCACAAGAGGCGACACATTTTCCATTTTATTCAAGGGCCACAACACACATCAACCAACGACTCTCATGCGAAGAACATTCAATAAACAATTAAAATATGAATAAAAGATAAATGAGAAAGGTGCCCTCAGGTCTAACCTTTTGTGTCGACTCTCGGAAGCACATTACAAGGCCATCGGAAAGGCTAAAACTCCGTAACTTTTTTGGTTCGCTGGTTCACGTCTTTCCTCGCTGTTTTCACTGCTCGGGCTACTGTTTTCACTCCATTTCGCCGCTGTTTCTTCACTATTTTCTGCTATTTTTTACTGCAATTTTCTAGATTATTTTAGGGTGATTTGTTCACTGTTTTTGGATTGGTTTGGACTGGTTTGGGGCAGTTTTCGTTACTGTTTTGGGTAGCGTAGGGAAGGATTTATGCGTGCAGTTTTGGGCAACGTGGTGGAGTAGTTTAAGGGTTGTTTTGGGATGGTCTATCCGTGAAATAGGGGCTGCTTCGAAACAGTTTTGGTACGTGAAATATGAGGCTTCAAGGCTGTTGTTTTGAGAGGGCTTTAAGATGTGTTGTTGAGTGATGAGGGGGCAGGCTTTGAAGGTTGTACGTGTAGTGGAGGGCTTGCGTGAGTCAGAGGCTGCAGTGAGGGGGCTATGGCGTGGAGCAGTGTTGTGCGTGGGCTGAGGCTGCTCGCGTGGTCAAGAGGTGCGTGTTGAGTGGTTTGTGATGGTGAAGGGGCAATTAACGTGAGGTTACTGGACGTGGGTGAAGGGGAAATTTGTGATGCGTGAGTGGGTAGTGGAAGTTACGTGGCGTGAAAGTGTGCAGGTGGCGTTGAGGTGAGGGTCTTTAAGAGGCTTGTTTCAAGGCTGTTATTGGCTGCGCATGGTGTTTGTTGTTTAGTGTTATGGTTGCTCGGTAATGATGAGAAGGGAGAAGGTATTAAGGGTTTATTTTTCTATTATTGTTTGTGCCGTGAATAGTATCCTTTAGGGTTGGTTTTGTGTTATTTTTATAGTGATTCATTAGGGTTTGCTTGTTTGTGCATGGGTTTTAAATAAGGAAACAAACCAATTAGTGTCTTATTAGGAAAATCTATATTTGATTGAGGGACATGTTTTGTTTAAATTAGGAATAGGTTTATTTGATTTGTTTTATTTAGGTAGGGATATATTTTATATTTTATTTGATTTATTTTAATTTGGTTTGTGATTTTTTAATTTAATTTCAATTTAATTAGTTTTAATTTTAATTTAATTTAATTTGTGACATGTTTTAATTGTTTCTAGATTGGGCTTGGGTGAGATGGGTTTGGTGTGTGTCTTAGTGATGGTTTGTGGCTTGCGGGGGTTTTGGGCCAAGGTTAAGTGGTTTGCGGGGTTTTTGGGCTAAATGTGCTTTAAAACGGAGGTCCAACAAGTGAGCCCGAAGCTAAACAAGCGAATAAGATCTAACAAAAATATGATTCCCTTCCGATGACCATTTCCCGTGACTTCCTCGACTTAAAAGGTAGTGTCTCCAAATGAGACTCATTATAGGGACTTATATGCAAAAATACAGTGCCTACAGTCGCCCCCACTTTGATGGGACTTGTGTAATGTGTAACAGTGACAATCCTATCAAAGTTATGCAATGCATTTTTACTTACCTGACTCGCCAGCTGCCACTTGACTTGCCATTTGTTGAGTTGAGTTGATTTGGTGGTGAGGTGCTGCGACCCCTAGTACATTCCCGAACCGTGCTCCATTTTTGGAGCGCCATTTTCGGCATCTATTGTGTGTGCTCCATTTTGGAGCGCCATTTTCGGCATCTGTTGTGTGTGCTCCATTTTGGAGGGCCATTTTCGGCATCTGTTGTGTGTACTCCATTTTGGAGCGCCATTTTTGGCATCTGTTGCGGTAGTGGTCCATTTCCGAACCGTGCTGTGTGAGAATGTGGCTCATTTTGAACCGTTACTTGATGAGATGGTCATTCCCGCTACAAACCTGCGAATACAAAACAAAAATTGCATGTATGTGATATGTATGCATGTATGCATGGATATGTTTCCTATTCCGATGAGTTAGGCCTTCCTTGGTCCATTTCCGAACCGTGCTCCATTTTCGGAGTGCCATTTTCGGCGTCTGATGTGATAGTTGTCCCTTTTTGAACTGTGCTCCATTTTGGAGCGCCATTTTCGACGTCTGATGATGTGTGGGCCTCGAACCTGGGACGCATCCCCAAAACTGATGCTGATGCGGGCCTCGACCCCCAAACATATATTGATATGGGCCTCGCCCCCAGACTAATACTGATATGGGCCTCGCCCCAAAATGATACTGATATGGGCCACGCCCCAAAATGATACTGATATGGGCCACGCCCCAAAATGATACTGATATGGGCCACGCCCCAAACTGATACTGATATGGGCCTCGCCCTAAACTGATACTGATATGGGTCTCGCCCCCAGACTGATACTGATATGGGCTCGCCCCCAGACTGATACTGATATGGGCCTCACCCCCAGACCAATACTGATATGGGCCTCACCCCAAACTGATACTGATACGGGCCTCACCCCGAACTGATATAGGCCTCGCCCCAAACTGATATTGATATGGGCCTCGCCCCAAACTGATACTGATATGGGCCTCGCCCCAAACTGATACTGATATGGGCCTCGCCCCAAACTGATACTGATATGAGCCTCACCCCCAGACTGATACTGATATGGGCCTCGCCCCCATACTGATACTGATATGGGCCTCGCCCCAAATTGATACTGATACGGGCCTCGCCCTGAACTGATATGGGCCTCGCCCCAAACTGATACTGATACGGGCCTCGCCCCAAACTGATATGGGCCTCGCCCCAAACTGATACTGATATGGGTCTCGCCCCAACTGATACTGATATGGGCCTCACCCCCAGACTGATACTGATATGGGCCTCAACCCTGGGACTCGTCCCAAACCGCTGATGTCATATTGACGGTTCCGATTGGCTTTCATTTGCCGCTTTCTCTCTTTATTCTTCAAAACTTGTGAACACAAAACAAACACAAAACACAAAAAGGAATGCAAAATATGTTACGTGTATGCATGCATGCGTGAATAAGTTTCCCATCCCGTTGGGTTAGGTCTTCCGCCAATTCCCTTGATGACTGCTCGGTCTTCTCTTCCTCTGGCAAAGTACTGCTTCAATCTATCCACATTGATCGGCTTGGTGAACTCATTTCCTTCCAAGTCTGACAGCCTCACAGCCTCATTTCCTATTACTGAACGGTTATTCTGTCTTTTCTACTTGCTTTTTTTTGGGAATCCCCAGTGTCCTGAGTGTCGCTGAATATCATGGTATCAGGGTTGAATGCTTTTGTCAAATATACTCATGTCATGCAGGTTGAAAGGACTCAGACAACTAGGCGAAATGGATGTCTTTATCATTATTCAGGAAAAGGTTCAAAACAAGTAGACAAAGTCGATGTCTTTATTAAAAATGCAGAAAATAAACCAGAAAGAATAGTTTCATTGCCTTCTTCCTTAGCCTATGGTTCTTCACTGATGTAATCCTCTATCCTCATGGAAGAAGCTGGGTGGTTGAGAGCTTGGAGGATGAAGCTTTCGGGTAGGCCAGAGTTGATCATATAGGTGGGTGGTGGAACAAAGTGGTAATTTGGTAGGGGGTTCCGATGTGTGTTGGGTTGTTCTTTCTCAGGATCGGGTATTTTATGGGCATCAATGAGGTTTTGGATTTCATGCCTAAGGCGGGTACATTTGTCAGTTTTGTGGCCTATCCTCTGATGGAAGTGACAATACAGGCTTAGGTCAAGGTTGGGTGGTATATGATCTGGAAGTGGTTTAGGCTCTAAGGGTTTTAAGAGTCCTTGTCCCTTCAACTTTTCAAATACCTTCGACAAAGGTCTACCAAGGTTGGAGAATTGCCTATTTCTGATGGCAGCGACTTTGGCAGCAGTGGGCTTGGTCTCAGAATGGCCCCCAAAAGTCCTCCTATTATGGCCATAGAACTTTCTGTTTTCATCTTCTTCTTCTATATCCATGACAGTTTCCTTCAACTGTCGAAAATCTGCAATCATGGAGGTCATTCTCCTCAGCTTGCCATAAATGGAGGGCTTGGTGCCCTTGATGATCATTTTGATTTGGTCCTTTTTTGAGGGCTGAGTCTGCTTCTTCAGAAGCTGGATTCTCCAGCGGTCTACATACTCCTTGAAGCTTTCTTCCGGCTTCTGCTTAGTGTTCTCCAAATCACGGAGTGACAAATCAATCTCCAAGTCTGTAACATACTGTTTCAGAAATGCATCTGCCAATTCCCTCCAATCTTCCTTAACCTTTCTTTCAAGGCTATGGTACCACACTACAGGTGCCCCCTCAAGTGACATCCCAAACATCTTCTGAACTTGGCGCTGTGTCAGGCCCACTGAACTCATAACTGACACATATTGTCGGAGATGGACCCTCGGGTCCCCATTCCTATTGAACTTGGCCATATCAGGCATTTTGAACTGAGCTGGCAGCTGTTCTTCAAAGGTCATCGCCTCATAGTCTAGTAAGTTTTCGTCCTTACCCTTCATCTTACGGGTAACAGACTCTATCTGGTCACGGAGTTTCTGTATCTTGGCCTGAGACCCAATCACTCTGCCTGTTGCATACTTTGCCAGGTCATCATCAAAAGCGGGGATATCATCCTCCAACCCATTCAGAGGCTCCTCACGCCTCACATTCTCAGAATTTCCCCCAGCACGGGGCACATCCATATTTGCCATGGCAGTAGTCAAGGCTTGCAACTGTTCAGTAATTTTGGTGAAACCATTCTCCAGTTGGTCCATGCGAGATATCTCATTATCGGATGTACTCATATCTGTTACCGGTCTTTTAGTGAGTCTTCCCTCTTCCCTAACCCAACGTGACTCTATGATATCTTTTAGACATAAAGGGTGTTAACAGGATATATGTATGCATGAGATAAACGAGATGCATGCGATACAAGGAATTTATCAACTCATTAAAATTTTCACACAAATCGGCCAATCATCATTATAGGAGCTTTTGGGCTAACTGTCATAGGAGTGAACTCGTCCCAGTTTAAATGGCCCAACAAGTTCACATCTCATGGCAAGAAGTCCAACCGTATCCAAATGATAATGTTCCTAAACACAAACATATAATGGCCCATTGGCGTTTTAGGAGCTTTTGGCCCAATCATCATAAGATACGTTCTTGTCCCAGTTTAAATGGCCCAACAAGCCCATACCTCATGACAAAAGGTCTGAATGGATCCAAACGAAAATATTCCCAAACACAAGCATACAGAAATAATTTCTACAGAGTGGCCCATCAACATTTCAGAAGCTTTTGGCCCAATTTCCATAGGATACGAACTCGTCCCAGTTTAAATGGCCCAACAAGTTCGCATTTCTGACAAGAAGCCCAACTGCATCCAAATGAGGATGGTCCACAAGCACAAGGAAAGTTATTATAGGCCATATAACCCCGGTCTACGTGTGGGTTTGCGGGAGTGTAGACAAAGACTTTCCCTGGCGAAGGATTGCCCACAACTAGGTCTCCACACTCAAGGGTTCGAGCGACCAAGTGAGCGCACCTTTTTTATACCTTTCAGTACGTGCCAACGAGTTATGGTGTGTGACTGACTGTCAGATGGATTTCCCGTTGTAGATTCCCCAGAGGGAGGGTGGAGCGAGGCTTTCTTTATCGCTTGGTGACATGAATAAATAACGAGTCCTCCAAATTAGTCCATCACAATAGGCAACAAGCAAATGATTATCTAGGTGCCTTCACAGCTTTTCCTTATAGAAAGGTAGTGAATGAAGGAAGACACCAAAACATTACCCAGCCTTAAAAGTGCATTTGATTAAACCCCTTTTAACCCACAGTAGACAAGGTTAATTAAAGCACAAATCATAATATTACAAGACATTATTTCAGGGCCGATTCTCTATCCCCAGTGGAGTCGCCAGACTGTGGGACACATGAACTGGGCGACGCATGCTGTCCTAGGCTCGCGGCCTAATTGGGAGTACGGAGTAGTCCAACGGGGGGACTAAACCGGAGAATAATGGAGTCGCCACCCGGTGTGAACCGGAACAAAGATTTAAGGCCGCACTCACCCCTCGCAAGGGAAAACCTCAAACCGTTGGGTTTGGAATGGTCCCTTACTTATGCCACTTGTAATGAAATGATTTGTGCAATAATTTAACCAAGCCTAAGCAACATTTATTTCCAAGGAGTATCTACTTTTAAGTTCACATGCATGAAAGTGATCATCATAACGACAAACATGCAACAGCACACGGCAATCTCATGAACATACTTCGATCATATAATGCGGAAAACAAAGAACAACCTAAACATAATGCAAATTCCAAACGCAAAATAAATGACTAATCATGCTTGAAAATGAACAACTAAATGGGTTAAATCATGCTTAAGAACCAAGTAGAATACTAACGGCCTAATCATGCTTGAATACCATCTCATGAACACATTAAATAAATAAATGCAGGAATACAAATAGTATGATTGATTACATGATACAAGAGAAATCACCTAAGAAACAATTATGCATGACATGTGATGAAAATGACTCAGTTCAGTGTATGCGCGTTCGTGTAGCGTTCGAAAACGCGTTCGAACGGTAAACAGAAGGTTCGCGTTCATATATCGTTTGATAACGCGTTCGAACGGGTCCAGACCTGATGCATGATAAAACAAAGGAAATACGTGCGCGTTCGAATAGCGTTTGTAAACGCGTTCGAACAGGAAACAGAAGGTTCGCGTTCATGTAGAGTTCGAGAACGCGTTCGAACGAACTGAGCCAGAAAATATGCGTTCGTGCGGCGTTCTGAAATGCGTTCGAACGGAGTTACAACAGTGACCTCCAAAATGCAGTAAACAACATGACACATACATGAACAGATGAATAGATGACACCTAATAAATAATAACGGGCTAAGAGGCACGACAAAGCATCGTGATAAAGATTTTAACCCCTCGACATAGAGGACCTTTAATCCAACTTAATAAGCTCATGCGCTAATAACATAATGCATATAAAAAATAAAGACAACGATATCGGACTTTGTATACCCGATTGAACACATCTTACATTCAACCGAATATACGTCATCCGGCGCGGCGAAGCATCATGGTAAAGGATTTTAACCTCTCGAATGGAGGACCTTTAATCCGACTTACTAAGCCCATGCCCTAATAACATAATGCATATAAAAAATAAAGACAACGATATCAGACTTTGTATACCCGATTGAACTCATCTTACATTCAACCGAATATACGCCATTCGGCGCGGCGAAGCATCGTGGTAAAAGATTTTAACCCCTCGAAACAGAGGACCTTTAATCCGACTTACTAAGCCCATGCGCTAATAACATAATGCATATAAAAAATAAAGACAACAATATCGGACTTTGTATACCCGATTGAACACATCTTACATTCAACCGAATATACGTCATCCGGTGCGGTGAAGCATCGTGGTAAATGATTTTAACCCCACGAAATAGAGGACCTTTAATCCAACTTACTAAGCCCATGCGCTTTATCTCATCATTACACAAACAAATAACATGCATAATTTAAATAACTGATAATAAATTAATCAAGATAACATAAAACAAAATATGCGCCGTTTACTCAAGTGGTACGTGGAGTTGTATCCCAAGTACAGACCGCACTACCGTCCATTCAGATTCGGCAACGGAATTTATGTCTGGGTTTCCACCCTATACCACAAGAGGCGATACATTTTTCCATTTTATTCAAAGGCCACAACACACATCAACCAACGACTCTTATGCGAAGAACATTCAATAAACAATTAAAATATGAATAAAAGATAAATGAGAAAGGTGCCCTCAGGTCTAACCTTTTGTGTCGACTCTCGGAAGCACGTTACAAGGCTATCAGAAGGGCTAAAACTCCATAACTTTTCTGGTTCGCTGGTTCACGTCTTTCCTCGCTGTTTTCATTGCTCGGGCTACTGTTTTCACTCAATTTCGCCGCTGTTTCTTCACTATTTTCTGCTGTTTTTATTGCAGTTTTCTGGACTGTTTTAGGGTGATTTGTTCACTATTTTTGGATTGGTTTGGACTGGTTTGGGGGCAGTTTTCGTTACTATTTTGGGCAATGCAGGGAAGGATTTATGCGTGCAGTTTTGGGCAACGTGGTGGAGTAGTTTAAGGGTTGTTTTGGGACGGTCTATGCGTGAAATAGGGGCTGCTTCGAAACTGTTTTGGTACGTGAAATATGGGGCTTCAAGGCTGTTGTTTTGAGAGGGCTTTAGGATGTGTTGTTGAGTGATGAGGGGGGCAGGCTTTGAAGGTTGTACGTGTAGTGGAGGGCTTGCGTGAGTCAGAGGCTGCAGTGAGGGGGCTATGGCGTGGAACAGTGTTGTGCGTGGGCTGAGGCTGCTCGCGTGGTCAAGGGGTGTGTGTTGAGTGGTTTGTGAGGGTGAAGAGACAATTAACATGAGGCTGTTGGACGTGGGTGAATGGGACAATTTGTGATGCGTGAGTGGGTAGTGGAAGTTACGTGGCGTGAATGTGTGCAGGTGGCGTTGAGGTGAGGGTCTTTAAGAGGCTTGTTTCAGGGCTGTTATTGGCTGCGCATGGTGTTTGTTGTTTAGTGTTATGGTTGCTCGGTGATGATGAGAAGGGAGAAGGTATTAAGGGTTTATTTTTCTGTTTATTGTTTGTGCCGTGAATAGTCTCCTTTAGGGTTGGTTTTGTGTTATTTTTATAGTGATTCATTAGGGTTTGCTTGTTTGTGCATGGGTTTCAAATAAGGAAACAAACCAATTATTGTCTTATTAGGAAAATCTATATTTGATTGAGGGACATGTTTTGTTTAAATTAGGAATATGTTTATTTGATTTATTTTATTTAGGTAGGGATATATTTTATATTTTATTTTATTTATTTTAATTGGTATGTGATTTTTTAATTTAATTAGATTTTAATTTAATTTCAATTTAATTAGTTTTCATTTTAATTTAATTTAATTTGTGACATGTTTTAATTATTTCTGGATTGAGCTTGGGTGAGATGGGCTTGGTGTGTGTCTTAGTGATGGTTTGTGGCTTGCGGGGGTTTTGGGCCAATGTTAAGTGGTTTGCGGGGTTTTTGGGCTAAATGTGCTTTAAAACGGAGGTCCAACAAGTGAGCCCGAAGCTAAACAAGCGAATAAGATCTAACAAAAATACTGATTCCCTTTCGATGACCATTTCTCGCGACTTCCTCGACTTAAAAGGTAGTGTCTCCAAATGAGACTCATCATACAGACTTATATGCAAAAATGCAGTGCCTACATTGACGGTAATATTTCATGGACTTAAGCAATCTATCAATATTTTACTAACAATGCAGATAATTTTACTAACGAAAATGCTTAATCATCTCCGATTTTTTTTTCTGAATTTCTATGACAGAATGACATGCCTTTGACCTAGGAATAAAAGATAACACATCGGCATCAATGATCTTAATAATTGATAAATATTTTTTTCCCTTAAATTTGGGCTTTTTTTAAAAAAAAAATTCAAGTAAAAAATTAGCGAGAAACGAGGAAAAAAATCCTTGTTGTGCTAAATTCCATTTGTACATTATCATCTATCCGATTGAAGAAGTGATGCTGGCCTCAAAGAAAATCTAGGAAATTATCTTTAAATGTGATGTAATTTTTCTCCTCGAAAATGAAATTCATTAAGAAAAATGGTTGGAGGAAGGACATTACCAGTTGCATTTAAAAGAAAGTCATATTATTTTGTTTAAAAGAAAAAAAGAAGAAATTACAAATAAGCAAGTAACTTGTTCACGAAAAGCTAACATGTATGTTCATTTTCTGTTTTCTAACAGTAAAAAAAATCTCATGTAAAAAGTCTCATGGGTCAGGGTATGATTTTTTTATAGAGTTTGATATTTATAATTCTCACTAAAAAGTATCACACAATCACACATATAGAAAAATCCTTCAAAATAATTATGTTTTTCAATACCTAAGACTTTCTATTACTTGTTTAAAGTCCTGATTGAATATCACTAGATTTTGATAAACTCTTTAAAAAATCCTAATAGTCTTAATGGAATACCACAAGACTTTTTAGATTATTTAAAAATCTTAATTGAATACCATAAGACTTATTTAACTAAAAAAAATCTTTTAAAATCTCAATTGAATACATCCCTTAAGTTCATATACTTATAATACAGTTTAGAGATTTATTGAGCATAACTCGAAAATTTACTCTAACTAAAGATGAAATATATATTCATATATTATTTGAAAAAAATATTTATCCTTATCACATTTGAGGGAGTAGATTTTTATTGATCTCCATCGTAGAAGAGGGAACTTATACGGTTATCCTCGACAAGGGGCCAACGCCTTAGTGGCACTAATTTTCTTAATATATGCATATTTTAAACAAGATATGGGTTCAAATTCTCGATTGTAAATTTTTGTTTGAGCTATTATGTATTTATTAATCCATACATCTCAATGTCTCATCCCAAAAATCGACGAATTTCTTAAGTGAGCAATGGCAATAATTAGAAACAAAAAATGTTCCAAATCCATCAATAATTAAATTCCTATTCTTCTTCCCCATAATTAATGCAGTGTTTAATTTGTTGAGCCTCGCGTAACGTGCTGTCCTGTCGGTGACACCTCATCAATTATTTTTATTATTTAGTTGAGGTATTTTCAAACAAATCAGTTAACCCCATCTATTTAAGATTTTTACTTAATCAAATTAGTTATAATAATAATTTAAAAACACAATATGCATATTAAAAAAAATTACACGATTTAGGTAACTGTGTTCAGTGATCCGAATCCACTCCCAAATCTGTAGGGTGAACCGGTTTCGATTGGACCAACAACATTTATTATATAATGTTTTGATTCCTAAAGTTGAAATCTTCACGAATCAAACTTATTTTATTGTTGTTGAATTGTCGTAAACTGTATAATAAATTAAGAAATTACATTTTCCTTAAAATAATTATTGTCTCGAATTTATTGTTAGGTTAAGATAATATATTTTCAAAATACAACAAAATCAAAAAACCACATATCAGCAATTCCCTGATTTTAAAAGAAAATTGAAGGAAAAAAATTGTTTACGGCTGTTTTTTGTTACAGGGGCGATTTGGGAAAATCTACTTCTCAAACAAACCCTCCCAAATAGTGAATTTGTTTAATTAGCTGGGATCCAAAAGCAAACTTGGCAAGCAAACAGAAAAAATCACATAGAAAGACAAATGTTTAACGTGGTTCGGCGGAGAGTGGCTCCAACCTACATCCACAGGAACAAAGAATGGAATTTGTATTATTAGCTCGGGTCAAACCGACTTGTTTTCTCTCTCTATCACTATGCTTTAAATGCTCTTTTACAAGTTATCCAATATCAAAAATTGCTAACTAACGAGCCGACCCTTTAATCTGAGTCTCCAACCCATTTATATAGATTTCTGAACCTATTGACACACCAGCTCGTGGCGTCAGCTCACGTCAGCCCGTCACTGTCGCCCATACTCTTTTCCCCAACTACTCTAAAAACAGTGGCCCTGACCGTCTGATAAAACCACCCTATAACATCCGAAAAACCATCATTCTCACCTTTACCATCTGCTACACGTTCTACTCATGTGACAACCTGCATTTCAACCACTCCCACACTATTTTGTGTGTCAGGAGATAATCATTTGTCACGCTCTCATCGTATCAGCCTTCTGAAGGCTCAAACTCTCATATAAGGCTTACGTCATTCATATATAAGTACAAGATACTGCAATCCCACCTTGATCCTCGGGTCGGCATGTCGAGGTAAATGATGCTGGACCCTCTTCCTAACTTTTTTATCAAGTCGGGTCCGCCTTCGCAGATGCTTAAGTTCAACATGTTTTGATACCTTCTTATCAGGTTAGGTCAGTATCCCAACCTATCCTCCTCAACTGGTTCTTCTCTTAAACATCCCTTTGTTTTTCGGGATTGCGCCTTTAGTCCGATCTCTCATTCTCTAAAGGGCATTGAACCATCTGCTGTGTAAACCCCATTGTATTAGTTCTTCTTCTTCTTCTTCTTCTTTTTTACATAACACTTAGTAATGAAAAGAAAATTTGTATTATAGTGCACTTTTTCGGAATATATAATCTTAATTTTCTTTTATTCCATATTTTTCATAAACAATAAAGAAAATAATAATAAATAGATAGATAACCTAATTACACCATCTTTACAATATGTCAATGCCACTTTTTCTCCTAAAACAGATAAAATCATTTTATGAAAAGCATCTTTGAAGTGTTACTTTTTCCAAAAGTTATTCAACTGCTATTCTGACCTAAGAATGATTTCCAAATCCCTCCCCTCTCAAATTATATTTTTACCCCTTTCTCCAAAATCAATTATATATATGTATTAATCTATAAATAACATTCTTATTTTATTTTATTAATTAAATATTTTTATTTTGTTAAATTTTATTTTCTTGTTCTTTATATATATATTCTTTTTTATTTTGTTTAATAAATATTACAAATCTCTTATTTATTGTTATTTATTTTGTGTTCATTTATTCATTTAGTTTTTTTTTTTTATTCTTTTTTAATTTATTTAACACTACTCATATATAATAGATTTTTTTAATTTATTTAACACTACTTATTTACCCAATTTATTCTCTCTTCAATTTCTTCCCCAAAATACCCTATTGTCTCTTCCTTTTATTTACTTTTAAAATAATTTTCTTTTTTTCCCCTTAATTATTTTTTAATACTTTTATTTTTTATTTTTTCTGCTCATCGGCTGAAATGCATTAATTTCCCCTTATTTCCCCCATGATTTTTTTTTCCTTATTTTACTTTTAATTTAATTTTTTTTATCTTAAATATTTTTTTATATTTTTTTATGGTTTATTTGTTTAAATATTATATATTTTTTATGCATATTTTTTTTTTTTTGAAAGTAGAGAATTTTTCTTTTACTTTATTAAAAATCGTGTTGATTTTGGTTTTGTTTCGAGGGGGGACAATGGGGGAGAAGAAATTTTTGCTTTATTAAAAATCGTTTTGATTCTGATTCTGATTTTATTTTCACTTTATTAAAAGTTATTTGTCTTATTTGCTTTCGTAAAGCAGTGTCTATATCTACTTTTACTTTATTAAAAGTTATTTATTTTATTTGATTTTACTTCTTATATAAAGAAACAAATTTGAAAGTAAGATCATTTAGAAGATCATTTGAGCCTCTCTCATCTTATATTCTATTTCCCTTTCAGCCTATCATTCTCTCATCTTATAATAGAATTATCCTTTTAGTAGAATGATGAACGCTAAAAAGTGCACATTTATTAAAAAGAAAATTAATCATTTTACATTTATAGTTTCATTATTCCCCTTAATTTAGTACATTTGTGAAATAATAATTAAATTTATGTTTTATATATTTTTATTGTGATTTTTATTTCTTATGTAGGGGAAATAATAATTTGGATGCATAATTAGAAAAATAGAAGTGACATTTGAAACTTATAAGAGCGTTTTAATAGTATACAATTTCAAGAATTTTAACTTTACGTAATTTTCATATTTTGGCCATAACTTTTTACTCCGATATCCGATTGAGGCGATTCCAGTTTCAGATGAAAGATGACTCAAATATCTACAGCTTCGCTCTTTTCAAGATTTTATAGTTCTGAGGTTTTCAAGGTCGAAATTAGTGAAGAAGTCAATATGTGTTGCATGTAATTTTAATTATTAGAAAATAAAGTAAAAAATAAAGTAAAAAATAAAAAAAAAATAAAAAAAAGGAAAGTTGAAATATCATAATCCACTTTAGGTGGACTGTGACAAATGTTTGCAAAATGATCAACAAAAAAAAAAAGTCAAAAAGGAAAAAAATAAATTAGTAAAAGTTTATTATTTGTGTTTGATTTGGAAAGTTGTAATTAATAATTGAGAGATAAACACTTCTATTATAAATAGAGATGACACCTCACATTTTCTTCATGTTTATTTCATTTTCTCTCTCTTGAAGAATTTGGAAGAAGTGTCTTGTGTGTTTTATTTTATTGTAATTTTTTTTCTTTCAGTAATAAAATTATGTGTGTTTTTATTCAAAGTATGAGTACCTGATTCCACTCTGCTGAGGTAAAGGGTGAAACTCTAAATATGAAAAATATAAATTAATCTTACTTATATTATAATATATGAAATTGTAATCTGAAAACTAATATTTAATATTCTCTTATATTTGAGGGTGTCTTGATTCGCCGTAGACAATCAAATTTTGGTTGGCAAAGTTAATACTTTACCCATACTATATGAAAGAGTAATTGAAATCTGAATTAATTATTGACAATTTTTGTTACCGCCTTTATGGTTGGTGATAAGTGCGGTTTATACCCACTTATTCCGACATCCTTAGCCTATTATTTTGTTATGGATCGAGTCATTGAATGTCATTTATAGTTCATTTTATATATTATTTGTAGGAAGCATTAGAACATGAAGAATGGAGCAAATACGCGTGTTTCAGGATCTATTGGAAGCATCAGACTCAAGAACAGGAAAAACCAGTATCAGCTGCGCACTGAATTTAAAGGCTATAACTTTTGATCTAGAAAGAGTTATGAGACCCATAATATATCAATTTTCATATACTCAAAGATATCTATGCGTTCCATACAAAATCCAGGGGCTATGGCGCCGCGGCGCCCCGGGCGCACCAGAAACAAGATTTTAGGGTTTTTTTTAGATGTTTAATGGTTCCAAGACTTTATTATAAATACATTAGTTCGTCCACAACTCAAAACAAGAGGCTAATACACAGCACAAAACACAAAACATTCAATTTTAGAGAGATCCACAGAGGAGGATTGAAGAGCGACAAGAGGAGACGAATGCGGTGACGTCTGAAGAGGAAGAGATTAAATTCGAGTTTTATCTTCTTGTTTCTTTCTTAGAACTCTAATGATTTCCATTAGATTCATGACATGTTTTCATTTTTTTTTTTATCTTTAGTCATGAACTAAACTCCTTAATTTTGGAGAATGATGTAATTAATGCCTGAACCATTGTTTTAATTGTTAATTTTGTTATGAAGTTTTATTCAGTTTATTTATATTCTTTTGAGTTTAGTGCTTTGTGTTTGCTGACCAAAATATGATGATATATATTTAGAATCTATCACTCGAGAGAGGGGATTTTTGAATAGATCTAGAGAATATAACCTAGGAATTTTATAGAGTTCGAGAGAATATATAAGTTCCTTTGAAGTCATTAATATATAATCATAAAGCGTAATGAGTTGTTAACTACTAGATTTTTATAGAGATATCGAAATCTGTAGTTGATGATATGTTCACTTATACTTGAGAGAGGAAGTGGATATTTTCGGAGTCTTGACTTATAAACAATATAACTGAACAAAGATTAATTGGCATGACAAATACATAGGCAACAGTTAGGTGAAATCATGATCTAAAATCACTATCGTATTAGTCACTCCTATCTAATTAATTCATATTTTATTTATTTAATAAAATCTTTATTATTTGTTTTCTAAATAATGTTAAGGTTATCAATTGTAATACTTAGTGCGAGTTAATGCAATCCATGTGGATTCGACCCTCTAAACTCATTTATACTAAAACTTGACACCGTACAATTGCGGTACGATATAAAATATCACAACAGTTGGTTTTATTTGTTTGACATAATTGAGTACCTAACTGGACTTGTTATAAACAGATGTTATCACCGCCTTTATGGCTTATTTTATATGTTTTGACATAATTAATTCATGAAGTAAATTAACTGGGCAATAATGACAATTTATATATCATGAAAAGCAATATTTCTCTATTTTTGAAATATTAAGAGTGGATCCCCTAGCCCCGACATTTTAATTTAATATTACAGATCAATTTAAAATTGCCCACCACTTCAAACAATTCAGATTTTTCTTTTCACTCAAATTACTATTTTATTTTACTAAATTTATTCCATGTGGATTGACCCAAGACTTACTGAGTTATTTTATTATTTCGACACTCTTATACTTGAGCGTAAAGAACCACTTTGTGAGTGTGTTATAGAACATTATGGATTGACCCAAGACTTACTGGGTTATTTTATTATTTCGACACTCTTATACTTGAGAGTAAAGAACCACTATGTGAATGTGTTATAGAACATTATGGATGACTACAACTTGGGTTCATTTTCAGATAGTTAGTCATGTGAAAATGATGTTCTAAGTAGGGAGAGCATCTCCAACAATAGTCGCGATTATACAACTGAATTTACTATAGACCAGGTTAGTTATTATCGTTGTGTTATGTTTATTTGTTATTTAATTTTAAAGTAGAGAAATTATGCATATTTGTTATTTATACATCTTCGTTATCTTTTTAAATAGATTTTTGAAAGTAGATAAGATATGATAAATTGGGCGAAAAGAGTTGGTCTAGAAAATGGTATTGTGGTAGTGATTAAAAATTCTGCCAATTTAAAAGGCGGCAAGTTGCCAAATTGCCATATTATGTGTGAAAGATGAGGAAAGTACAAACCGCCATGGTATCTGGTTGATGGGCAATCCATAATAAGGAATAATGGGACTAAAAAATACGAATGTTCATTTGAGCTGCGAGTATACCAATACCTCCAAAGGTGTTACGTGGGGATTAAAGGTTAAACGTGGTTTCCATAACCATTAAGTAGTAGAATATCTTGATGGCCATGAGTATCCGTCTAAATAGATGCATAATAGATCATAACTTTTTTGAAGGTAATGTGAGTTATATGAAGATATAAGGTCGGTGAAATCAAAAGTCTAGAATTATATATGCATGTTTGTGATTGCATGTAGGTTAGTGATGGTTGATGGAAATCCCACGTCATCCATACCGGGGTTATTGGACCCCGGTATGGATGCTTGGGTAAATTGATGCTGTCTCAAGTTCTTACAATGATATTACTCAGAACTTGAATCTAAGATCTTGAAAGATAAGTAGCAACAACAATAGTGCCACCCGTGAAAGGACGATGGTGGCCAGTCGTAACATCAAGGATCATCTGATCAGAGGGACCTTGACCACGCCGCCAGGGGTACTGGGATAGTCCACCTGGGAATGGAGAGGACGCGAGACAGGACTGATGAATCGATAGTCAAATGGTGCCCTCAAATAAAATAGTAAATGAAGTAGGATTAACTACCTTCATGTTAGCATAGAACTCTTAGCCTAAGATGACAGAAAGTCCAATAAATCCGGAGAGAAGCGAACCCCAACCCCTGTTAATCAGATTTGTTGTAACCCTCAAATCGCGCAACTCATCTTCTAACACATTACGTTCCAGACAGAGATTGCGCTGAGAGAACTGTTCTTCAGAGAGACGCTGAGCAGAGGGGCTGCGAAAATGATCCCGATTAATGGAGTCGCGAGAACGTTTTTTAGATCCGATTGTCTTTTTAGGCATCTAGAACACATAAGAAATCATATAAGAACAAGTTTAACATGCTAGGGGAAATGGATGCACCAAGAAAGGAAACTGATGAAAGAGGAACCAGTTGTGTGCCGGGCGATTCCAGAACCAGAAAAGGGCAAAGAAGAGACTTGAAATCTCCATAACACAAAGAGAAAAGCCGGAGGAAACACAAAACACACATAGATAATATCCATACACCTTAGATTTAAAATCCCAAACATTAGATTTGAAACCTCTAATATGAGATATGTAATCACTAAAAGGAGAAATAAATAGGAGTAATTACCTTTGAAAATGATGATGAGGCCAACTAGACGAGGATGATGAACACAATATACCAGATCTTACTGGAAATGAGTGGGGAATGAGAGGTGAAGTGAAAAGAATCGCTGAGGGGAGAGAGAGGCATGCGAACGCATAAAAACACAATTGGAAAATAAATACCCATCGTGCTTTCGAACAGATGTCGAACGTTATTCGAATGCCTGGACTCGAAAAAGATACGTGTGTGACACATGATCTGGGCGACGCATGCTGTCCTGGGCTCGCGGCCCGGTTGGGAGTACGGAGTAGCCACGAGGGACTAAACCGGAGAATAATGGAGTCGCCACCCGGTGTGAACCAGGAAAATGAGATTTAAGGCCGCACTCACCCCTCGCAAGGGAAGACCTCAAACCGTTGGGTTCGGAACGGTCCCTTACTTATGCCACTTGTAATATTAGGATTTATGCAATAATTTAGCCAAGCCTAAATAACTTATTTCCAATGACAATTATATTTCTAAGTTCACATGCATGAAATTAATCATCACAACATACAACATCACATGGCAATCTCATGCAGATATTCCAATCATATGATATGGAAAACTAAGAACAACCTAATCATGCTTGAGTACTATCTCATGAATACATCGAATGGATAAATGCAGGAATACAAATAATATGATTGACTACGTAATGCAAGAGAGATCAACCAAGAGGCAATTATGCATGAATATGATGAGACAGACTCAGTTCAGTGTGTGCGCATTCGTGTAGCGTTCGTAAACACGTTCGAACGGTAAACAGAAGGTTCGCGTTCGTGTAGCGTTTGATAACGCGTTCGAACGGGACCAGACCTGATGATACAAAATGCATGCGTGTTCGAGTAGCGTTTGATAACGTGTTCGAACGGTAAACAGAAGGTTCGCGTTCGAATAACGTTCGATGACGCGTTCGAACAGGAACTGGCAGATTGCATACATTCATATGGTTTTAGATATCGCATTCAAACAGGATCACAACAACGACATATCTAATCACATGGACACCTAAATCATGCATAAAGATTAACATACTAAGGGCTAAATCATGCTAAATAAATAAATAACGTGCTAACTACATCATGCTCAAATACAAGTTTGGACGAAACGAAATACATGTATCCCTCAAGTGGTACGTGGAGTTGTATCCCGAGTACAGACCGCACTACCGTCCATTCGGATTCGGCTACGGAATTTACCTCCGGGTTTCCATCCGATATACCACAAAAGATAACAAGCATTCCGTTCATCTTGAGTTCACATCATGCCTCAAACGACTCTCATGCAATAATATTTTTAAAATAAAAGACAAATGAAAGATAATAAATACAAGGTGCCCTCAGGTCTAACCTTTTTCATCGTCTCTCGGTAGTACGGTGTACGGTCGTCGAAAGGGGGGGATTGCTCCGCAACTCCTCTGGTTCACAGGTTCACACCTTTCCTCGCTGTTCCACTGCTGAAGCTACTATTTTGACTCCGATTCGCTGCTGTTTTGACTCTGATTCGCTGCCGTTTTGCTACTGTTTTGGGTGTGATTTTCGGTGGTGTTATGGTGTGGTTCGGGGGCTGTTTTATGTGTGTGTTTAGGGCTGCTGTATGCGTGTTTTAGGGCTGCTGTATGGGCTATTTTTCGGTGATATAAGGTTGCTAAATAGAGGTCTGGTTTTCGGTGATTAGGGGAAGGGGATGAAGAGAATTTTTGTGTTATTTCTTTGTAGTATGCGTGAACTTCTAGGGTTTCTTGCTGTGATTTTCGTGTGAGTTGTGTGTATCTTATGTGTATGAGCTAGGGGAGTGCATGTCTTGGTTAGGGGTTGTTTATATAGAGAATGGCTAGGGCTTCCCCTTGTCTCACAAGGAAAAGATATTTGGTACTAAAGAGAGATATGATTTGGTGTTAGACAAGGAAAGCAAGGGATTTGATTTGGTGTTGGATAAGGAAATCAATGGATTGAGGGGGGACAAATTTGGTTTAGATTAGGAAGTCAATATTTTTAATTGGTTATGATTGATTTTAATTAGGCATGACATCTTTTTAATTTAGCATGTGATTTTGTTTAGTTAGAAAGTTAATATATTTGATTTGTCTAAATTAGGTATGATTATATTATGTTTTATTTAATTTCCCATGTGTTAAATATGTGTTTTATTAATTGGGGTGTATTTTATGGGCTTTGGTGGGCTAATTGGGCTTGGGTGTGAGGCTAGCAGCAAAACCAGAAATACCGACGCCGTTCGAACGCCCATTCGAACGCTACAAGAACGCCCGCAATCTGTTTGACGTTCGAACGAAGTAACGAACGCAGCACGAACGAAAACAGTGAACTTGTGAAATGAATCCGATGACGTACTTATTCTGAATTTCCCCTTCCGACGTCCGTTTCTCGTGACTTCCGTGACTTAAAAGGTAGTGCCTCCAAATGAGACTCATCATAGGGACTTATATGCAAAAATGCAGTGCCTACAGTCGGCCCCACTTTGATGGGACTTGTGTAATGTGTAACAGTGACAATCCTATCAAAGTTATGCAATGCATTCTCACTTACCTGGCTCGCCAACTGCCACTTGACTTTCCACGTGTTGAGTTGAGTTGATTTGGGTGGTGAGGTGCTGCGACCCCTGGTTCATTCCCGAACCGTGTTGTGATGTGGTCCATTCTCGAACCCTTACCGTGAGATGTCCATTCCCGAACTGTTACTGTGAGGTGGTCTATTCATGAACCGTTACCGTGAGGTGTCCATTCCCGAACTGTTTCTGTAAGGTGGTCCATTCCCGAACCGTTACTGTGAGGTGGTTCATTCTCGAACCGTGCTTCCATTCTTGGAGTGCCATTCCCGGCTTGTTCATTCCTGAACTGTATTTCCATTCCTGGAGTGCCATTCCCGGCTTGTGATGCAATGGGCCTCAACCCTAGGACTCATCCCCAAAACTGATAGTAATGTGGGCCTCGACCCTAGGACTCATCCCCAAAACTGATGCTGAAGTGGGCCTCGGCCCTAACTGCTACTGATATGGGCCTCGCCCCCATACTGATACTGATGTGGGCCTCGACCCTCGAGATTCATCCCCAAACTGATACTGATGTGGGCCTCGCCCCCAAACTGATACTGATGTGGACCTCGACCCTCGGGATTCATCCCCAAACTGATACTGATGCTGATGTGGGCGTCGGCCCTAACTGCTATTGATATGGGCCTCGCCCCCAGACTGATACTGATAAGGCCTTGCCCCCAGACTGATACTGCTGATATGGGCCTCGCCCATGTGATTCATTCCTGAAGACTGCTGACATTGTACTGTTACTGCTTCTGGTTGGCTTGCATTCGACGCTTTCTTTTTTTCTCCTTTGAAGCCTGTTATTACAAAACAGAACAAACACGAAAGGATGTAAAATGTGTTACGTGTATGCATGCATGAATGTTCCTATCCCATCAGGTTAAGTCTTTCATCAATTCTCTTGGTGACTGCTTAGCCTTCTTTTCCTTAGGCAAGCTACTTCTTCAATCTGTCTACGTTGATCGGCTCGGTGAACTAATTCCCTTCCAAGTCTGATATTTTCACTGCCTCTATTTCCCAATTTCTGAATGTCTATCTTATCTTTTCTGTTTGCTTATTTCGAAGGTTCCCCGTGTTCATCACTGGATTCCATAGTACCAAGGTTGAATACTTTTCTCAAATATACTCATATTGCAGAAGAGATTCAGCGAAATGAACGTCTTTATTATCGTTGAGGAAAAGAGTTCGAATAAGTAACAAAATCAATGTCTTTAAAAAAACTGGATCAAATAGACTAGGAGGAACAGCTCCATAATCCGCAGCACTGCCTTCTTCCTCGGCCTATGGTTCTTCACTGTCATCCATGTAAGAAGCTTGGTGGTTGAGGGTTTGGAGGACAAAAGTTTCGGGCAATTCAGAGTTGATCATGTAGGTGGGTGGTGGAACAGAGTGGTAGTTTGGTAGAGGGTTTCTGTGTGTGTTGGGTTGTTCTTTTCATGGGTTGGGTATTTTATGGTAATCTATAAGATCTTGAATTTCATGCCTGAGGCGGGTGCAGTTTTCGATGTCATGGCCATGTAGCTGGTGGAAGTGACAATAAAGGTTCATATTTATGTGTGGCGGTGGGGTGTGTAGAAGTTGTTTGCCTTTTAATGGTTTCAAGAGTCCTTGTCCCTGTAACTTTTCAAACACCTTCGACAAAGGTCTACCAAGGTTGTAGATTGCCTGTTTCTGACGGTAGCGACCTCAGCAGTAGCGGGCTTGGTCTCAGAAGGCCCCCTAAAAGTTCTTTTATTCTAGCCATAAAACTTTCTGTTTTCAGCCTCCTCTTCCTCAATATCCATGACAGTTTCCCTCAACTGTCGAAAATCAGAAATCATCGAAGTCATCCTCCTCAGCTTACCATAAATAGAGGGTTTGGTGCCCTTGATGATCATTTTAATTTGATCTTTATCTGAAGGCCGAGTCTGTATTTTCAAAAGCTGGCTTCTCCAGCGATCCACATACTCTTTGAAACTTTCCTCTGGCTTCTGCTTAGTGTTCTTCAAATCACGGAGTGACAAGTCAATTTCTAAGTCTGTAACATACTGCTTCAGAAAAACATCAGCTAGTTCCTTCCAATCTTCATTAACCTTCTTCTTAAGGCTATGATACCAAACCACATGTGCCCCCTCGAGTGACATCCCAAATATCTTTTGGACTTGGCGCTGAGATAGGCCCATTGAACTCATAACTGAGACATATTGCTGCAGATGGACTCTAGGGTCTCCATTCCCATTAAACTTGGCCATGTCGGGCATTTTAAACTGAGCTGGCAGCTATTCTCCGAAGGTCATTGCCTCATAATCTAGCAAATCCTCATTCTTACCCCTCATTTTGCGGGTAACTGTTTCAACCTGATCCCGAAGCTTCTGAAATTCTGCCTGAGACCCAATCACTCTGCCTGTTGCATATTCTGCCATGTCATCATCAAAAGTGGGGACATCACCCCCAACCCATTCGAAGGCTCCTCACGCCTCACATTTTCAGAATTTCCCCCAGCACGGGGTACAGCCATATTTTCCATGGCAGTGGTCAAGGCCTGCAACTGTTCGGTAATCTTGGCGAAACCATTTTCCAACTGATCTATCTGGGATACCTCATTATCGGATGTACTCATATCTGTTACCGGTCTTTTGGTGAGTCTTCCCTTTTTTTCTAACCCAACAGGAATCTATGATGCCTTTTTAAGACATATGGTGTGTTAACATGATATATGTATGTGTGAGGTGCACGAGATGCATGTAACATATATAACATACTAAATCAACTAAAATTTTCAAACAAATCGGCCCATTATCATTTTAGAAGCTTTTGGGCTAACTGTCATAGGAATGAACTCGTCCCAGTTTAAATGGCCCAACAAGTTCACATCTCATGGCAAGGAGCCCAACTAAATCCAAATGGTAATGTTCCGAACACAAGCACAAAGTGGCCCATCAACACTTAGAAGCCTTTGGCCCAATCGTCATAAAATACGTTCTTGTCCCAGTTTAAATGGCCCAACAAGCCCATATCCCATGACAAATGGTCCAAATGGATCCAAGCGACGATGTTCCCAAACACAAGCATAAAAGAAAGATAATGCAAACATAAAACAATGATTTCTACAGAATGGCCCATCAATATTTCAGAAGCTTTGGGCCTAATGGTCATAAGATACGAACTCGCCCCAGTTTAAATGGCCCAGCAAGTTCGTATTTCTGACAATAGTCCAACTGCATCAAAATGAGGATGGTCCACAAGCACATATTCAAGGAAATAATTGTTACTTTAACCATACAACCCCGGTCTATGAGTGGGTTCGCAAGAGTGTAGACAAAGGCTCTCACCGGCGAAGGATGGCCCACAACTAGGTCTCCCCAATCAAGGGTTCGAGCGACCAAGTGAACGCACCCTTTTTTATACACTAAGGTACGTGCCAATGAGCTATGGTGTGTGACTGACTGTCAAATGGATTTCCCGTTGTAGATTCCCCAGAGGGAAGGTGGAGCGAGACTCACTTAAATACCCAAGCCTCTTAGGCTCTTATCGCTTGGTGTCAAGAATAAACAACGAGTCCTCCAAATTAGTCCATCACAATAGGCTATGAGTAGATGGCTATCTAGGTGCCTTCATAGATTTTCCTTCTAGAAAGGTAGTGAGTGAAGGAAGACACCAAACCATTACCTAGCCTCAAAATGCCTTTGATTAAACCCCCATTTTATCCACTATAGACACGGTCAATTAAAACATAAATCCAAACATTACAAGAAAATATTTCGGGGCCGATTCTCTATCCCCAGTGGAGTCGCCAGACTGTGGGACATAGAATCTGGGCGACGCATGCTGTCCTGGGCTCGCGGCCCAGTTGGGAGTACGGAGTAGCCACGGGGGACTAAACCGGAGAATAATGAAGTCGCCACCCGGTGTGAACCGGGAAAATGAGATTTAAGGCCGCACTCACCCCTCGCAAGGGAAGACCTCAAACCGTTGGGTTCGAAACGGTCCTTTACTTATGCCACTTGTAATATTAGGATTTATGCAATAATTTAGCCAAGCCTAAACAACTTATTTCCAATGACAATTATATTTCTAAGTTCACATGCATGAAATTAATCATCACAACATACAACATCACATGGCAATCTCATGCATATATTCCAATCATATGATATGGAAAACTAAGAACAACCTAATCATGCTTGAGTACTATCTCATGAATACATCGAATGGATAAATGCAGGAATACAAATAATATGATTGACTATGTAATGCAAGAGAGATCAACCAAGAGGCAATTATGCATGAATATGATGAGACAGACTCAGTTCAGTGTGCGCGCGTTCGTGTAGCGTTCGTAAAAGCGTTCGAATGGTAAACAGAAGGTTTGCGTTCGTGTAGCGTTTGATAACGCGTTCGAACAGGACCAGACCTGATGATACAAAATGCATGCACGTTCGAGTAGCGTTTGATAACGTGTTCGAATGGTAAACAGAAGGTTCACGTTCGAATTGCGTTCGATGACGCGTTTGAACAGGAACTGGCAGATTGCATACATTCATATGGTTTTAGATATCGCATTCAAACAGGATCACAACAACGACATATCTATCACATGGACACCTAAATCATGCATAAAGATTAACATACTAAGGGCTAAATCATGCTAAATAAATAAATAACGTGCTAACTACATCATGCTCAAATACAAGTTTGGACAAAATGAAATACATGTATCCCTCAAGTGGTACGTGGAGTTGTATCGCGAGTACAGACCACACTACCGTCCATTCGGATTCGGCTACGGAATTTACGTCCGGGTTTCCATCCGATATACCACAAAAGAGACCACGCATTCCGTTCATCCGGAGTTCACATCATGCCTCAAACGACTCTCATGCAATAATATTTTTAAAATAAAAGACAAATGAAAGATAATAAATACAAGGTGCCCTCAGGTCTAACCTTTTTCGTCGTCTCTCGGTAGTACGATGTACGGTCGTCGAAAGGAGGGGAATGCTCCGCAACTCTTACGGTTCACAGGTTCACACCTTTCCTCGCTGTTCCACTGCTCAAGCTACTATTTTGACTCCGATTCGCTGCCGTTTTGACTCCGATTCGCTGCCGTTTTGCTACTGTTTTGGGTGTGATTTTCGGTGGTGTTATGGTGTGGTTCGGGGGCTGTTTTATGTGTGTTTTTAGGGCTGCTGTATGCGTGTTTTAGGGCTGCTGTATGGGCTATTTTTTGGTGATATAAGGTTGCTAAATGAAGGTCTGGTTTTCGGTGATTAGGGGAAAGGGATGAAGAGAATTTTTGTGTTATTTCTTTGTAGTATGCGTGAACCTCTAGGGTTTTTTGCTGTGATTTTCATGTGAGTTGTGTGTATCTTATGTGTATAAGCTAGGGGAGTGCATGTCTTGGTTAGGGGTTGTTTATATAGAGAATGGCTAGGGCTTCCCCTTGTCTCACAAGGAAAAGATATTTGGTACTAAAGAGAGATATGATTTGGTGTTAGACAAGGAAAGCAAGGGATTTGATTTAGTGTTGGATAAGGAAATCAATGGATTGAGGGGGGACAAATTTGGTTTAGATTCTGAAGTCAATATTTTTAATTGGTTATGACTGATTTTAATTAGGCATGACATCTTTTTAATTTAGTATGTGATTTTGTTTAGTTAGGAAGTTAATATATTTGATTTGTCTAAATTAGGTATGATTATATTATGTTTTATTTAATTTCCCATGTGTTAAATATGTGTTTTATTAATTGAGATGTATTTTATGGGCTTTGGTGGGCTAATTGGGTTTGGGTGTGAGGCTAGCAGCAAAACCAGAAATACCGACGCCGTTCGAACGCCCATTCGAACGCTACATGAAAGCCCGCAATCTGTTTGACGTTCGAACGAAGTAACGAACGCAGCACGAACAAAAATAGTGAACTTGTGAAATGAATCCGATGACGTACTTATTCTGAATTTCCCCTTCCGACGTCCGTTTCTCGTGACTTCCGTGACTTAAAAGGTAGTGCCTCCAAATGAGACTCATCATAGGGACTTATATGCAAAAATGCAGTGCCTACAATACGTTCAAACGTAAATAAAACGGATCTCGAACGAACAGATCGTGAAAGAAAACGTTCAAACAATAAAAAAACGGAAGTCAAACGCAAATCGTCTGGAAGGCACCCAAACATTTCTTAAGCAATGTACATAACCCAATGATACCCAAAAAATAACAAAAAAGAGAGATATTGTAACATCTCTCTCTTGGAGATGCTACCGGCAGGGGATAAACTGATCCATCCCTCAGAACCTCTAACTTATTGACTAAAATCTTTACTACAACTCTAACTCAAATGTGACTCATACAAGAGACCATTGCCCAACAACAACATGCAGATGACTTTAATGCTGATAACTGTTTACTCATTAATATTTATCTATTTAACTTTGTCCTTGGACACCTTAACTTATCATACAGAAAATCTCAACTATACAAAATATATAACACATGACTTTTATTTAAACTATGACTGAACTGTAACTCTGTACTCGACTTGGTGGACTTGAACCCTCTAGTGACTGCCGTCAGTAGCCATCCTCTCGAGCTCTTCCTCCGCGTATACCTGCAAAATAAGAAACTAGGAGTGGGGGGATGAGGGTTAGATCGTTTGAACAATCTAGTGAGAGGATTGTTTAAAATCGAAAAATGATTCTTTCTAAAAATTCATGGTTCTAAAAATGAAAATCCTCCCAGAAATAATATTTTCTCAAATCTCCTTTTTTAACTGAAAATATCTATGTTTCTGTAAAAATTTTTCTGAAAACTCATTTCTGTTTATAAGACTGAGCTTTTATGTAAAACTATAATCCCATGAAAACTCTTTTGTAAATTTTATAATTTCTGAAAATATATTTCTGGAAATCCTTTTCTGAAAACCCATTTCTGAGAAATCTGTATCTGTATATCTGACGCATGAGGGTGTTATGTATCACCTTCCCCATATACGTAAAATCTGGTGCTCAGGGGCATCCCCCCCGTACGAAAATATCTGGTGGTCTTAGGGGCGTTACGTCTCGCCGTCGCCCAAGCCACAAATCTGGAGTCGGGAGTGCGGATCTATACTACCATCTAGACTCAAAATCTAGGATCTATGGGCATCAATCATCCCTTGAATTAACAATGTCGTTACTTGAATTAACAATGTCATTACTCTCAACATAAAATTCTTTAAAGGTCTCTTCATCTCATACTGGCGACCTGAAACCTAGTGGCGAGCTTTTGGAGACTATTATTTTTGACAGACAGTATGCCCTCATGCATAGTCTGAAGGATGTCCCAAGCATCCTTGGCTATCTCACACATAGAGATTCTCCTAAATTCAGCAGAGTAGATAGCAGCATGAATGGGATTAATTTCCTTGTTGTTTCTGTTGCTAGCGTCAAACTCATCCTTAGTCTAGGTCAGTTTATCATTAGGGGAATAGACCTTATCAACTATGACCACGGGAGGTTTCCACCCGTACTCTACTGACATCCAGACTCTCTCATCTAAGGATTTAAGGAACGCTCTCATGCGAACCTTTCAATGCAAATATTCAGTCCCATCAAAGAATGAGGGACAATTTAAAGGTTGACTATGGTCCATAGCAAAATGGGTCAAAGATCGCGGTCAAGCTCTGATACCAATTGAAAAATTTGAATTTTGTCTAAGGTTCTGACCCAATGGGGAATATATCATAATATTTTAAGATAAATCATAAATATTGTTTCTATGGATTAATTAAATTAACAAACACCCTTAAGTCTAACAATTATAAAACAATGCAATAATAAAAATAATGCAATAAATAAATCATTACAGTAAAATTTTTGATGAAGTGGAAAACTCGTGCGAGTAAAAAACCACTCCGGGTATCTCGACTACCAGCCTAAAATCCACTATATGAGAATAACTTGTAGTGATGGTAAAAGCCCTAAGACAACAACTCCACCGACTCTAATACCTCTAGACTGTAAGAACTCGAAGAAATCCTCAGGCCCGTACCCCACGATTTTCTTCGGAACCTCTGAAGTCTCTGAGCGGATCAACACTGCAAGCACGCTGAAACTCCGACTACCAATTTTCCTCATTGGTAACTCTGAAGGTTAAGGAAATTGGGTTTGTTGTGTTGACGGTTTAACAAAGACGGATCTCACCAAAATAACGAAGACAGAAGAATCAAAAAGTCTTCAAGGTGAAATCAAGAAAGTTAAAAAACTAAGAATGTGTTTAGGCTCAAGATAATATGTTTTCAACCACAGGGAATGTGGCTATAAATTTCTTTATATAGGTAGGAAAAACAAGAGGGTTTCCTAGTGCAAAATAGGTTTAAAACGCATCCAAAATAGTTCACTTATGTACGGACATTCGAACGCCAATGGAACACGTGTCGAACGTGTGCTATCTGGAAGGTTTCGTTCAAACGCATAATCGAATGCACCTCGAACGCATACTCACTGGAAGGTTCGTTCGAACACATTCATGAACGTACTACGCACGAGAACCTTCTGCCAAGTTTCGTTCGAACCCAATCACGAACGTGACATTAATGCCACTCGTTTGGACGTTTAAGTGAACGCAGCACAAACACATGTCTGATCTTCATGCATAACTTTGCCAAAATACCAGTCCAATTGCACCGAGATCTTCAAGACTCATTACAACTCAATTGAACTTGTTTTGTTACGGTCATTACCAATAAAAATGGAACTAATAATAAGTTATCAAGTTCAAACCGCTGCGCTGCGTCCCTTGGGACCATACCTCTTATTTATATTAAAGAGATTTTAACAAAACTGAAATAATTAGCGTCGACTATTTATTATTAGTTGCACAGTGACACTTGATCCTTTTCCAAATGAAAAAACATATGGCTTTATACTACTTAGCAGTAAAATAAACTTAAATATTGGTCACATGACTCACGGAGGATTCGAGCAAATCAATTGACATTAGATATTTTGGCTTCTTTTATATATATTCCTTATCATACATACATATATATATTTAAAAAAAAAATATCTAGACAGAAACTGATTTCCTTAATTTTTTTTTTAAAATAAATATCTAGACAGAAACTAATTGTTAGTGACTGAATAATAACATGAAAGGAAATTACAAACTCCAAATAAACGATAGTATATAGTAGACTATCTCATTTAATCCAAAACATTGTTAAAATATATCTTATAAATTCATGAACAATTTAATTCATTAATGAGATAATTTTACTTTATCCCCTTAGAATGAAGATTATTTAATATTTTTTTTAATCAAAATTTACATTTTTAATCAATATTCTAACTATGACATCGATTATATCTAGCAATTAGCGACTATCAACCTATTTTTTTTAAAATACGTATTTCTACATATGATAATATTCAAATATAAGTAATATTTCTCCACCACATCATTCATCTAATAATTTAATTTAAAAAAATAAAAAATTTATTTTTAAAAAAATCTCTACAAATACCCAAAAACCTCACTTGCATGAACTCATCAAATACAATGAGCATTTTGTCTATCATCTCAAACTTCTCTCTCTTCTCCTCACTCTTACTGCTGCTTCTTAACTAAATATATTTTCCATAACCAAATCACCAAGCTTCAGGAGTTGCATAATTTCAATCACTACTAATATGAAATTGGCATACAATTAATTTCTTGATTCAAATCTGTTAGTTTCATTTTTATTGGTAATGTTCGTAACAAAACACGTTAAATTGAGTTGTGATAAGTTTTGAAGAACTCGGAGCAATTGGACGGGTATTTGGAAAAACTGGAGCAATTTCGTTAGTACTTCGTTCGTATAGACGTTCGAACGAGTGGCGTTAGTGACACGTTTACTGTTGGGTTCGAACGAAATATTCCAGAGAGCAAACGTTCGTGGTGTGCTCGAGTAAGCGTTCGAACAAATCTTTCCAGAGAGCACGTTTTCATGGCGCGTTCGAGTGGCGTTCGAACGCCCGTGCGGAACTGAGTTATTTTGGACGTGTTTTTAACCTAATTTTCCATTGGGAAGTCTTTCTCTTTGCCTTACCTATATAAACAAACATTGAGCCACCTTCACAAGTGTTGAAAACATAATCTCTCAAAGCCTAAAATCACTTTAGCTTTTCAACCTTATTGTTCATCACCTTGAAGACTCTTTTGAATCTTCTGTCTTCGTTTCCTTGGGATAGAGATATTTGATTTACCATCAACACATCAAAACCCAATTTCCTAAACCTTCAGAGTTCTTAAGGAGGAAAATTGGTAGTCAGAGTTCCGACGTTCAAAGATTACATGGTTGATCTGCTCAGAGACTTCAGAGGTTCTGAAGAATTCGTGGGGTACGGGCTCAAGGATTTCTTCGAATTCTTGCAGTCTAGAGGTATTAGAGTCGGTGGAGTTGCCACCATAGGTCTTTTACCATCAATGTAAGTTTTTCCTCTTTATAGTGGATTTGGGCTGGTAGCCGAGATACCCGAATTGGTTTTTTACTCGCACGAGTTTTTCATTTCGTCACCAAAAATATTGTGTGTTGATTTATTTTCTGCATTATATTATATTTTCTTAGAATTAAGGTTGCTTGTTGAGAATCCATAGACATATTAATTAGGATTTGTCTTAGTTAATTGTGAATAATTCCGCATAGGGTCAGAACCTTGGATAATTACAAACTTTCAATTGGTATCAGAGACTGAACTCGATCCTTGACCCATTAGCTATGGAAAGAAGCCAACCTTTAAATTGTTCTCCATTCTTTGATGGGACTGAATATTTACATTGGAAAGTTTGCATGAGAGCGTTCCATAAGTCCTTACATGAGAGGGTCTGGATGACAGTAGAATACGGGTGGAAACATCCCGTAGTTATGGTTGATGGGGTCTTTTCCTCTAAGGATAAACTGACTTGGACCAATGATGAATTTGACGTTAGCAACAAGAACAATAAGACAATTAATGCCATTCATGCTGCTGTTTGCTCTGCTGAATTTAGGAGAATCTCTATGTGTGAGATAGCCAATGATGCTTGGAACATCCTTCAGACTGTGCATGAGGGCACACTGTCTGTCAAAAATAATAGACTCCAAGAGCTTGCCACTAAGTTTGAGGTCGCTAGTATGAAAGATGATGAGACCTTTGATGAATTTAATGCTGAGATTAACGATATTGTTAATTCAAGTTTTAACCTAGATGAGAATATTCCTACCAATAGAATTGTGAGAAAAATCCTTAGATCCATACCTGACAAGTTCCTTCCTAAGATTACCGCCATCGAGGAAAACAATGACTTAGATCAGCTTAAATTAAAAGTCTTCTTAGGAAAACTGCAGGTATATGAAAAGAAACTTCCTGGCTATAAAAAGCCCAAAACTATAGCGATAAAGTTCGCGAAGGAAGTTGCTCATGATCCGTCTAGCGATGATGATAGTGATAATCTCATGGACCATGACTTGGCCATGTTTGTAAAGAGGTTTAAGAAATTTCTTAAGCTGAAGAACAATGATCGTGATAGGGATATAAATGATATGTCTAGAGAGAGTAGGCATAATAGGAGAGAGTCTAGAGAGGATATGTGTAGCAAATCCCGTGGTATTCAATGCTATGAGTGTGAAGGGTATGAGCATACTAGATATGAGTGTCCCATATACCTTAAGTCCAAGGGCAAGAAATCCATGGAAGCCTCTCTTATTGATTCAGAAGGTGGCTATACTTCTGAAGAGTCTCCTAAAGACAAGATTAATTTTATGCCCTTTACTACTAGTGTGTCAGGTGAGAGAGATGATACTATTAGTGATGAAGATGTTAGATCTGATTTCTCTCACGATGAGTCTATAGATGATGATAGTTTTCAAGTATCATATGATGAACTGTTTAATGAAAGTTTATCTATCAAAAAGACGAACATAGAGGTCAATAAGAGGCTGAAGGAAGTAGAGCTAAAAAAGAATGAAGTTCAAGCTAAGTTTGAGCAAAGCCTTGTGATGATTGATAACCTTGAGGAGAGGAATAAATGGCTAGTTGATAGAGTTCAATCCTTAGAAACTGAACTTGATGATGCTAGAATCCAGTTGTCTGTATTTTCTAGTAGGAATAAAAAACTAAACCGCATGTTAGGTATTAGTGTTGAGACTAATTGCGATAAGGCGTCATCATCTAGAGTTGTGCCTGTCTCTACTAAACATGACTTAGGTAAGAAGCCTATTGAGTAGTCATATGATTCCTTATGATGTTCATCGTCCTGTGACCCAACCTCGATCTAGAGGTGTGGTGGGTAAACCTCTCTCTCATATGAGGTTTGTGCCTATAGGCCATCATTGTGGCAAGGCATGACACATTAGGCTTAAGTGCTTTATGCTGTAAAAATATAAGAAAAGACCTAAAAGTGTGTAACCTAGATTTGATTCCTCAAATCTAGTGTCTCAAGTTTCTGCACTAACCAAACAAGCACAATTTCTTAGTGAGAAACTTGTTGTGTTGACTAGGAATTCTCAAGTGGAAGAGATTCCTAAGACTATTTGGGTGAGGAAGCTAGATGACTTCCCATCTACTTCTGAATACCTTGATCCTGGAAGGCATGATGAAAGTGCACTTCAGTGTAACTCTTCTTAGAAGTTGAATTTGTTTTCCTATTGCATGTGTGTGCGTGTGTTTTATGTTTTTTGCAAGTTTATTTTCTTCTCACTACATTTGGTTGTGTGTGTCTTTTGTGTATTGTTTTATGTCTCTTGGTATATAGGATGGAAATCCGGACATAAATTTCATAGCCAATTCCGAATGGATTGTAATATGATATGCACTAGGGATAAAACTCCACGTACCATTGGATAATGACAAGTCGTTTTGTGTCTTTATATTTTTTTTCCTTATGTGTTAAAAATGACAAAATAACAAAAATTATAAAATAAAATGATCAAAAATATTTTATGGCTTGTTAGAGCATGAATAACATATGCATGTGATCTTGGTATGTAGGATATATTGCAATGCATGTATAATATGTTTTTCTTAATGTTCTATGTGCATGAGTGTGTGTGATAAATAAACTTTTGGTATATCTAGTGCTTGCACTTCACATACACGTTTTTATTATTGCCAAGGCTTGGTCGCAAGTATGAGTTTTTGGGTGAACAATCTAATCTCTACCATACTTTGCTCACTAAATAGTGTGACCTTTGACTAGATGACCTTGTGCTATCGCATTGCAAAAGTAAAACGAAAAAATTAATACATGAGTCTCAATCAAAAGATAAGGGCAACACCTTTCACTCGAAAAAGTTTTTATTATGAGCTCATCTTATTTTTGGGGAGAAGATTATAACATGTAACCAATGTTTCTTCTTTCAGGTCCTAGTGGTGCTGGGTTTGACCATCTATTTTGTGGACTTGGTTTGTTAAAAGATGAGATTTATTTGGCTGTGTCCAACTCATAGAATAAGGTCTTAATCCTTGATTCATTGTGCACTTTTTTGTCAAGCATGTGCTTGTTATGCTTTGGTGTTTATGTCATATGCATGCGTGTAGTATTTAGCAAAACCTAAAGTGCTGCATATTATTTCATGTCATAAACAGCTGAACACTGACTGGGTATCATTGTACTTGCTTGAAGTGTTGTTTCAGTCAACTTTGTTGATTTCCATTTTTACTTCATTGTGTGCCTGTGTGTGCTTCAAGTTTCTGCATACATATTTTTTTTGCATATCTATGAGTGTTTACTTCCTGTATGATTTTGTGCTAACTTAGTAGAGTTGTTAGTGAGGGGGAATACTTTTTGTTTAAATATTACTTGCATATGTTGTTGTTGGGGTTTTAAGGGGGAAAGTCGGTAACGCAGCGGAAACGCGGAAAATCAAAATTTTCCGATTTCAAAATTTTTTCTCGGATCAATTAAATAAACTTATTTATTAATTATCCAATTATCAAATTCTGAAAAAATTACACAAGAAATCATATTTCTTGGTAATTACCGAATTACCCCATAGCTTTGTAAATTGATAATTCTAGTCCAAAAATTATCAAATATAATTTTGAATGATTCTAAATCATTTCTAAAATGTTTTTCAACACATCTAATGCATCAAAATCAGATTTCACCCAAATCCCCAAATTTTGAGCTAATTGCCGTGAACCCCCAAATTTTCAATTAATTATAATTTGGTCGATTTTGCTCAAAACAAAAATCCCCAAATTTGGAGTGGGTTAAGAACCCTAATTGTTCCAATTTAATCAAATTGTCCAATTTCACCAAATCTTCAAAATCCAACACTTTAGTTCATTCTTTGCTTCACCAAACAATCCTCACCACTTTGAAATAACTCTAGAACAATTCTAGGTCACCAAGGAGTGGCTCAACAACTCTATAATGGCAACTTTATTTGCAAAGAATCAGAAGTAAAGCTTTGAAACCATTTCAAGCTTACTTACATGCATCAATCTTTCATCAAAGTTCACAACTAAAATAAACTTTTTTTTTTATAAACACAAACTATAAGAAAAGAGACAACACCAAAGCAACACAAAATGATGCTAAGCATGTTAGAAACAATTTTCATGTTGAAGACTTTGAAGAAAAACTTAAAAAAACATGATTTTTCCAAGCTTTCTTCTTTAGGCCTTCAAGTTTTTTTCTCATCTTCTTTTATGTTTTTTTTTGGTATCTAATAAACTTGTTAAACCCTAAAATTGAAACAAAATAATTTATACTTGCCCCAAATAGACCTTGGCCGAATGGTATGAAGAAATAAGTAAAATATCTAGATATTTTGCTTTTGTTTCATTTAAAGGTTTATCAACTTGTTTTGCTTTTATCATTACACTTTAATGATTCCAAACAAGTCTGAACGGCGTAAACACACGCGTATAACGCAAGCGCACGTATCGTTCAAGTAGTATAAAAAGTATCGATCACAGGAGAACTTAACACCCAAGCTATTAATTTTATGAGGTCAAATTGTAACATCCCGGGTTATTATAGGTGTTGCGTTAATTTTTATTTTCGCATGTGGGGTCGCGTCCGAGCGCGATGTCCATTTTTTTATTGTAAAATAGGGACTTTTTTCTGGAAATTGATTATAAGATAAATAATAATCAAACTAGAGGGGTTACATTGAAATTTAACATTTGGTAATTAATGGTCCTAGATATTTATATCCAATGTTCACGTGTAATGTATATATAAAACTAAACATACACACACAATTATATGACAGACACGTGTATTACAAAATTACCACACACACACAGCCATTTTCACTCACGCAGAAACAGAAAAGAAGAACAGAGGAGAGAGACGAGAAGAGGGGGAAAAATCGAGAGAGTTGGAGAGAGCTCGAGAGAGAGAGACCGAGAGAAAATAAAAGAGAAAGAGAGAGAAATGAATCGGGAATAGAGAGAAAGAAAAGAATGAAAACAAAAACCAGGAGAGATCATGAGAGAGAGGAGAGAAAACCAAAAGGAAAGAAGAGCAGAAGCAGAAATCGAAGAGAATGAAAGAAAGAGGCTGATAGTTGGGGAAGATATGAGAAGGCCGAAAACAAGAGAAAGAGAGAGATAGGAGAAACCGAGAAAGGTAAGTACACTATGGCTTAGATTTCTTTGAGTATTAATTTATTTTGTTATATAGGTTGTGGGATGAAATGGTTGGAGGAATGAATTAAGTATTTAAACTTAATTTTAATTATGGCAATTGAAAGAAATACAAATTAGTTAAGGGAAAATAAGAGAGGTGAGAGGCCGAGAAAACAGAATAGAAGGGGAAAGAAACTAAGAGGGACCGAGAGAGAGCGAGAGAGAGAGGGACGATCAGCTTTGTCCTAGTCGCTGGTGAGTTTCCAGCACATTTACAGCACCTGAACCGAGAAGCAGAAATATATAAGAGTTTAGTAAGTAAATTATGTTTATAATTTTCTTGAGCCAAATTGATTTCTTTTGTCATTTGAGGTTTGAATTTAATCCTGAAATTGAGCTTGATAATGGATTAGAAATGTGTTAAAAGTAATCTAAAATTGATCTTTAGAATGAAGTTAACAGGAATTGTAAGAATATAGGGATTATCCAAATTGGGGAAAAATCGGCTAACCCTAGACTTTGGGGGATTTCTGGTAATTGGGTGTGGATTTATTAATTGGTTAGATTTGGAACTTTGATAAGCAAATAATGAAATTTTTGTGGGTTTTGGGTATATAAAATCTGAAAATAGGAGTGTGATAGAGATAAAACGTATATGTACGTTTTGTATTAGGGCTGTGGAATTTCGAGTGTTGGATCCATTAATTAAACAAAGTATTTCAAGTTTGTGACCTTTGTGTGCGCGTGCTCCCTTGTGCTACCAATAGGTGCCACTTTGTTAATTTGTATGTAGAAGTCTTAATTGAAGGTTTTTATTCATTAAATCTTAATCCGTGATCTTGAGGCATGTTATCGAATTTCAAATGTTCTAATTATTTTATTTCAACGTTTGGCATATAATTTGATCTTTATTAATTGTGGTTTCTGGTCACTACTTTCTGGTAAAAAATAGTTTGACTGAAACTGACACTGATCACTAATCCCTGGATGCATATTTAGATGTACAAGTAATGTTGAGGAAAGTATATATGTAATGATTTGTGTGTGGGTATGGATGTGGCCGTATAGGTAAGAGTCGAAGAAACTTAGTATTGTGCCCTTTGTAGAAATATTAGAAATGAGGTTAAGATTCTAAGTTCAATTTGGTAATTGTTTTGAATATTTACATTGATCTTTTGTAGTGATGGAAAAGCAGGAAGTGAAACTTAGACTTTGCGAATCTGTGAATTAAGAACGTTTAGTATAAATGGATAATTTTGGGGAAAAGGTTAAGTAAGACTGTTATTGAAGAAGGTGTTATTGCGTGAATATATGATATTAATGAGTAACGTAAAAGAATGAACAAGTTAAATATGTATACTAAGTCATGCATTTGTTTTTGTTAGTTGAATAAGAATATATATGAATATAAATTATCTGTTGGATTGTTGATGAGTTGTTGATACTATCAGTCATGAAAGTAAGCTAGGCTGTGATGATGCAGATGTGAATGAAAGCATGAAAGAATAGAATGCATATGTTATTAAATTATAGGTAAGCATGAACATGTGCATGATAAAAAGAAAGCATAATAAAGGCATATGCATTTGTGTGATATTACATTCAGAAATTAAGTTGAAATTGAGAATGGTTTTTTTGAGATTTAAAGTGTTTAGAAGAAAAGTTTCAAATGCTTTGAAGGAAACGTATTTCAAGAAATGTTTTGAGAAACAAAATATGATTTTATGTTTTTCGGGGGCATGAGGGAAAAACTCACCCCAGTATATAACTTGAGATTCAGTTGGAATTGACGGATATCATATGGATTCAGGATTTGGGATTTGACCCATCCCAGTTGTACACTAATTGGAATTGACGGATTTGACACATGTGCACATGTGGAGGACTGAGGGGACGCTCCTAGATCCTCATCGCTCAGATGGTACATTCCTGGGCGGAGATGCGCCTACGGGCGGAGATGCGCCTTCGGGCAGAGATGCGCCTACGGGCGGAGATGCTCCTACGGGCGGAGATGCGCCTTCGGGCGGAGATGCGCCAACGGGCAGATATTTGGTTTTCAGAAAAAGGATTTCAGATTTCAGATTTCAGATATCAGTTTTTCAGAAAAGAAGTTTTGAGATTTCAGATTTTCAGAAAACAGTTTTCTAAGATACAGATTTCAGTCTACAAATACAGTTTTCAAAGAGATTTTCTGTAAAGAAAAAGTAAAAATAGAGTTTCAGCAAAGAGTTTTCAGAAATGATTTTTCAGAAAAGAATATTTCAGAAAAGGATTTTCAAGCATTATAGAAGCATAACATGTTAAAGCAGATTATAGTTTACCAGTCATGCATATGAATCGTACATTTTGGAGATTATTTAGGAATGCATATTGATGATAATTATGCATAATAGCATTAGTATATTCATGTGTGAGTGTTTCAGAAAAGATTTTAAAGTAATAGTTCATAAAAGCATGGCATATTGTGTAGAGTATGATTCACAAGATGGGTATAAAGGTCATATGCTCTAGAAAACATCTGAGATGCATATAGTTGATGTCAATGCATGATAGCATGATCACATTCATATAAGTATATGACTGGTGTTTATATGTATTGTATGTCTACATATAATGAGTATTTTAGAAAGCATTGATGTAGGATACCATGATTCTATATACATGAGTACGTGGTTGATGATAGTATGTGAATAGAAATAATATTTTATATTACCAATTTGATGATATTTCAATGAAATAAAATAAGATAACTATATTAAGTGTCCAAACCAAACTGGCAAAGAATGAATAGGAAAGTAGAAAGATAGTTGAGTTGCGCAATGGAAGCGTGATGGGTGTTGATAAGGCTGTTAATGATATATAAACTTGACACATATATTATGAATGTATGAAAATATAACTAGTAAACAAGACCTGAGATATGTGTGATCAGAGTAAAAAGAGTTTTTGTAAAGGACATGGTTGACAGTGATATGGAAACTTGATGTATATGTGTATATATATTAAGATGTTTAAAACTAGAAACGATAATTAGAATTTAAAGTGTACGAGTAATCAGATAAAAGGATCAGTAACAAGTTAGATGTTTGTAAATGGACAATACCTAGATATTTAGTTCAGACTTAATACGTAGTTTCATGGACATATAGACAACTCAGGTTAATTCAGAAATGGAATTCAGACATTGTGTGTGTTCGACGCTCAAGTTATTAGCATAGTTACTTACTTACTGAGTCATTATGACTCACACCACAACAGTTTGTTAGTTTTGCAGGTTGGTGACCTGATCGGTCAACCATAGACACCAGAGCTGGAGGAGCCGGATAGCAGCGTTGCAGTCAGCCAGTCACCAGGTTTTGGGGGAAATGAAGAGTAGTAATTTATGTTTTAGTTTGTATAAGTTGTATCGTGCTGAGCTTGAGTTTATTTTTAGAAAAGTTTTTGTATATACGTATTTTCGGGCATGGAGCCCTGATTATGTCTACATCGTATTTTAGTTGGGCCCTTAGATTACATTAATGTTGAGACACCGGCCCGAGGCCGAGATTTTATTTTCAGGTTGTAAATGGATTCTGGCTATAGGCCAGGTTGCATGATGTTACGATTACGTCATGCCGAATTTTCGTCAGAGTCAGAGGCTTATGGAGGCGGGATTAGCCTGTCTCCTGCCGGTAGCATCCTGGCTTAGGCGGGAGATTACACAAATGATTACTAGTATCTAACAGGTTGTTTGATTAATTTGAAATAGTGATGATTCTAAATTTAAAAACAAGTAAATAAAATTGTCGAAAGTATATTTTAGAAAATTCAATATTAAAACTATCTAGGGTTGTGATTTCTTCCAATATCATTTTAAAAATGAAGTGGTTATTTTAAAGTTGGGTAATATATTGATTTATTAACCTGGAACACTAAATTATGTAAAAGCCTCTTCCCATGGTCAATTACAAATACCCAGTATAACCTAATTGAATCATATGTCTATGTCAACCAAATTACCTGGATTCATTAAGATTAAGTTCCAATTTGGCTACCCCGTCCGACATGTATATTCCTATCCTGTAAGGAAATCTATTAAAGGGTTATCTATCCTCAAGGAAGATCGTGGTCTATTGAGTCTAAGGTCTTAAACTTAAAATTCATATGTCTAGTTCATTTTAAGTTTACCTTGTCAATTTTATTAGTGGCCAGTTAATAAAAAGTATTAAGATTAAGACACAATAAATAAAACTTTATATTACCCAAACTAAAATCTAACCCCTTATAAACCGGTGATATTAGAATTTATCACAACCCTAGATAACTAACTTAGTTACGACACATATGTAGAGTTGGTAAAAACTTAAAAGACATAAAGTAAAAATGCTGAAAAATAATTGCGGTCAAGTAAAAGCTGAAAAGTAAAATAAAATGCTAAGGTAAAATGAATTATTTTTACTACTACTAATTTAGATATCTCCCATAATATAATATATAAACTTGTGATAACATTACCAACCGGCCATATAGGCGGTAACCTGATTAAGTCAAATTAAGTCCAACCAGCCATTAAGTCAGTAATATTTGTCCATACTCCAGCCATAAAGGCGGAACCAAAATAAACCAGCCATAAAGGCGGAACCAAAATTAACCTGCCATATAGGCGGAACCAAAATTTAATTACCAACCGACCAATCTAGCGTTATCCTTGATTAATCAGGTTTAAACCAGATTAAAATTAATTACCAACCGACCAATCAGGTGGTATCATTTTTAAGTCAAATTTTAAATAGTGAATATATTATATTTAAGGGAGATTAATCTAAATAGCAATAGTAAAAGAATTACCTTTCACCCTAGCAGAGGGAAGTTACCTCCTCATGATGAATAGTAAAAACTGTAAAAATAAAGAAAGTAAATTACTATTATTACAAAACGTAATAAAAATTTAATTACAAAACTGAAATTAAGAGAAACTAGAGAGAAGACTCCCTATTTACATCAAAGAAATGAGAGAGAATGGTACATCTAAAACTGAAATCTCGAGCTCAATTTATAGGCGCAGATAGGCTTCGGGCGTCGCGACGTTGAAGGTCTTGGCGTTGCGACGCCGGCTCTTTTTAAGGGCTTGATACGTGGCGATTCAGATAAGGAGATAAGGCGACACGTGGCAAGGCGGCTGAGAGCTGAATGATTGGGCTGACGTGGCGCTGACGTGGCGATGTTGGTTTTTGCTAAGGTCCCAAGATCATAAACAAGCATGAAATAAGTGCGAATACAAATCAACGAAGTTACGGAATACTCACATCGATCGGTTGAGCGACGCATTAACGAACAAAATCTGATTTTCTCCTCTTTACTGCATTCGGCAGTGGCAGTGAGCAGCTCACTGGTTTTGGCTCGGCTTTGGTCCTTCGTCAAGCTCCAAGCTTCTTCGAACGATTCCCAGCTCATGGGTGGACTTCCCTATCACCTTCGTATGTCACTCGGAGTGCTAGCTCTCATGATTTTGCCACAAAATCAAGCACTTGCTTCCCTTCTTGTTCACGGTTTTTGCAGAAAAACAAAACAAGAAAAGTCCTTGTTGGGCGAGAGAGAGAGAGAGAAGAATTGGCTTCCAATTCATGAGTGAAGAGAGAGAGAAGAAAGTTGTGTATATTAGCTTATTTTAATTTCCAAAATCAAATAATAAACATATACCAAAATTATGTAAAAGCTTTCTAAAAGTCAACTTACAAATTTTGGCTCCAAAAGCATTAAATGCTTTCTATCAACTCTCATCAAATCACATCAATCAATCAATCAATGGTCACATCACTCAAAGTGACATGTGATTTGACGCTTGATGCGACTAGCGATTTGACGCTTGATTTGACTTGTGTGCCGCACTCGAATTTGAAATGCGAATGCGCTCGCAAATAATCCCGGCTCGGGTTTGCTAATTCCAAATTAACGAATTTTCCGTTGGGTCGTAATTAAATGATTACGCCTAGCGAAATCACTATTCACGTCGCTAACGAATTAATTCTAAATTAATTCGTTAGCCATCCAATTTCGTTTAATATATCGAATATATTAATTAATCGATTAATTCCAATTAATTGTTTTCTCTCTTTAAATGATAATTTATCCCAGATAAAATATCTCCGCAATTAATCCCAGATTAATTTTCTTTCATCTAATTAATCCTAGATTAATAAATGTGCGAGTCATACGTCATCAGTGAATCTTTGGGAAGTGACCCATGAGATCCCCGAATATGTTGGCCGTAAATTCGGTCGTCAGACTATCCGAACACGTAAGTACCTCGTACTACGTTTGTACCGATTTACAAGACAAGGTTGGCTTCTAGCAAAGCGCCATGCCTACCCAATTCTCCAGAAATATCCTTACAGGAATAAAGGATCTATATCAGGCGTAGTATACGTAGTATAGTGTATGTCTGTCCAGTATCAGATGATCACGTGCTAGGCCTGGGGCTGGAATTATGTCTGCCCCGTACGAAGCACATGTCAGATGTCTGGTAACTAGTCTCTATAATCGAATAAACATGACCTTGTCATTTTATCCCGATGACTGCAGTACTTAAGAGTACTAGTACCGTAACCTACGTGACCATCATCTCCATATGACTGGAGTGACACTTCCATCTTGACATCACACCTAACACACTAAGATTCTCAATATACCCAGCATTGGCGTACACAGAACATGTTAAAGCCCTGGATGACCGCAACCAAAGTATATTGATTGTCGCAAGTATTAGCGGTGAAAGTCTCAGGTTAAGACCAAATACACCTACCCTGATTTCGGACTTCCATAGACACATAGTCATACTACCAATGGAATTCCGAGGGGGTCTATCTAGAGCGAAGCTGTTTCCCGTACCATTGGTAAAACACAACATTCTATTACACTTGCATGAGTATCCTATACCCAAATATATGAGAACTATGCCGTTGTGCCCTCACAACGCGCACAAGTGTAATACTAGTCTTTTACGTATTTATCGATGTCCAATCTCGATAATACTCTGACTAGGGATATTTAATGATTTATCCTTCGTGGACTGATACTGTCTCATATCATTCTCAATCCAGGAACAAATCATAAGGACCTCATATCATTTATACATCTAGGTGATCTAATCACAAATGATAAGAGAGCAATCTCCTTTGTCACATAGTTAATTTGTACAACAATACCATGATCTGTACAAATAGTGACGCTATGGGTCATAATTGTCCAACAATCTCCCACTTGGCCTATAGCCAGTCACTCGAGTGTCTTACACCCGAACTATGTACGGTTGGCTCAAACTGCTGGGAAAAAGGCTTTCGTCAGCGGATTTGCATGATTATCATCTGATACGATTTATTCGATCATCACATCGCCACGATGTATGATCCGAACGAATCAGATGAATATCGAAGTATATATCTTGATCGTTGATGAGACCATTAATTCTTTAGCCCGTGCTCAAGCCTAGCTCAGCTGCTAAGAGAATTATATCTAATCTAATTAGATTTGTTTATCGACCCAGAAGGCTTCCATTGCCGCCTCAGCTGCAGCAATAACCGACATTTTTTGTTTATACGGCAACAGTATCTTGCTTGGAAGATTTCCAGCTCACTGTTCCGTTATTCAAACTGTATAGTACCGTTTGCGACTTATAGTCATCTTTATCGGTTTGGAAACTTGCAGCAGTGATCCCAGTCACTTCAAATTCTCCTTGGATTGGCCTGTTTGTGAATCCATATGCTCAAAGCGTATGAGACACCAGGTAACGTATATTTTTCAATGTACGAATTCTCGGAGAGTTTTCTCGAAAGCCAAGATTTCACCGATTATATTATGGGAATATCATTTCCAAGAAATGACATATTATCATTATTTTATAGGACAGCCACTGTCAGTGTGCTCCCACTAACCCTCTTATATACACAAGAATCATTTCATTTTGAATTAAATCATAAACCATTATGATTACATCAAAACGATAATTCCTAGAACCTATGCTTGCTTCAATCCAAACATGGATAGAATAACCCGCAAACCTTGTTTGCTAGTTTTGGTACGAAAAAACCGTCAGGATGTTGTAAACATCCTCAAAAAGGTTTCCTTTTCAGGAAAGTGATTTTCCCGTTAAGCTGTCATATTTCATAAATGAAACATGCAGCGTTAGCAAGCATTATCCAAATGGATTTATCGTGGCAACAGGTAAAAGGTTGAATCGTAATCAACACAATGTTGATAACGATACCCTTCCGCTACAAGCCTAGCTTTATACGTTGGTATGTTGCCTTCCATGTACGTCTTCCTTGAAGACTTATAAGTACCAATAGGCACAATGCCTTACTAGTACATCAACTAGTATCCAAACTTGTTGATATACATGGAATCCATTTCGGACTCATGATACTTTGTCATATTAGGGAGTCGATACCTTGTATCACTTCCTCATACGTAGTCAGTTGGTATACCTCAATAAGATTGACATCTTTATGGGGTGAGATCAGAAACCCATACCCTAGGTTGTTTTCTGACCCTCTCCGACATACGCGGTTCTTGTGTATACGAAGATTAATGGTAATAGTTTCATCCTTGATGAACTATTTGTGTTCCATTAGGATTCGGTGCCTTGAACAGTATTACTCCGATTTTCATCGAGTTTTACTATCCTCACACTTACCACTGCATATCGGTATTCCTCTTAGGAAAACCGCATGGTGAGCAACAATCTAATTGTTCTCTCGTGAGTTGTATAAGTACAATATTTTTGGTATCCCTAGGATAACCTAAAATTGGTAGTTATCCAATTTGGGTTCTAATTTGGTATCATCCAAACATATGCCTAGCATACCCAAATTATCAGGAATGAGAAACCCGGTTTCTTTCCCGTTCATATCTAATATGAATTCTGTCTAACAGATTTTTATGGAACCTTATTCTAAATAAGTTCTGCACTGTTTAAAGCTTATCCATTGAAGGAAATGGTAGCTCAGAGCGACTCATGATTAACCTTATCATGTCCAACAAAATTCGGTTAGTCAGTTCGGACACACCGTCAAACTGACATGTTCCGGGAGGAGTCCTCAATTGAAAGAATACTTTACTTTTTCAAGTATATGAGAAACTTATTGCTTAAGTATTTTCCATTACGGTCTTACCGTAACGGTATAATACTATAGCCGATCTGTTTCTCTATTTCGTGTCGAAACTATAAAAGTTTCTGATTTGTGTTCTTCAAAAGAGACACATAACCATAACGCGATGCCACATCCGTATAGGTCACGAAATATTCATATCCACCTCTAGCCTAGCTAGACATGGGCCCACTTGCTTCACTATGAACTAGGGCTAACAGATTTGTGGCATTTACACTTTTACCAAGTAAATAGTGTTTTAGGCACTTTGCCCAATAAACTAGATTCGTAGACTTTATTTGATTGGAATCAAAACAGTCCGAGTACCCACTATTCGAAAGTGTGGATATACGAGTCTTGTTTGATTGTGTCCAAGACAATAATGCCACAAATAGTTTCTTCTGATCAAATCAGTTTGAGCTATTGTTTGTCATTATATACATTTGAGATTTATTCATATTCAAAATATAAATTCTGTTATTCACATCTAATTTGTTTATCTCAATATCATCTTTATATAATAAAACACTTTAGTGTTCTAGAATATAAAGGTTCACCCGCAGCGGGTTAAACACTGATATAAAGATAATGTTTCTAGTCAAACTAGTTACATTATAACAGTTTCCTAATTTAGGTACACACCCGAGGGTAGTTCCTCAAATTAGGTATCTACGATTAAAACATCGACTTTCGTCCCGTTTCCAAATCGCAGATTAATCTCGATTGAAGTCAGTATCCTGTTCAAAACAGATTCTGAACATCAGTATATATTTTATGTATCGCACTAAGTATTTAAAATCTAATTTTAATACTAGTAATGAACATATCGTTGAAAAATATATTTGAAGTCAGAGGCTTGCTCGTCTTCTATTCATTCATGTCTGTTTTGTCCAAACGGCAGTGACGCTTCCACGATCCCGTTTGCCACATTTAAGCAGACATTTTGGGATATGTCCTTTATCTTCCTAGAAGATTATAATGATATTGCCTTTGCCAATTTCAACACTCCAGAAGCCTTTGGCCAAGCCTTGGCCTTCTAGAATATCGAAGTAAGGTGCGCCTTGCACTACTTGCCTAATTGCAAACTTTGACTTTGTCTCTTTGAGAATAGTCATTAACTCTCCAAGAGTTATTTATTGCAATTTAGTAGTTATAAAATCTAAGTATACTTTAAGGATCTAATCCTTAGTTCTGATTCAGAAATTAAGGAGTCTATTGCGGTAAGTATAATGGATTAATCACTTAAGTTATCATCACATAAGTCTTCCAAAGATTATGCTCGACTATTTGCTTAACTCCGGGCTTAGGCATAATAAGTTATTTTATCAAATAAAGTAACTTATTATATTCCAGGACCATCCTGAAATTTTATTCCCAATTTGAAAATTAAACCATTTAAATACATTTTCCCTAGGATTATGCTTTAAATGTCAATCTTTCATTTTTATCTTGATTTTAATAGTCCAACTATTTAATCAATGATTTAGGTACTATTTATTATAATGATTACAATAGTCCAACTATTTAATCAACTATAATTTAATAGATTAAAATCAATTATATTGATTACTATAATCCAATTATAAAATCAACTATAAATGAATTGTTTGAATATAGTCCAACTATTAAATAAAACAACGTTTAAATATTAGTCAAACTAACATTTAATTTCTTTGACGAATGATATTTGTTTGAGCGCGTATGGTAAGTAATTAAACGAATATTGCAAATTCAATTCTTGCCTCCCACTATTTTTCGGCGAGCCTCTAACCCTCTATCAAGTACTCGGGAAACCGTGTTTCCTAGTGGGCTAGGATCCCGTTAAATATCACACAATCTTGACTTTGGCCAATAAATTGTATGATAATTAACTAGGTAGATCTCTAAGATCGATTGGATCCAATCCAATTCCTAGATCCGGTAGGGTGACATCCAAGTCCGAAACATATATCTCATATATGCCAATACATCCAATGTATTACCTAACCTTTTTCATCTGAATCAACTAAGCCTTGGCTTTGGCACAACAAACTTAGTGATCCCAGTTAAGCGCGACCCATTGACCATGGAAAGCTTCGTAATCAATGTCGATGGACAAGAAGTGGTCTTGACTTTGGCCAACAAACCATAACTTGGACAAGACACCAATATGGAACAAAGCTCTCATGATTCAAACACATCCTCGACGGACAAAGGCTTATACTTTGGCCAACAAGCCAATGCCAGTCTCGGATCTTGAGTGAGAATCACTCAATGGAAGGAAATACGCTTAATATTTTGCGAGGGTTTTTCGAGTGCAAATTGACAACCAATTTATTATATTTGTTAAGGTCTCATCATCATACACCCTTAAACATGCATTCTAAACACATAATAAAGCGCATATGAAAAAATAATAATGATATACTGATGGATACTTTACACATTGATCCTAGATCAAATCTCTCCCTTTCTCTCTCCCGCTAGCACAAGTATTTACTTCTACCCATTACACTGCACTTCTAAAGAAACCTCATTTACATTGAGGGGAATAGGTGAGAAGAGAATACAAAGAATAAGGAGGTGATAAGGCTGGACACGCAGGTCCAATTAATAAATCAAATTTATTACAACAATTTCTTAAAATTGTCCCACCCATCTAATATCCATCCGATATACATTATTCATGCATCGCAACCATGTATTAACACAAGCATGTTATCAATCAATCTAATCAAATTAATTAATCTGATAATTAGTGATCATTCAATGTTCAAACAACGATTTGATTTTGCTCGAGTCAAACTCATTTTGCGAATAAGTACTCAAAGTATGAATTCTCGAATTAAATTAAACTACATCATTGTAGGCATTGCATTTTTGCATGTGAAACCCGATGATGAGTCTCATTTGGAGGCATTACCTTTTGAGTCACGAAAGCCGCGGGAAATGGATATCGGAAGGGGAAATTCAGAATAAACAAGGTTCACTGTTTTCGTTCGTGCTGCGTTCGTGTATGCGTTCGAACGGAAAATAGATTGCGGGCGTTCGTGTCGCGTTCGAGGAAGCGTTCGAACGGTGTGGGTAATTCTGGTTTTGCTGCTAGCCTCACACCCCAGCCCATTTAGCTCCCCAAAGCTCATAAAACACATCCCAAATTAAATAAATAAATATTAATATAATTAATTAATAATTAAATAAAACATTTACCAAACCTAAACTAAAATCATGCCTAATTTAAATAATTTGAATATAACATATACTAAAATTAAAAAGAAGATATGCCTAATTAAAATCAATCCTAATCAATTAAAACCTATCAAATATTTGACTTCCTAATCTAATAAGACATCTACCAATTTAAAATAGTTGACTTCCTAATTTAAAATATTTTGTCCCCCCTTAATCTTGTGTATACCATCATTAGGACTCCTAATTTGGAAACTAGATCTCTTCCTTGTGAGACAAGGGCAAACCCTAGCTCTCTTCTATATAAACAACCCCTAACCAAAGCCATCCTCCGGTGGACACATATAATTCACGCCCAACTCTCTCTAATCTCTTACAATTCACGACATTAGAACCATAACAAGTAAAGAATAATTCTCTTCATCTCTCCACTCTCTCTAATACACGCCCAAGACAAAAAAAAAACACTTCACATATACACAAAAAGAGAACAAAGAGCCCTAACCATCTCCTCCATAGCCGAATCCAAAGCACCAACAACCACCATAGCCGAATCCAAAACAAACCAAACTCACCCTTAGCCGAATCCAGAACACCAAAATCCTTCAAAGTCGAGACCACCACAAGCAATAACCCTCCTTAGCCGAATCAAAACACTCCCCTCCTTCACCGAGAACACATCCCCCCATACAGCCCTTACAGCCCTTACAACCACTGAACCAGCCCCCTAAAACACGCCTAAACAGCCCCTGAATCACCTTAAAACAGCAGCCCAAATCCTTTTAAAACAGTCCCTAAAAAACCTTAAAAACAGTAACATAAAAACTGCATAGATAATCTTAAAAATAATCACACACAACTACACTAAGCACCCACACAAACTTGGAATAGTTCATTGAAACGTCAAAACAGGTGGCCTGAGCAGTGAGCAGCAAAACAGAGGCCGAACATGAGCAGAATGGAGTTCGAACCGCAATCAAAACAGCAAAGCAGTGAGCTAGGACGCTAAACCAGTGAACCGGAGAAGTTGAGGAGCTGTACCCTTCTGACGTCCGTGAAACGCAAGCCTGAAAGTTGGCAAAAAGGTTAGACCTGAGGGTATCTTTCACACTCGTTTTTTCTGTATTATTTATTAAATATTACTTGCATGATTGTCATGTTGAAATGCATGTTGTGGTCTTTGAGTAGATAAATATGCATGAATTATGAGATGTAATATGTTGTGGCTGTGGAATAAAATGAGAGACGTGTCAACTCTCGCGGTATATCAGATGGAAACCCGGACATAAATTTCATAGCCGATTTCGAATAGACGGTAATATGATCTGTACTCGGGACACAACTCCACGTACCGCTTGAGTAAACGGCACCCTCTTTTGTTTTGTGTTGCTTTTGTTTATTTTTCATCACTTGAATTCTGTATGTTGTTTATTTATGCATGATTCAATCGAGCGCATGGGCTTAGTAAGTGGAATGAAAGATCCCATATGGGGAGGGGTTAAAGCCCTTTACCACGATGCTTTGCCGCGCCGGTTGATGTGTGTTCGGTTGGATGCAAGATACGTCCAATCAGGCATACTTAGTTTGATATTATTGTCTTTATCTTTTTATGCATGGTTCAATCAAGCGCATGGGCTTAGTAAGTGGAATGAAAGATCCCTTATGGGGAGGGGTTAAAACCCTTTACCACGATGCTTTGCCGCGCCGGTTGATGTGTGTTCGGTTGGATGCAAGATATGTCCAATCGGGCATACTTGGTTTTGATATGATTGGCTCTATTTTTGTATGTATGATGCGATCAAGCGCATGGGCTTAGTGAGTTAGTCCAAAGGACCTCTATCTGAGAGACGAAGAGCCTAAAAGGCCACCTTTGTGACACTACTTCGCCGCGCCGGACGAAGTGTGTTTGGGTTGAATGTACGTTCAATTGGGCATACGAAGTCCTACACTTTTGTTGTCTTTATTTCATCTGTTGTGATGTGACGCGCATGGGCTTAGTATGTTGGTCTAAAGGTCCTCTCTTTGAGAGATCAAGAGCCCCAAAAGGCCACCTTTACGGCAGTACTTCGCCGCGCCCCTTTATTTTGTTGTTTATGTATTGCGTCCCATTTCATGCATCAGGTCTCATTTCCGTTCGAAAGCGTTCACGAACGCTATACGAACGTGAGCATTCTGTTTCGTTTCCGTTCGAACGCGTTAAATAAATGCCATACGAACGTGAGCATTCTGTTTCATTTCCGTTCGAACGCGTTAACAAACGCTATACGAACGTGAGCATTCTATTCCAATTCCGTTCGAACGCGTTAACAAACTCCATACGAACGTGAGCATTCTGTTTCATTTCCGTTCGAACGCGTTATCAAACGCCACACGAACGCGAACACACTGAACTGAGACATATTCATCACATGCCATGTATAATTGTTTCTTAGGTGATTTTTTATGGAACCACACATAGTCGTTCTTATCTTGGTGCACATAATAATGAAAAGCATGTTTATTCCATTAGTTGCGTCATTTGCCTTAGTCTTGATTTAACGCATTACGATTCATATACCTATGCCATGATGACTTTGGAGTATTATTTCTTGTGATATATCGGATGGAAACCCAGACATAAATTCCGTAGCCGATTCCGAATGGACGGTAATGCGGTCTGTACTTAGGATACAATTCCACGTATCACTTGGAAAAGTGCTTATATGTATGCTTGTGCGGTTATTATGTATGCTTTTGTTTTTCATGAATATGATATGCTGAATGAAGTTGTATGTTCATTGTTACTTTGAGGTATTTTCAGGCATGTGTTCTTAGATGTGAGATATATGTGAAATGTATGTATAAGTTTTATTTTGTACCCGTGAATTTAGAAGCATGATACTCTTGGAAATAAGTGCTACTTAAGCCTTTATTAAATTATTACATAAATCATGTCATTGCAAGTGGCATAAGTAAGGGACCATTCCGAACCCAACGGTTTGATGTCTTCCCTTGCGAGGGGTGAGTGCGGCCTTAAATCTCATTTTCCCGGTTCACACCGGGTGGCGACTCCATTATTCTCCGGTTTAGTCCCCCGTGGCTACTCCGTACTCCCGACCGAGCCGCGAGCCCGGGACAGCATGTGTCGCCCAGATTTCTGTGTTCCCACAATCATTAAATCCAATTTAATATGCATTCAATTCTAATTCGCTATTTAATTCCAAATTAAATACTACACTTTAATAATAAACCATTTACGACTTAAATTCCAAATTTAATCATTACGGGTCTCAAATCCCGATTAACGTCCAACGTCAATTTAATTAAAGTCCAATGGGCTTTTAATTAATTTCTTAAGGCGTGGACTTTTGGTCAACTTGGGTCAAACCGAATAACCAAAATCCAATCCGGGATTTACCCTATAAGCCCAGAAATCAATTTAGGCCCATTAGGCCCAATTAAACTTTAAAGGTCCATTAAGTCGCATTTGGGCTTTATGGATGCGGTTTTGGGCCCAATTGGATCCAACCAATTTTTCCTAAACCCATCTTGGTACAACCAAGCCCAATAAGCCCAAATCCAATTTTAAGGCCCAATTAATTAAATACAAAAAATCCAATTTCATATTTAATTAACCTAAAGTGTATATCATGATTAATCACCCAAATTAACATTTCTAAAACATCAATTTATACAATTAATCATGCTCATTTACATCATCACATGTCCAACACATTTTGATTAAAATCAAACCCATTTCATGCTATATATGTCTCGGCCAAGGGAGGGGATTTGTGTCCGATTCGAATTCAATCCAATTAATGCCACAATCAACATTAAATCACATTCCCGAATGATTTTAACTCATCCAATGAATCAAAAATCAAAAAATCCAAGACTAAATAGGGCATAAGGCATTCGGCCAACACCACAAAATTGGGCAAATGATTGGGCTGACGTGGGAGCTGAATGATTGGACTGACGTGGCGCTGACGTGGCGATGTTGGTTTTTGCTAAGGTCCCAAGAACATAAACAAGCATGAAATAAGTGCGAATACAAATCAACGAAGTTGCGGAATACTCACATCGATCGGTTGAGCGACGCATTGACGAACAAAATCTGATTTTCTCCTCTTTACTGCATTCGACAGTGGCAGTGAGCAGCTCACTGGTTTTGGCTCGGCTTTGGTCCTTCGTCAAGCTCCAAGCTTCGTCGAACGATTCCCGGCTCATGGGTGGACTTCCCTATCACCTTCACATGTCTCTCGGAGTGCTAGCTCTCATGATTTTGCCACAAAATCAAGCACTTGCTTCCCTTCTTGCTCACGGTTTTTGCAGAAAAATAGAACAAGAAATGCCCCTGTTGGGCGAGAGAGAGAGAGAATAATTGGCTTCCAATTCGTGAGTGAAGAGAGAGAGAAGAAAGTTGTGTATATTAGTTTATTTTAATTTCCAAAATCAAATAATAAACATATACCAAAATTATGTAAAAGCTTTCTAAAAGTCAACTTACAAATTTTGGCTCCAAAAGCATTAAATGCTTTCTATAAACTCTCATCAAATCACATCAATCAATCAATCAATGGCCACATCACTCAAAGTGACATGTGATTTGACGCTTGATGCGACTAGCGATTTGACGCTTGATTTGACTTGCGTACCGCACTCGAATTTGAAATGCGAATGCGCTCGCAAATAATCCCGGGCTCGAGTTCGCTAATTCCAAATTAACGAATTTTTCGTTGCGTCGTAATTAAATGATTACGCCTAGCGAAATCACTATTCACGTCGCTAACGAATTAATTCTAAATTAATTCGTTTACCCGAATTAAAATCTAATTTTAATTCCACGTCGAAATCCAATTTCGTTTAATATATCGAATATATTAATTAATTGATTAATTCCAAATTAATCGTTCTCTCTCTTTAAATGATATTTTATCCCAGATAAAATCTCTCCGTAATTAATCCTAGATTAATTCTCTCTCATCTAATTAATCCCAGATTAATAAAAGTGCGAGTCATACATCATCGGTGAATCTTTGGGAAGTGACCCATGAGATCCTCGTATATGTTGGCAGTAAATTTGGTCGTCGGACTATCCGAACATGTAAGTACCTCGTACTACGTTTGTACAGATTTACAAGACAAGGTTGGCTTCTAGCAAAGCGCCATGCCTACCCAATTCTCCAGAAATATACTTACAGGAATAAAAGATCTATATCAGGCGTAGTATAGTGTATGTCTGTCCAGTATCAGATGATCACGTGCTAGGCCTGAGGCTGGAATTGTGTCTGCCCCGTACGAAGAAAATGTCGGATGTCTGGTAACTAGTCTCTATAATCGGACAAACATGACCTTGTCATTTAATCCCGATGACTGCAGTACTTAAGAGTACTAGTACCGTATCCTACGTGACCATCATCTCCATATGACTGGAGTGACACTTCCGTCTTGACATCACACCCAACACACTACGATTCTCAATATACCCAGCATTGGCGTACACAGAACCTGTTAAAGCCCTGGACGACCGCAACCAAAGTATATTGATTGTCGCAAGTATTCGTGGTGAAAGTCTCAGGTTAAGACCAAATACACCTACCCTGATTTCGGACTTCCATAGACACATAGTCATACTACCAATGGAATTCCTAGGGGGTCTATCCAGAGCGAAGCTGTTTCCTGTACCATCGGTAAAACACAACATCCTATTACACTTGCATGAGTATCCTATACCCAAATATATGAGAACTATGCCGTTGTGCCCTCACAACGCGCACAAGTGTAATACTAGTCTTTTACGTATTTATCGATGTCCAATCTCGATAATACTCTGACTAGGGATATTTAATGATTTATCCTTCGTGGACTGATACTGTCTCATATCATTCTCAATCCAGGAACAAATCATAAGGACCTCCTATCATTTATACATCTAGGTGATCTAATCACAAATGATAAGAGAGCAATCTCCTTTGTCACATAGTTAATTTGTACAACAACACCATGATCTGTAAAAATAGTGACGCTATGGGTCATAATTGTCCAACAGGCGACACATGGCGAAAGGGAGTGTCTGCACCGTAGGATTGTGACACGTGGCAAGGCGTGATTGGTTGATGATGACGTGGCGGTGATGTGTCACTTTGATTCGGTCAACTGGTGATGTGGATGATGACGTGGAGTGACATGTGGCACACGTGGCAATGGTGATTGTCAGCACCGTAGGATGATGACACGTGGCACGACGCATGTTAGCAGATCGGCTGTGATGGTGACACGTGGCACGGCGCACATTAGCAAAGTCAAACTTTTCAAATTCTGACCCGTTGACCAGACGCACATTAGCAGCTCTGGTGCATGTTAGGCGTCGCGATGCCAATGGATTGCGCGTCGCGACACAGCCAAATTACAAAAATGCCCTTTTTTTTTTCCAATTTTCATTGTTTTGCTCCAAATCTCCTCCAGAATGTCCTGAAACTTTTTTTATCTACAAAATAACACAAAACACATCAAAATATTCACAAAACTCAAGAAACTATACAAAATATTAGGTTAAATGAGTGAGAAATAGTGATAGATTTACCACTCATCACACCCCAAAACCTAACATTTTGCTAGTCCTCGAGCAAAACATAAAATAAAATAACATAATAAAATTTAACTAAGCCATTTTCGTAGGGATCATGGTTGCATTTAGCGTATGCAACAAGCCTTTAAACCCCTAGGTGTCCCTAGTGGACGATTTGTAGTCTCGTGAGGGTTTACAACAATGATACCTACAAACATTTTATAAAAGTAAAAAGGTAGTGAAACTAATGCACACAAAAGCAAAAAGATAAGAGAAAAGAGAATAAAGAAGTTAGTGACTAATCAGGTGAAATTTTTACTCCAAGTTACTAGTTGTTTGGTTTCATTCTAAATTACTGAATAAGTAAATTCTCCGATTATATTTACCATTCTCCATATACACAGCCAACAAAATATTAATCAACTCATTTTTGCCCACAACAGTCACAAGTGTAGTTGATAAGAGAGTAATATTTTTGTCCTAATGTTTTATCAGAATTCACACTTTTTTGTAGCAATGGAATAATTTTTCTCATTAGTCTGATTTTTTCTTTGATTTTTTTTATTTATATACAATATCTTTCATCTATGTAGCGAGTGTTAGGTTGGTGGCTCCCAATCCAGTTGGCTTTAGGGCACCAGGTGTTAAGACACCCCTACGGACTTAATTACTCAAACTTCAGATATATATATTTTTGTAGCATCTTTGATCCATGTAGCGAGCTTTGGGCCAGTGACTCCCAAACCAGTTGGTTTTAGGGCACTATGTGTTAAAACACCCTTACAGACTTAATAACTCGGATCTCAGACGTTTTTTTTACTCCATCATTTTTTTAAGATGCTTCCTCCAATTAAACTAGAGCACTGAATATTACAAACTTTTCAATTTTAGCTCATGTCTGTATGTTACTATGCATGTTGATAATACCTGCCAACTGAGCATATGAAGATCCATTTTAGCCAGTATAATGGAGAATCCACAAATTAAATAATTCAAAAGGAAATAAACAAAAATTAACTTGTTCCGAAATAGGTTTGAGATACGTCTCAGGAGTGGAAACTCCTTACTCGGCTATCGCTTACCAATTTACCATTTTTAGTCAAAATAAAAACAAAAAAAACGCAAAATATTTTTGTGAATTTTTCGAAACATTTTGGACTAAAAATAAAAACAACATACAACTAAAAAGAAGATATTAATCAACTAATTCCCTCCCCCAAACCTAAATGAGACATTGTCCATAATGTCTTAAACAATAGAAGAAGAGTTTAGAAGATAATACATGGTTAGCTGAAATTCTACAGGAAATTAAAGGTTAAGATCCAGATTAATCCGACGCCTCTTACCACGATCGTCCTTGGACCAATTTATCTTTGAAAGGATAGGGTCAACTTGTGGTTCATAGGCTAAGAGTTGGTCAATTAGATCCGGAGCAGTTCTGGCAGTAAAGAGTAGTTCTTTTAAAGGTTTTGACACGAACCCATTTCTCCGGACATCATCAAAAAACACACAAAGAAAATCATAAAATCCATCAACGTTAAACATCCCAATTGGTTTCAGGTGTATGTTCAAGTTCGCCCAAGATAGAACTATAAAAATTTCCTCCAATGTACCCAAGCCACCTGGAAAAGCAATAAAAACATCAACACAATTAATCATTTCTACCAGTCGTTCAGACATACCTGGCACGTTCAGTTCCTCTCCGTTTGATGATCCAATAAGAATTGCCTCTGCCAAGGGTTTTGGGATGATTCTAAAACGTGACTGCCTCTTTCCTGTACGGCCTTTGAAACGATCCCCATTAGTCCAAGATTGCCTCCGCCATATACTAAGTGCATATTTCTTGCAGCTAAGACTCGACCAAATTCTTGTGCTGCTTCTATGTATTGTGGTTTAGTACCAACACTACTACCGTAAAACAAACAGATGTTTTCAACTCGTCTTCTTGAAGTGGCTTCCATGTTTTACTTTGGATATCTTCAAAAGTGCAATGATGAATTGAATTTATGACACCTAAAAAAAAGTGAGTAAAATAATAGCACTAGTACCTGCCAAATGACAATTATTAGTTAAACAGTAAAATAAATCGTGATAGTAAAAAAGGTCTGGATCCTGTCGGAGAAAATAAAAGAAAACAACAAAACAAATCACAATTATTAGGAAAAGACAAAGAGATATAATATGTACAAGAATTTACAGCTTGATTGACGTCTATGCGTCAGGGACAAGCTTCCCATCCAATTTTCTTATAAATTATCAAACATGGTCTTTTTTAGTCAGATTCCCAAGACTTAACTGTTGTCTTTCTTTTTGAAATTGTGTATGTAATTTGCGAAAGGCTATGTGAACATATCCACTGGGATGTGTCTCAAGAGTCGAAGATATATCATCTAAGACTCCTTACTCAAGCCATCCCTAATGAATTTAATTTTGTCTTCGCGATTATCAGACACCATTCCTAAAGAACGACAATGAGTATTGCAATTCCAGCGTGCACATTTTTAACAAACACCCATTTGCTTAGCTCTATGTTTCTTTGCATAGGTGCGTCTTCCAAAACCAGATAGATATGAAATAAAAGAGTCAGAAGACTCACCTGCTAATCGGACTCGTGCTTCAATTACCCATCGAATTTCATTCAGAACACCATGGATTGTTAGTAGTCTCATCCGTTCCAAGCGAGCTTTGTAGACTTTTATCAGAGATTTTTGAGGGAGAGAAAGAAATTGCTTGTGAAGATTTGCGAGAGTTTCTTCCATCTTGAAATGTCTTAATCTGCAAAAACTAAACACACAAAATTAAATCACACCAAATCACAATATATACAAAAATTGCATGGGTTGCCTCTCTGCGAGCGCTAAGTTTAAAGTCGTCAGCTAGACGTGACTGCCTGAACGTTATGCTGGATCTGAAAGTGTGACACTTTCTTTTTGTAGCCCAAATGATTTTCCCCAGTAGTGCTTGACACGCTGACTGTTAACTTTGAATGTGTTGTTGGTATTGGGATCTAGTAACTCAACAGCTCCATAAGGTAAAACCTGAGTGATCACAAATGGACTTGACCACCTAGATTTCAACTTTCTAGGGAAAAGTTTCAACCTCGAGTTGTACAACAACACCTGCTGCCTTGGTTCCAATTGTCTGTGCACTATTTTTTTATCATGCCATTTTTTGGTATTTTCCTTGTACAATTTGGCATTCTCATAAGCCTGTAGACGAAATTCCTCCAATTCTTTTTTCACCTGCAGCTTATGGATCAAGATTCAACTTCTTCAGTGCCCAGTACGCCTTGTGTTCAAGCTCAACTGGCAGATGGCATGCTTTCCCAAACACCAATCGATATGGGGACATACCAATGGGTGTCTTGTAAGCTGTCCGGTAGGCCCATAATGCATCATCTAGTTTTGTAGACCAGTCCCTCCTTGTTGATCCAACAGTTCTCTCCAAGATTCTTTTGATTTCCCTGTTTGAAACCTCAACCTGTCCATTTGACTGTGGATGGTAAGCTGTGGCAACCTTGTGAGTAACTCCGTATTTGGATAGGAGTGCATCGAAATATCTATTGCAGAAATGTGAGCCACCATCACTGATGATTGCACGAGGTGTTCCGAACCGAGTGAAAATGTTCTTTTTTAGTAATTTGATCACCACTTTTGAATGATTGGATGGCAGTGCAATTGCTTCAACCCATTTGGAGACGTAGTCTACAGCAACCAGGATGTACAGGTTTCCGAATGATGGAACAAACGGTCCCATGAAATCAATACCCCACACATCGAATATCTCCACTTCCAGAATGTTTTGCAACAGTCCTTTATTTCTCCTAGAAATATTTCCCGTTCTCTGGCACCTGTCACATTGAAAAGTAAAAAGATAAGCATCTTTAAAAGGAGTGGGCAAGAATAAACCTGATTGAATGACTTTGGCTGCAGTTTTGTTTCTGCTGAAGTGTCCGCCATATGGTGATGAATGACAGTGCTGCAAAACACTGTTGACTTCCTCCTGTGGAATACACCGTCTCAGTAGTTGATCAGCACATCGTTTGAATAGGTACGGCTCATCCCAAACATAATGCTTGACTTCTTTGAAAAAATTCTTCCGTTGCTGAGTTGTCCGTTCCAACGGCCATTTTCCTGACACAATGTAGTTGACATAGTCAGCATACCAATGGACTTCCTGTTGTTTTATGGCAAACAGTTGTTCATCTGGAAAAGTTTCTTTGATTGACAGTTCTTTGCCAGCTGTTTCTTCATTCTCGAGCCTCGACAGATGATCTGCCACTTGGTTTTCTGTTCCTTTCCTGTTTATGATCTCCATGTCGAATTCTTACAGAAGAAGCATCCAACGGATCAATCTGGGTTTGACATCTTTCTTCGTGATCAGATATTTAATTACTGAATGATCTGTGTAGACCACCATTTTGGGACCCAGCATATAGAAGCAGAATTTGTCAAAAGCGTACACAACTGCGAGCAACTCCTTTTCGGTGGTTGTGTAGTTGAGTTGAGCTTCATTTAGAGTTCTGCTGGAATAATAAATGGTGTGGAAAATCTTTGCTTTACGTTGTCCCAAAACTTCACCTACAGTAAAATCACTAGCATCACACATCACTTCAAATGGAATGGTCCAGTCTGGTGCTACAACGATGGGGGCAGAAACCAGCTTCTATTTTAAGATCTCGAAAGCTTCCTGGCATTCTTTGGTGAAGTTGAAAGGCACATCCTTCTCCAGAATATTGCAAAGAGGTTTTGCAATTTTGGAAAAGTCTTTGATAAATCTCCTGTAAAAACCTGCATGTCCAAGAAAACTTCGAATACCTTTTACTGATGTTGGTGGAGGTAGTTTTTCAATTGTTTCAATCTTTGCTTTGTCTACCTCGATTCCCTTTTGTGAGATCCGGTGTCCAAGAACAATGCCTTCCTGCACCATAAAGTGGCATTTCTCCCAGTTGAGTACCAGGTTTGTATCTTCGCACCTTTGTAACACTTGTTCCAAATTTTACAAACAATGGTCAAAAGAATATCTAAACACAGAAAAGTCATCCATGAAAACCTCCATACTCTGCTCCAGCATGTCTGAGAAGATGGCCATCATGCAACGCTGGAATGTGGCAGGGGCATTACATAATCCAAATGGCATCCTGAGGAAAGCAAAAGTACCATATGGACATGTAAATGTAGTTTTCTCCTGGTCTTCTTGTGCGATGGCAATCTGATTGTACCCTGAATATCCGTCAAGAAAGCAATAGAACTCATGTCCTGCCAGTCTGTCTAACATCTGGTCAATGAATGGAAGTGGAAAATGATCATTCCTCGTGGCTTTGTTCAGCTTCCTGTAGTCTATGTATACTATCCATCCAGTCACCGTTCTTGTTGGAATCAGCTCGTTCTTTTCATTGGTGACCACAGTAATTCCTCCTTTCTTTGGCACACACTACATAGGACTCACCCAAGTACTATCTGAGATGGGTAAATGATGCCAACATCCAACCATTTGATGATTTATTTCTTCACGAATTCCTTCATGATTAGATTGAGTCTCCGTTGATGTTCCATTGTGGGTTTATACTCATCGTTCATCAGGATCTTATGCATGCAAAATGATGGACTAATGCCTCGAATGTCTTATATAGTCCAGCCAATGGCTTTCTTGTGCTCTCGTAACACTCTCAGTAACTTTTCTTCATGCTCCAATGTTAGCAAAGATGAAATAATAACAGGTAATTCAGAAGAGTTTCCAAGAAATGCATACCTGAGATGGCTCGGAAGTAACTTCAGCTCCAGCTGTGGTGGTTCTTCAATCGAAGGCTTGATTCGATCTTTCTTTGGCAGTTCTAAGATTTCAATTGGTGGTGTTGCTTTGAATCAGAATGGTTTGTCAAGGTAGTTGATACATTCTAGGATTTCAGCATCTAGCTCGCTGTCAGTCATGTTGGTGATGCAAGCTTCAAGTGTATCTGTGGGATTTGGCTCAGTATTTTGAACGATACTATCAACAACATCAACTCTGAAGCATTCTTCCTCTTTTTCTTCACTCAGGAATTTCATGGCTTTGAAAACATTGAAGGTAACTTCTTGGTCCTGAACTTTCATGGTAAATTCTCCTTCTTGTACATCAATCACAGTTCAACCTCTTGCCAAGAATGGTCTCCCAAGGATGATCGGCACATATTTGTCTTCATCCATGTCAAGGATAATGAAGTCTGCTGGGAGAATGAGTTTATCAACTTTGACCAGCACATCTTCAACGACTCCTCTTGGAAATGCGAGCGTTCTATCAGCAAGTTGCAGTGAGACTGAGGTAGACATTGCTTCTCCAATTTGTAGTTTCATGTAAATAGAAAAAGGCATTAAATTAACACTTGCACCTAAATCACATAAAGCCTTACCAATGTAATGTTCTCCAATAGTGCATGGGACAGTGAAACTGCCAGGATCTTTCAATTTCTGGGGAAGTTTCCTCTGAATGATGGCACTGCACTCTTTCGTCAATGCTACTGTCTCGTAGTCTCCCAATCTCCGTTTTCGTGAAAGAATATCTTTCATGAATTTGACATAGCTGGGCATTTGTTCCAAGGCTTCTGCAAATGGGATGTTGATGTGCAGCTTTTTGAAAACCTCCAGGAATCGAGCAAGCTGTTTGTCCAGTTTATTTTTCTGAAGACGCTGAGGAAAAGGTAGAGGTGGAGTGATCTGCTCTTTTTCCTTTGCTTCTTTTTCCTCCATCTGTTGCTATGCTTCTTTTGGAACATCTTCAATGGTTGCCTTGACTCCAACATCTTTGTTGATTTCAGTACCACTTTTCAAGGTGATGGCTTGACATTTCTCCTTCCCTCGGTTCCTTGGATTTGGTTTTGTATTGCTGGGAAGATTTCCTGGTGGTGAATTGGCCAGTTGTCCGATATGATTCTCCAATGCTTTGATAGAAGCAGATTGGCTTTGAAATATAACATCATATACTGCTGTTGCTTTTTGAACATCTCTGCAATCCATTCTTTCATTCTGGTTCTTTTTCAAACTCCTAGCTTTTGTTCTGTTGCTGGAATCCAGGTGGTGGATAGTTCTTTTGCCCTGAATTATTTCTCCATGAGAAATTGAGATGATTCCTCCACCCCGGGTTGTAGGTGTTGGAATATGGATTGTTCCCCTGTCTGTTGAAATTGTTGACATAATTCACCGTCTCTTTAAGTTGGTTTAGTTCTGGTGCTCCTCCATATGGTGAACTTGTGGATCCAATGTTGCTTTGAATGCCGAGAGTCTCCATGAATTTGCATATTTGATCCAGTTTGGCACTCACTGCTGAATTGGCTCCAACTTTATAAATTCCAGCAATTCGTTGAATCATGCTCCTTTCTGTTGGCCACAAGGAATTGTTGTTGGCCATTTCTTCGATTAGGTCCCAGGCTTGATCTTCTCATTTTTCCATTAAAGCTCATCCAGCAGCAGTATCGATTATGGTTCTCATTATTCCAGAAAGTCCATTATAGAATGTTTGGACTTGAAGCCATTTTGGAATCTTATGGTGAGGAAATTTCCGGAGCAAATCTTTGTACCTTTCCCAAGCTTCGTAGAGAGTTTTTGATTCTTGTTGCACAAAGGATGTGATGTCATTCCTCAGCTTTTCGGATCTGGCTGGTGGAAAGTACTTTGCAAGAAATTTGGTGGCTAAAGTGTTCCAAGTTATGATGGAACCTGCTGGTAGTGAATGAAGCCAAGCTTTAGCTCTGTCCTTCAAGGAGTATGGAAAAACACGCAGTCTCATTGCTTCTTCAGCTTCTCGGTTGTAATTGAAAGTGCCGCAAACTTCCAGAAGTTGCTGATGTGGATATTAGGATCTTCAGTTGCTTTTCCCCCAAACTGCACTGATTGCTGAATCATCTGAATTCAAGTTTTGATGTCACATGCATTTGCTGGTAAGGGAGGAAGTACAATACAGGAAATGAGGCCATCAACCACCGGAATGGTTCTGTCTCGAATGGGAATTGGTGGTGCAACCTCCAAAGTATCGATCAAGTAGTATAAAAGTATCGATCCCACGAGGACTTAACACCTAAGCTATTAATTTTATGAGGTCAAATGATTACTATTATCAAACAGGTTGTTTGATTAATTTGAAATGGTGATGATTCTAAATTTAAAAACAAGTAAATAAAATTGTCGAAAGTAGGTTTTAGAAAATTCAATATTAAAACTATCTAGGGTTATGATTTCTTCCAATATCATTTTAAAAATGAAGTGGTTATCTTAAAGTTGGGTAATATATTGATTTAATAACCTGGAACACTAAATTATGTAAAAGCCTCTTCCGATGGTCAATTACAAATGCCCAGTATAACCTAATTGAATCATGTGTCTATGTCAACCAAATTATCTGGATTCATTAAGTTTAAGTTCCAATTTGGCTACCTCGGCCCGACAGGTATATTCCTATCCTGTAAGGAAATCTATTAAAGGGTTATCTATCCTCAAGGAAGATCGTGGTCTATTGAGTCTAAGGTCTTAAACTTAAAATCCCTATGTCTAGTTCATTTTAAGTTTACCTTGTCAATTTTATTAGTGGCCAGTTAATAAAAAGTATTAAGATTAAGACTCAATAAATAAATCTTTATATTACCCAAACTAAAATCTAACCCCTTATAAACTGGTGATATTAGAATTTATCACAACCCTAGATAACTAACTTAGTTACGACACATATGTAGAGTTGGTAAAAACTTAAAAGACACATAAAGTAAAAATGATGAAAAGTAATTGCGGTAAAGTAAAAGCTGAAAAGTAAAATAAAATGCTAAGGTAAAATGAATTATTTTTACTACTACTAATTTAGATATCTCCCATAATATAATATATAAACTTGTGATAACATTACCAACCGGCCATATAGGCGGTAACCTGATTAAGTCAAATTAAGTCCAACCAGCCATTAAGGCAGTAATATTTGTCCATAATCCAGCCATAAAGGCGGAACCAAAATAAACCAGCCATAAAGGCGGAACCAAAATTAACCTGCCATATAGGCGGAACCAAAATTTAATTACCAACTGACCAATCTGGCGGTATCCTTGATTAGTCAGGTTTAAAACCAGATTAAAATGAATTACCAACCGACCATTCTGGCGGTATCCTTTTTAAGTCAAATTTTAAATAGTGAATATATTATATTTAAGAGAGATTAATCTAAATAGCAATAGTAAAAGAATTACCTTTCACCCTAGCATGGGAAGTTACCTCCTCATGATGAATAGTAAAAACTGTAAAAATAAAGAAAGTAAATTTCTATTATTACAAAACGTAATTAAAATTTAATTACAAAACAGAAAATAAAAGAAACTAGAGAGAAGACTCCCTATTTACATCAAAGAAATGAGAGAGAATGGTACATCTAAAAATGAAATCTCGAGCTCAATTTATAGGCGCAGATAGGCTTCGGGCGTCGCGACGCTGAAGGTCTTGGCGTCGCAACACCGGTTCTTTTTGGCATGGCACTTTGAGGGCTTGACATGTGGCAATTCAGATAAGGAGATAAGGCAACACATGGCAAGGCAGCTGAGAGCTGAATGATTGGGCTGACGTGGCGATGACATGGCGCTGACGTAGCGACAAGTGGCGAAATGGAGAGTGTCTGCACCGTAGGATTGCGACACGTGGCAAGGCGTTATTGGTTGATGATGACATGGCGGTGACGTGTCTCTTTGACTCGATCAACTGGTGATGTGGATGATGATGTGGCGGTGACATGGAGTGACACGTGGCAATGGTGATTGTCGGCACCGTAGGATGATGACACGTGGCACGGCGCATGTTAGCAAATCGGGTGTGTGATGGTGACACGTGGCACAACGCACGTTAGCAAAGTCAAACTTTTCAAATTCTGACCCGTTGACCCGGCGCACGTTAGCAGCTCTAGTGCATGTTAGGCGTCACGACGCCAATGGCTTGCGCGTCGCGACGCGGCTAAATTATAAAAATGTCTTTTTTCCAATTTTCACTGTTTTGCTCCAAATCACCTCCAGAATGTCCTGAAACTTTATTTATCTACAAAATAACACAAAACACATCAAAATATTCAGAAAACTCAAGAAACTATATAAAATATTAGGTTAAATGAGTGGGAAATAGTGATAGATTACCACTCATCAAAGTCAACAATGGCAACTTAAAAAATATAACACTTATATTTAATAAGGTCATTGCCAAATATTACAAAAGAAAAAGGAAATATATATTTTCATTTTAAACAATTTAATCAAATATATAAAGAAGTCAAAACCATTTTGACAACCTTTTCTTTAAGTATAAAGTCAACAATTTACACTTATAATCATTTCCTAACTTTATCATTTGGTGAGATATTTATATTTTAATTATATTAATCATATAACAATTAAATAATTAATTAATACAAATATCTCAAATATATGTATTATATTTACTTTAAATATCTCAAATACATATATTAATGATATATGTCAAATACCTTTATTTGATAATTTATTAATGTGTATTTAATAATATCATATATTAAATACAAATACACATTAATAAGGAAATGACGGTTCGGCTCGTTCGCATGTATTTTTCGTTTAACGTTTAAATGATTTATAAATAATCACCATTATTTATAAAAGTCCCCCTAGTGTTCTACGAGTATATTTCATTAGTGAGACTCTCTAGATTCAGGTATATCCGTCACAAAATCCAATTTCGTGTCCATAATTTACCCACCCATAAATTATGACGACCACAGATAAACTAGCTGAATCATACATGTCGAGGTCATTGCATACGTATAATCCCTCCGTCACAGGTATCCGGATTATACCTGAGATATAGAAGTAAACGTCAAATCTCTATAGGTATTATCCCGTCGACGTTTTTATTAGCAATCTATAAATAACATATGGACTGATTGCTAATAAAAACGTATGAAACTCACTTTCGAAGTATACTATGGCCATAGATTTAATTGATTGCTAATCACATATGGACTACCGATGCTCTGTACATAGAACTGGCGGATCCTATCTTGACACACACAGGATATCATGAGGATCGACCTACACCCAACAAACAGGCGGAGGTTTGATCTAGAAATATCGGTGACGTGACTACCTTCTATGTGTGAAGGATGTCTCATACATCCACAGTGGTATCTTAAGTCGAAGGACCACTATGCTACTCAACCCGAGAAGATTCTCATTGACGTTGGTGTACTATCTATTAAGAATCTTCGGTGAGTCGTTCATTGTTTATCCACTATATACACATACACATCTATACGAGTCTCCCCAGACTCATGGTTCATTGGGATAAACAATCCGACAAAGTCTCGATATACGACATATACTTCTCTCAACGGATATGACTAACCGACCCGTGTTAGTGAATCTTGACCAGGAACAATATTTGATAATATACATTTAGCAGTGACACTTCCCAATGTCAATTACAAACTAACTTTGTAACTGTGTACTACATTATATATTATCGGGCCTTTGTCTAATATATACATATCACTAAACCACATTTAGTTTCAATCTAATCGTAATCAGATTGAATATGTATATATAAATAAGAGGTACAACCATAAATAAGTAATATTATGGAAAAAAGGAATTGTTCGTATTCATGAATCAGACATAAATACGGTCCGGATTGACGCTCTGAGCACCAACCCCAACAATTTCTCCCATTTGCTCTTGTGCCAATCCACGGTATCATTTACACATCTCAATGTGCATCGTATACACATAGCCCTCAAAAGCTCACCTAGTACTTAAAAGGTAGGCAACAAGAAGTAGGTCCGCTAAAACTTAAGGAGTTTGTCAAACAAACCCAATTGTTTCCCATAGCTAGCATCTTTCATATTTTGTAAAATATAAATTTTACATTAATATGACTCTAATGCTACATCAGTATTATGCTACAACTAGTGAGTTGTCCAAGTATTTAGGGATCAAATCCAAAATACTATGCGGACAACCGCAAACACAACACCGATATAAAACTTCTAATTGATAAGGTCACTTTGCAACTTCATAAGTCAACACTTCATAAGTTGCATCTAATTCCACTCAGTTAGTAGAATCCTTCGTGACACTCCCACTGCATCTTTTCTGACTCTTTATGACGTAAACAGTCTAACATCATAATTAGACTCAAAACTAATCTGACCCAAATGATTACAGACTAAATGCTCCATGAATTAAGAAACTCGTTCTTAATATCTCAAAGATCACAAAGAACGTGTTTCACGATTCATCCTATGGTCTATAGGATATCAAAATAACTCGTAACAATTACGATTAAATCGATATCTTTAATCGCATATAATAAAGTATTCATTATGTCATCATCAAATGATACATAAGATTGATTAGAAATTCTAATCAATATCTGATTCGAAAAAGAATCATCCTTTACGAAAGATGAATACTATATTTAAGACACACATTAACTGTCAAACAGTTATACAAACTATCATACAAATAGTCTTATTGTGTCATTTATTAGATCATATCTAATGCACGAATAATATGAGTATCTCACAAGTCTCTTAGTTTTATATCTTATATAAAACTTTATATCAAATATAACAGAGACTACTCCCACTGCTTTCACGAAGTAAAGAAGACTTAGATAAACCTTTTACCTCACAAACATCTCATTATTACTATAATAATGATAATGTTGTTAGGATATATAACACTAGAAAGTAATTTGTACGCTCCCACTAACCCTTCAATCACATATGTATTCTCTATACTTTGACAAGATCAGACAATCTGACTGATGTCAAAAATAGAGAACACGGATTTCCGGAAGACTTATCCGAGTCTACAATAGGCTCTATAAGCTAGCACACTAAACTGCAATCTCAGCAGAACACAAACTCTAGGGCTATTCCTGAATGAACTCTTCAAATGAAGAAATCACAACTGATCTCTTATCTGAATAAGTCATTCAAAAATGTCACTTTGCATTATTTAGCTAAAATGTACAGTTGAATATCAACATTAACCAATATATCTTTAATTGTTCAATTAGTGTGAGTAGAGACAAGTTTCCTCATAATCTACAATAGATTGCTGAGTATAACTTTTCTCACTGTCATACTATAAAGGTCAAACCTTTAATAAGCTCACACTGCTTTTTCTGCGCAAACAATTAGCACAAATCATGAACTAATTCATAATTAAAGCTTAATCAAGTTCAAAACTTGATCGTAGTAAGCTATGAACAATCTTAGATCTATGGTTCAATGGTGAGCTTCCAGAATCGATATCAAATATCGCTTCCATTATAAGTTATAGGATAATTTTCTTCAATAAGAAAACAACAGAACCATTAAGTATCAAATACTCGTAAATGATTCTGTTATCCTATTGGACTTGTACGAAAGATGTATAAGGGTTGTTTCATTTTATTAATTACGTAGTTCCATTTATAATTTATCATTCTCACATTTGACTTCAATAAGTCAAGTCTTTTCTAAAATGGTTAACATCTGATGTTACACACCAAGTAATAAAATAATTTTATTACTTAGAATCGTAGGAAAGATATTCTATCAAATAGAATACAATATTCTATTAAAATAGAATAAATGATAAACTTTTACTTATACCTCCAAGGTGTAAGTAATTTGGATTATATAACTATTATATAAAAGAAAGATTCAAATCTCAAACTTTTCAAGATTCAGATTTTCTACCTATACATATCATATATGTAACAATAGAAATTGAAACTAATTCGATAACATTCAATATCAAACGAATCAAATCATATAAGAATCGACTGCTCCCACTACTCAATTCCATCAAGATGGAATCATGGAAGAATAATATTGAATAAGAATCATATTCACTGAATAACCTTAGAACTAATTGCTTTAAATTCATATGTTTGATCGTATCAAAGATCTTTGAACAGTTAAAAGACATGTAATGAATTTTAAGGATAGAGTTCTTAAAAAACTTCAGATTGAATATATTTGAACAAGTCAAAAATGTTCAATCTACGTTTCATCAAAACAGATTGAAAGTTCTTGATACTTTCAAGACGTTCAATATGTGTTCCTTCAGAAACACGTAACTAAGTTATGACAATTCATAAACTAAGTTACGAAGTAAATAAAACTACCTTAAGCAATTACAATTCATTAAACTACATACATCTAATGTATCAGTTTAATAAATCTGGTGGTCCAATGACAAATCATTGGTTAAACGAGATTTTAATTACCTTCCCGAATACAATATTCATTAAAAGTATAAGGATATGTGGTGTGATCTCATATCAAACCATCATTTACCATACAGAATAAGCATCCAATGCTTAAGTGATAAAATCTCATAAAGCACCATTCTAAATTATTTACTTTACCGAATAATTTTTCTTAATGTTTATCTCTACGCCAATGACACTACTAGTTATATTTAAAATAAATAACAATTGTTTATAAAGAACAAGTAACTATCCAATAGTTGCAAGTTCTGATATCAAATATCAAAACAGTCATTAACTAATATTTTAAATAACTAGACGGGAGATCTGGTATCCAATACCTATGGTTGTCGTATTCTGAAAATCGATGTTTTCTATACACAAGTATACACATCTCTTTTCTTTGGCTTTACTATTTGCCTTCAACTATTCACAACAATTGTAAATAATTGATTATCAAATTGTGTCAGACACATTTCCTCTAAATGTCATTAAAGCTAAGAAATGCCATTACTAGATAAACAAATACCTAATGGGGTTTTCTTAATGCAGTCAAAAATCTCGAGATATGAACTAATTCAAGTCAATTCTTACCGCATAAGAAACTATTCTCTCTAAAGTATTATATCCTAAAAGGGATATCTATCTAGATGATCTATCATGACTTAGAAACTAAGTCACTAACCATCGTGATTTTACAAGAAAATCGGAACAACTGTTCCCGATGGTTTAGACCAATCTAATAATATCCTAGTCTATTAGTATCTAGAACCTATTCTAGAATAACTGCAACCAAAATTAAAGTCATATAACATATCAAAATATGTGTGCAGTGAATAAAAGTTCAATTCTATATAAACAGTAGAATAAGGAAACGAACAAGCGACAATTTCCATAATAATAAACACTGCTAAAGTTATGGAATATTTTAAACTTAGCAGTGCCTCCCATTATTTTACGTAATACCGTAATCCCTAACGGAAAAACGAGAATTCAATAATTAAATCGAATTCCATAATGGGAAGTGGACCCCATGAATATATTTCGACTCACAGCAGAGGCACGGTCTCACCTACGTATATTCACAAGTAGACAACTCATTGTCAATCACACTCGTTGTGACTCCTGGGTTTCCGGTCATGGTCATTTCTCGTTGTCACTGCTAGGGAAGGTCCACAAGGAGACGTACCAAGGTTAAACTCGTCAATGATAAACTTAAGCTATTTGCGTAACCCTGGCAGCCAGGGCACGTTTAGGATTCCGCTTTCGCTTGAATTTATCTAGTATCTAATATACATCCGGCATAAATAAATCTCTATCGGCTACACCCTCACAGCAGAGGCACAGTCTCGGATGTAGTCACAGAAAAATATTCATAAACCGTATTGACAAGACGGACCAAGAAACAAATATTCAAAATACCAGTTACTTTAAAACCTTATTAAGCGGGGATATTCCATAAATTGTCATACACTTTAAATCTAATCAAATTAAATGAAAGCATGCATGTATCAAGTAAAGACAAGAACAAACATTAGATTTTAAAGGGCTAATCATATCGGGGTGTCCAGAATCAGACTCGCTCTGATACCATTTTGTTGGGGTTTTAAGGGGGAATGTCGATAACGCAGCGGAAACGCGGAAAATCAAAATTTTCCGATTTCAAAATTTTTTCTCGGATCAATTAAATAATCTTATTTATTTAATTATCCAATTATCAAATTCTGAAAAAATTACACAAGAAATCATATTTCTTAGTAATTACCGAATTGCCCCATAACTTTGTAAATTGATCATTTTAGTCCAAAAATTATCAAATATAATTTTGAATGATTCTAAATCATTTCTAAAATAATTTTCAACACATATAATGCATCAAAATCAGATTTCACACAAATCCCCAATTTTTGAGCTAATTGCCGTGAACCCCCAAATTTTCAATTAATTACAATTTAGTCACTTTTGTTCAAAACAAGCAAAGACCAAATCAAATCAACCTAAAATTTTACATGCATCATATACACTACATAATAAATCACATATATGAAAATCCCTAAATTTGGAGTGGGTTAAGAACCCTAAGTTTTCCAATTTCATCAAATTGTCCAATTTCACCAAATCTTCAAAATCCAACACTTTAGTTCATTCTTTGCTTCATCAAACAAGCCTCACCACTTTGAAATAACTCTAGAACAATTATAGGTCACCAAGGAGTGGCTCAACAACTCTAGAATGGCAACTTGATTTCCAAATAATCAGAAGTAAAGCTTTGAAACCATTTCAAGCTTACTTACATGCATCAATCTTTCATCAAAGTTCACAACCAAAATAAACACAAAATATAAGAAGAGAGATAATTCCAAAGCAACACAAAATGATTCTAAGCATGTTAGAAACAATTTTCATGTTGAAGACTTTGAAGAAAAACTTACAAAAACATGATATTTCCAAGCTTTCTTTTTTAGGCCTTCAAGCTTTTCTCTCATCTTCTTTTATGTTTTATTTGGTATATAATGAACTTGTTAAACCCTAAAATTGGAACAAAATAATTTATACTTGCCCCAAATAGACCTTGGCCGAATGGTAGGAAGAAATAAGTAAAATATCTAGATATTTTACTTTTGTTTCATTTAAAGGTTTATCAACTTTGCTTTTATCATTACACTTTAATGATTTCAAACAATTCAACAATGGAAACTTAAAAAAATATAACACTTATATTTAATAAGGTCATGGCAGAAAATTACAAAAGAAAAATGAAATAGATATTTTCATTTTAAACAATTTAATCAAATATCTAAAGAAGTCAAAACCATTTTGACAACCTTTTCTTTAAGTATAAAGTCAACAATTTGCACTTATAATCATTTCATAGGACTTTATCATTTGGTGAGATATTTATATTTTAATTATATTAATCATTTAACAATTAAATAATTAAATAATTAATTAAATACAAATATCTCAAATATATGTATTATATTTACTTTAAATATCTCAAATACATATATTAATGATATATGTCAAATACCTTTATTTGACAATTTATTAATGTGTATTTAATAATATCATATATTAAATACAAATACACATTAATTAGGAAATGACGGTTCGGCCCGTTCGCATGTATTTTTCGTTTAACGTTTAAACGATTTATAAATAATCACCATTATTTATAAAAGTCGCCCTAGTGCTCTACGAGTATATTTCATTAGTGAGACTCTCTAGATTCAGGTATATCCATCACAAAATCCAATTTCGTGTCCATAATTTACCCACCCGTAAATTATGACGACCACAGATAAACTAGCTGAATCATACAGGTCGAGGTCATTGCATACGTATAATCCATCCGTCACAGGTATCCGGATTATACCAGAGATATAGATGTAAATGTCAAATCTCTATAGGTATTATCCCGTCGACGTTTCTATTAGCAATCTATAAATAACATTCGGAACTCACTTCCGAAGTATACTATGGCCATAGATTTAACTGATTGCTAATCACATATGGACTATCTATGCTCTGTACACAGAACTGACAGATCATATCTTGACACACACATGATATCATGAGGATCAACCTACATCCAACGAACAGGCGGAGGTCTGATCTAAATAGATCGGTGACGTGACTGCCATCTAAGTGTGGAGGATGTCTCATACATCCACAATGGTATCTCAAGTCCAAGGACCACTATGCTACTCAACTCGAGAAGTTTCTTATTGATGTTGGTGTACTATCTATTAAGATTCTTCGGTGAGTCGTTCAGTGTTTATCCACTATATACACCTACACGTCTATACGAGTCTCCCCAGACTCATGGTTCATTGGGATAAACCATTGGACCAAGTCTCGATATACGACATGTACTGGTCTCAACGGATTTGACTAACCGACCAGTGTTAGTGAAGCTTGACCAGGAACAATATTTGATATTATACATTTAACAGTGACACTTCCTAATGTCAATTACAAACTAACATTTATATATTATCGAGCATTTGTCTAATATATACATATCACTAAACCACATTTAGTTTCAATCAAATCGTAATCAGATCGAATACGTATATATAAACAAGAGGTGCAACCATAAATAAGTAATATTATGGAAAAAAATAATTGTTCGTATTCATGAATCAGACATAAATACGGTCCGGATTGGCGCTCTGAGCACCAACCCCAACAGTTGTTTACCCTGGTAACTTTCCCATTTTTATTTCGTGACAAAAAGAGGCATAGTGGTTTAGTAACTTGGGAATTTGGGAGTCGTAGTTTTAAGGGGAGTAAGATTAAGGGGGAGTAGGATATCTACCATCTATTTGTACATGAATGAGTTTATCGCTGTTTTATCTGTTCTTTATAATACCTGTGCTTTTCACGGTATATTCTTGTTTGTGGATGTTTCAGTTAAACAAGTTATTTGCTAGGTGGCATTGATTTTAAGACTACTCGGTTAGGTATTAGATCGAGTCTTGTTGTAATAGGTTAATGTCTTGATGGTTGGTAGTTGGCTATTTTTCTTTTTGGGTCTTTTACTTTAGTCTTTTGTCTTAGGTAGTATTTTGTCACGGAATACCAAAAAGAGAGATTGTTAGTTCCATTTTTATTGGCAATGTCCGTAACAAAATAAGTTCAATTGAATTGTAATAAGTCTTGAAGAACTTGGAGCAATTGGACTGGTATTTTGGAAAAGCTGGAGCAATTTCGTTAGTATCGCGTTCGTATAGACATTCAAACGAGTGACGTTAGTGGCACGTTCGCTGTTGGGTTTGAACGAAATATTCCAGAGAGCAAACGTTCGAGGTGCATTCGAGTAAGTGTTCGAACAAACCTTTCCAGAGACCACGCATTCGTGGCGCGTTCGAGTGGCATTCGAATGCCCTTGAAGAACTGAGTTATTTTGGATGCTTTTTTAACTTAATTTGCTATTGGGAAGCCTTTCATTTTGTTCTACCTATATAAACAAACATTGAGCAACTTTCACAAGTGTTGAAAACATAATCTCTCTAAGACTAAAATTACTTTAGCTTTTCAACCTTATTGTTCATCACCTTCAAGACTCTTTTGAATCTCTTGTCTTCGTTTCCTTGGGATAGAGATATTTGATTTACCATCAACACATCAAAATCCAATTTCCTAAACCATCAGAGTTCTTAAGGAGGAAGATTGGTTGACAGAGTTCCGGCGTTCAGAGATTGCAGAGTTGATCTGTTCAGAGACATCAAAGGTTCTGAAGAAACAGTGGGGTACGGGCTTAAGGAGTTCTTCGAGTTCTTGCAGTCTAGAGGTACTAGAGTCGATGAAGTTGTCACCATAGGTCTTTTACCATCAATGTAAGTTTTTCCTCTTTATAGTGGATTTGGGCCGGTAGTCGAGAAACCCGAAGTTATTTTTTACTCGCACGGATTTTCCACTTCGTCACCAAAATTATTGTGTTGATTTTATGTGTTGATTTATTTTCTGCATTATATTATATTTGCTTAGAATTAAGAATCTATAGACACATTAATTAGGATTTGTCTTAGTTAATTGTTAATAATTCTGCATAGGGTCAGAATCTTAGATAATTACAAACTTTCAAACTAACTCTTCAGTCACCGCTAGCTACTACAAGTGCAATAATGAAGCTGTCGAATGTGTTTTGTGTTTATGTAAGATTGCAGAAGGAGAGAGAAGATTAGAGAGCTGAGATGTGATCATGTTTTGGTGTTTCAAAATTTTAGTTTCAGTTCGAGTAATCGTGATACATAGTAGCTAAGATAAATCTTAAAGAGATTCACCACGAAGCTGCGTCGTTTTACATATAGTTTGGAGGAGCCATTATTATTATTATTATTATTATTTTCAAATTTAATATATGTACTTGTTTGCAATCATAAAAATCTTGAGTTAGCTCAAATTTTATGGAATCTTAAGCGAGTTCTTGAAATATCATCTCTATTGATAAAAAATTAAAAAAAATATATATATATTATATATTAAAAACTAAAATTTTTCTATATTCAGAAATCTTAATTTTAGGTTTTCAAGATTCTTATATCAAACCTTTCTCAGATCTCCAAAATAAACATGAGATGAATTCTAATTGAAACAACCCAGTTGGCCAAATAACATAAGGTCATCTCAAAACAATATCACACGGTAAACAAAATCCAAATTCAGGATTGAGATCAAAAAACAAAAAATCTTAAACGGACCACAATGGAAAGAGAATTATTGCTTAAGAAGCAAAGCCAGGTCAGTAACTTCACCAGTCTCGTTGTCTTGAGATAAAGGGCACCGACTGATGCCAAGTCATCAAATTCTAGTAATAGGTAATGGAAAATGATATTTGTTCAAAACTAAGTAGTTTCAGGCGTTAAGAAATTAATTATTTTTCCAAGTAGTTTTGAGAGTTAATAAATTAATTATCTTTATACAATGTCCTTACTCCAGCAGATTCATTAATATTTACATTAAATATGAAGAAAAAAATGGAGATGCAGGGTGTAACGCACCTACACTTCAAGCTTGTCCAGGACGCATCTCTTGCCCATGGCCGCTTGCGTGTGGTGCTAGGGTGCACTTTTGTATTTTCTCATTTTATTTTATTTTTCTATTTTAGGAGGGGGGGGGGGGGTGACAACTCAAACATCATGTGTGTTTCCTAGTGTCACTTGTGCAATGTCTTTAAAACCTCTTTGGGGGGGGGGGGGGGACCCGGGCACCTTAGAAGGGCCTTGGCCACCAGCATACTAGGGGCTTTAGCTGTGTACTCCCTCGCCCTTAGTTGGCTTGCTTAATGAAACATGCTTCCTTTTGATTTCCGAATGCTTGTCCAAATGTGATGCTTGAATGTGTATGCAATATGTTTAATAGGTGCTTCATTATCTTGTGCCTCGTAGATGTGTGCTTATCGATGTATGCTTTACTTTGTTGCCTAATAATGTTCACATTATATCGATGGCTAACCATGGGTACGACCTTGCAGGGTCAATTCTAGGCTGACTTGTTAGACACAACGTTAACAAGTGCCGCACGGACCTAACTTGGTAACACCAAAGTTCGGCCCGTGACAGTTGGTATCAGAGCGTGGTTCAAGGTTGTATGATAAAATGGCTACGAGGTCCTCCTCAAAAACGCGCTTGGATGCTGTCGAGAAAAAACTAGTGGATATCGATGGCTACATCACAACACTCACGAACAAAACCTCTGATGTCGAAAACCTCAGGCAAACTATCAAGGTACTGGAGGCCCTAACACCAGGGTAATGCCCTAGAGACTCAAGCAACGAGTGCTAGCACCAGTGCCACACGAGAAGGGGGAGATGCCAATAATTGGCAAGATGCCGTGAGCTCCTTGAAAGAGCAATTGGCCGAGTTAAGCGTAAGGGTGAACCTCACCGCCCTCGCTGTCTCTAACTTGCCCACGACTACTCAGAACTCGGAGCAGAAGAGGTCTAAAATCCCAGAACCTAGAGTATATGATGGTGTTAGAGACGCACAAGCCCTCGAGAACTTCCTCTTTGACATGGAGCAGTACTTCACAGCTTCACGAATAGAAGAGGAAGGGGACAAGGTCTCAATAACCTTGATGTACTTGTCTGGAGATGCGAAGTCTTGGTGGAGGGCAAAACACATAGAAATCCAAGAAGGTCGATGCGTCGTTAACAATTGGGAGGATTTAAAGCGTGAGCTAAAGACCCAATTCCTGCCAGGAAATGTGGCTTACATGGCTCGGCGACAATTACGAGAACTAAGGCATACAGGCTCCATCCGGGAATATGTAAGGAAGTTCTCCGGATTGATGCTGGATATTCGAGACATGTCCGAGCAAGACAAACTCTTCTATTTTATCGAAGGGTTGAAGCCTTGGGCCAGAACAGAGTTACAGAGGCAACGGGTAAAGGACTTGCCCTCCGCACAAGCTGCTGCGGAGCAACTAACTGATTACTCCCTTGAGGGACCTCCATCGAAGAGACCTCCACCGGCACCTATTAATAATGACAGTGGGAATAAGAAGCCCAGAAATTGGAGTAATGAAAGAAGTGGGGGAGCGGACAGGAGAGTGGAGTCAAGCTCCTCAAACTTTAAATGGCCGGCACCTCAGAATGGTCCTCCAAATGGGAAAAAGCCCTTAAGTTGCTGGATTTGTGATGGGCCACATCGAGCTATGGAGTGCCCTAAGAAATCTAGAATGACGGCCCTATTAGCACAAGAAGAAGAGGAAGAATGACGATGTACGGCTGAAAAGAACCCGGAAAAGGAGGAATCTGGCCGAATGGTGGCATTGAGGATGCTCAATGCCCTAAACAAACAGCCAGAAACTCAGAAGGTCTCGAGAAAATGCCTTATGTTTGTTGATGCGTTGATTAATGGAGTTGCGGCAAAAAGTGTTATGGTGGACACGGGGGCCACCCATAACTTTGTTTCTACCGCCGAGGCGAAGAGTCTGGGGCTCAAGTTAGAGCGGGACGCGGGCCTTATGAAAGCTGTCAATTCACAAGCGCTACCCACGAGTGGGTTAGCGAGACAAGTAAGGGTGAAGATCGGCACGTGGGAAGGTCAAACTGACCTTGTAGCGGTCCAAATGGATGACTTCGATATTGTTCTAGGAATGGAATTATGCTCGATAAGGGGGCCATCCTTTCCCAGCTGCAGGAGCTTATTGATCATGGGGGAGAAACCCGCCGTAGTACCAGCAAAGGTAAAACCTCCCCCGGAAGGGAAATTTCTATCTGCAATCCAGTTTAAGAAGGGGATCAGGAGACGGGAACCGACATTCATTGCCATTCCTACGCTAATTGGAGAAGGGAGGAAGAAAAAACCCCTGCACCTGAGATCAACAAGGTGTTAGAAGAATTTACAGAAGTGATGCCTGACCAGCTTCCCAGGGCCTTACCTCCGAGGAGGTCCATCGATCACCGAATTGAATTAGTTCATTCAGCAAAACCCCCGGCAAGAGCACCTTATCGAATGGCTCCACCAGAATTGGCAGAACTTCGCAAGCAACTAGATGAACTGTTGCAGGCAGGCTTCATCAAACCTTCGAAGGCCCCATTTGGAGCCCCCGTTTTATTTCAGAAGAAACAGGATGGAAGTTTGAGGTTGTGTATCGACTATAGGGCTCTGAATAAGTTGATGGTGCGAAACTCCTACCCTATTCCCCTTATAGCAGATTTGTTCGACTAGTTGAGTGGGGCAAGGTATTTTACGAAGCTAGACTTGCGTTCAGGATATTATCAAGTGAGAATAGCGAAGGAGATGAACCGAAGACGACTTGTGTCACTCGATATGGAGCATTTGAGTTCTTGGTGATGCCGTTTGGGCTGACTAATGCCCCTGCAACATTTTGCACATTGATGAATGAAGTCTTCCACGAATACCTCGACAAATTTGTGGTGGTTTACCTGGATGACATTGTAGTCTATAGTACCACCTTGGAGGAACACAAAAGACATCTTACCATGGTATTCCAGAAATTGAAGGATAATAGACTATTTGTGAAGAAGGAAAAATGCGCATTCGCCCAAGAACGCATCAGATTCCTCGGCCACATTATAGAGCAGGGTCATATCCGAATGGACATGGAGAAAGTACGAGCAATTCGTGAGTGGAGCACCCCAACCAATGTCAGAGAATTGCGGTCATTCCTTGGGCTTACCAACTACTATAGGAGATTCGTAAGGGGATACTCCAAGAAGGCAATACCCCTGACGGAACTATTGAAGAAGGAAGTAACATGGGAATGGACCGATGCGTGCAGAGAAGCCTTTGAGAGTTTAAAAGAAGCGATGGTAGAAGACCCAGTACTCATCCTTCCAGATATTGCCAAACCCTTCGAAGTTCAGACAGATGCTTCCGACTTTGCACTTGGAGGGGTGTTGCTACAGGAAGGCCATCCTACTGCTTATGAGAGTCGTAAGCTTTCCGAAGCGGAGCGAAGATATACAGCACAGGAAAAAGAGCTATTGGCAGTGATACATTGTCTACGGGTGTGGAGACATTACCTCATTGGGTCGAGATTTGTGGTGAAAACAGACAACTCTGCAGTCAGTTATTTCCTCACTCAACCAAAGCTTACTTCGAAACAGGCTCGATGGCAGGAGTTTTTAGCCGAGTTCGACTTTCATTTTGAGCATAAAGCAGGATGCTTGAATCAGGTGGCTGACGCTTTGAGTCGAAAGTCGGAACTCATTCACTTAAAGGCGTTAACCAATATGTCTTTCAGCACCTTCTCTACACCCATCAGAGAACTCATCCGTAACAACTTGGAAATGGACCATGTCTCTAAAGCACTTCTGAAGTTAGTCAGTGAGGGCAAGGCTCGTCATTTCTGGTTTGAAGACGGACTTTTGTGGACGAAAGGAAATCGTTTGTATGTTCCGAAAACAGAAAACCTATGGAAGATTCTCATGAAAGAATGTCACGATACTTTGTGGGCCGGCCACCCGGGTTGGCAGAGGACTCATACGTTACTCAAACAAGATACTATTGGCCACAGATGCGGGATGATGTGATGGAGTACACGAAGACTTGCCTTATTTGCCAACAGGATAAAGTAGAGAAGTTGAAGACTCCTGGATTATTGGAACCATTGAGTGTCCCCAACAGGCCATGGGAGAGCGTCTCTCTTGACTTCATAACCAACCTTCCAAAAATTGGTGAACTAACCAACATCTTGGTAATTATTGATAGGTTCTCCAAATATGCAACATTCATACCAGCACCGAAGTATTGTAAAGCAGAAGAAACTGCAAATTATTCTTCAAGCATGTGGTGAAGTATTGGGGCGTACCTAGACAAATTGTGAGTGACCGAGATCAGAGATTTGCAGGAACCTTCTGGTCTGAACTCTTCAAAGTACTTGGTTCCCGACTGAACATGTCAACAAGTTACCACCATGAGACTGATGGGCGGACAGAGAGATTCAATGGAATGTTAGAGGAGTATTTACGCCACTTTGTTAATGCCAACCAGAGAAATTGGGCCCAACTTCTTGACGTTGCCCAATTTTGCTTCAACTCTCAGAAGAGCTCCGCCACCAATAAAACTCCTTTTGAAGTCGTGATGGGTCAACAACCTCTACTCCCACACACAGTGACAGAGTATACATGGAAGAGTCCGCGAGCTTTCAACTTCACAAAGGAATGGAGAACCAATGCAGAAATTGCTCGAGCTTACCTAGAAAAAGCCTCCGCGAGGATGAAGAAATGGGCAGATCAGCATAGAAGACCCCTAGAATTCCAACCTGGAGATTTGGTGTTGATCAAGTTAAATCCAGAACAAATGCGGTTCAGAGGGAACAGAGACAAGAGATTGGTGAGGAAGTATGAAGGGCCGGTTGCCATTCTTAAGAAAGTGGGAAAGACTTCCTACAAAGTCGAGACTCCAGCGTGGATGAAGATGCACCCAGTTTTTCATGTCAGCAGGTTAAGACCTTTTCATGCAGATAGCGGTGATGCTACCCGTAACCAATCACGAAGACCGGAGATTGAAAAACCAACCAAGAAGAGAGCCACGAGGGAAGTTGAGGAGATTTTGGCAGAGAGAGATGTGACTGGAGACCAGCGACATGGAAAGGAGTTCCTAGTGAAGTGGAGAGACTTGGGAGATGAAGAGACTAGTTGGGAGAGAGCCGAAGACCTGCAGCAGTTTAAGTAGAAGATCGAAGACTTTACAACCCTTCAGCGTCGAGATGAGAGAGTCGAAGACCTGCACCAACCAAAGCAGAAGGTGAAGACTTTCAAGCCTATCAGCACCGAGGTGAAGAGCAGAGGTGAAGAGCAGAGGAGGAGCAGTTCAGATGTGTCGACGAGGGCGTCGACAGATTAAGTGGGGGAGGATGTAACGCACCTACACTCCAAGCTTGTCCAGGGCGCATCTCTTGCCCATGGCCGCTTGCGTGTGGTGCTAGGGTGCACTTTTATATTTTCTCATTTTATTTTATTTTTCTATTTTAGGGGGGGTGACAATTCAAACATCATGTGTGTTTCCTAGTGTCACTTGTGCAATGTCTTTAAAACCTCTTTAGGGGGGGTGACCCGGGCACCTTAGAAGGGCCTTGGCCACCAGCATACTAGGGGCTTTAGCTGTGTAATTCCTCGCCCTTAGTTGGCTTGCTTAATGAAACATGCTTCCTTTTGATTTCCGAATGCTTGTCCAAATGTGATGCTTGAATGTGTATGCAATATGTTTAATAGGTGCTTCATTATCTTGTGCCTCGTAGATGTGTGCTTATCGATGTATGCTTTACTTTGTTGCCTAATAATGTTCACATTATATCGATGGCTAACCATGGGTACGACCTTGCAGGGTCAATTCTAGGCTGACTTGTTAGACACAACCTTAACAAGTGCCGCACGGACCTAACTTGGTAACACCAAAGTTCGGCCCGTGACATAGGGCATGGATCCCAGTACCTCTCGCAAGCTAAGCGAGCGTTCAACCATCTGAGCTACATCATTGTGCATTTTTTCCTTGTGTTTTTCTACGCTGCTAGTAGGAATTACTTAGGGTCCGTTTATTTCGAGTCTTTCGACGTAAAATGATTTCCGTAAGTAAAATTTTCAATGAAAATCATTTATGGAAAGGAAAGTGTTTTCCAATATTTGGCCATAACCTAAAAATATTTTCTGGAAAACGTTTTCTAATGTTTTGCGTATCAAATAATTTTTTTCAAAAACTTTTTTCTAGTGGTTAGAAGTAGGCATTGCAAAAAGGTTCGGCTCCAGCCTGGATTCACACGGATCCGAACATGAGTATTTCAGAAAGCAAGTATGGCTCGAGTCTGCATATACCCAGAAGACCCGAGTCCGTAAATTTTTTTATGGGTTTGGATTTTTAGATCCCGTCCAGCATACCTGTGTCCGGATCTACGCGGGTCTGGATTTTCAGGACACAGTCCAAAATTTTATTACTTTCATACAAATATAATTGAAAAAAATCAGATTTCTAGATCTTATACGGTATAGGAAGATTCGGTCTGAATATATCCATATTTGGACCCACATGGATCCGAATTTTCGAGACCCAGATCTTTATAAGAACCCAATTGATGGATTCTATGCTAAATTAGCTAATGAGAATAATGTATTTAAATAGGTATCACAATTATTGGACCCCTTGATGTTGGAAATCTCCAACATATCCGAGGATCTCGTGGGTCGCTTCCCGAAGATTCACCGATGACGTATGACTCGCACTTTAATTAATATGGGATTAATTAGATGAGAGAGAAAGTTAATCTGGGATTAATTACAGAGATATTTTATCTGGGATAAAATATTATTAAAGAGAGATAACGATTAATTTGAAATTAATCGATAAAATAATATATTAGATATATTATACGAAATTGGATTTCGACACGGAATTAAAATTAGATTTTAATTCGGGCGAACGAGTTAATTTATAATTAATTCGTTAGCGACGTGAATAGTGATTTCGCTAGGCATAATCATTTAATTACGTCGCAACAGAAAATTCGTTAATTTGGAATTAGCGAACCCGAGCCCGGGAGTGTTTGCGAGTGCATTCGCATTTCGAATTCGAGTGCGGCACGCAAGTCACATCAATCGTCAAATCGCTAGTCACATCAAGCGTCAAATCATTAGTCACTTTGAGTGATGTGACAACTTGTCACTTGATTGATTGATTGATGTAAATAGTGATGTGAGTGGTTGATAGCATTTAATGCCATTTTGGAGCCAAATTTTGTGTTGACTTTTTGAAATCCTTTTACAAAATTTGGTATATATTTTTAATTGATTTTCGAAATCAATTTCAACACACACACAACAACTCTCTCTCTCATTCTTTCTTCCTCTCTCTCACGGCCTCTTGGCAGTTTTTTCTCTTCTGTTTTTCTGGTTTCTGCCATGAATGGAAGGAGAAGAAGTTAAGTGATTTTTGTGGCAAAAATCACCAAGTGCTAGCACACATCGGAGTCTTGAGAAGGTGATAGGGAAACCAACTTGTGAGCTTGGAATCACCACCCAAAAGCTTGAAGCTTGGACCGAAAATGGAGGAGCCAAATTCAGCCACTGCCATGACCACCAAGGAGGGCAGAAAATAATTTTGTTCATCACCGCATCGCCTCAACCGATCGATGTAAGTATTCTGCAACGTCCTCGATGTATTCACATGTTGTTTTATGCTTGATAATCGATCCTCGGGACTTAGAGATTTCCCAACAATGATATCAGAGCGAGTAAAAGCATGAAACTTAATTTAGGGTTAAAATTGGGTAAAATGTGTTTGAGCATGATTTGATGAAATTGGATGATTAAATATGCTTAAATGATGTTTAATTAAATTTTGATTGGATCAATTTCATGAAAGTTGTTTGGAACAATTTTCCCCAAAAATCTTAGCTTGGCCGAGAGGAAGCTTGCCCTAAATGTCTTGGAATTTTTATTTTTGATTCATTGGATGAGTTGGAATCAATTGGGAAATGTTAATTTGAGATTTAACTGGATTGAATTTGAAGTTGGACATTAAACCCTTCAATTGCCGAGACATGAAGCATGGAAAATGGGTTTGATTTTTGTTAAAATGTGTTGGGCATGTTTTAATGTTAATAAGCATAATTAATTAGGCTAATTGGTGTTTTGGAAATATTGATTTGGGTAATTAATTATGGCAATACACTTTATTTAATTAAATATAAATTTGGAATTTTTGTAGTTTAATTAAAAGGGCTTAAATTGGATTTGGGCTTGAAATGTTGTAATTGGGCTTATTGGGCTTGGTTGTACCAAGATGGGTTTTGGCAAATTGGTTGGTTCCAATTAGGCCCAAAACCATATCCATAAAGTCCAATTATGACTAATGGACCTTAATATTTTAATTGGGCCTAATGGGCCTAAATTGATTTCTAGGCTTATGGGGTTATTCCTTGATTGGGCTTTGGTTATTGGGTTTGACCCAAGTTGACCAAAAGTCCACGCCTTAAAGAAATTAATTAAAAGCCCATTGGACTTTAATTAAATTAACATTGGATGTTAATCGGGCTTTGAGACCCGTAACGATTAGATTTGGAATCTAAGTCGTAAAGGTTTGGTAATAAAGTGTAATATTTAATTTGGAATTAAATACATGGATTAGTATTAAATACATATTAAATTGGATTTAATGTTGTAGTTTAATTTAATTCAAGAATTCGTACTTTGAGTACTTATTCGCAAAACGAGTTGGACTCGCGCAAAATCAAATCGTTGTTTGAACATTGGATGGTCATTAATTATCAGATTAATTATTGGATTAGATTGATTGATAACATGCTTGTGTGAATAATGGTTACGATGCATGAATAATGTATATCGGATGGATATAGATGGGTGGGGCAATTTTGGAAATTGTTGTAATAAATTTAGAATTATAATTGGACCTGCGTGTCCAGCCTATTACCTCCTTACTATTTGTATTTCTCTTCTCACCTATTCCCTCAATGTAAATGAGGTTTCTTTAGAAGTGTTATGTAACGGGTAGAAGTAATACTTGTGCTAGCGGGAGAGAGGAAATGGTGAGATTTGATCTACGATCAATGTGTAAAGTATCCATCCGTATATCATTATTATATTTATTTACGCGACTTATTATATGTTTAGAATGCATGTTTAAGGGTGTACGATGATAAGACCTTAACAAAGATAATAAATTGGTTGCCAATTTGCACGCGAAAAACCCTTACAAAATATTAAGCGTTTTTCCTTCCATTGAGTGATTCTTACTCAAGATCCAAGACTGGCATTGGTTTGTTGGCCAAAGTCAAGGCATTTGTCCGTCGAGGATGTGTTTGAATCACGAGAGCTTTGTTCCATATTGGTGTCTTTTCCAAGTTGTGGTTTGTTGGCCAAAGTCAAGACCACTTCTTGTCCATCGACATTGATTACGAAGCTTTCCAATGTCAATGGGTCACGCTTGACTGGGATCACTAAGTTTGTTTTGCCAAAGCCAATGCTTAACGCTTTCCCTCGCGCATCGGAAGCGATTAGGCTCACGGACCGAACTTGAAAATTTTTTCTGCTCTTCCCTTGCTTTGGTCAAACCTTACCAGTGATTTCACTGATGTTTTGGACAAACTTTCAGCTCCGGAATAGCCCCGAAGCAGTCCCCGAACAGCCCCTCAAACTGCAGTGAAATAGCGGACTGTTTTGGACCTGATACACGCGCGAACTGCACTTATTTTCTGTTCAGTTTTGCGCAACTTTCTGGTCAAATTCAGATATGATTTTTCAGAAAAAATCAATCCTAACACAGCCCTAAAATTATCCCAAAGTGTTTCCCAAAATCCCGAATGAAAACCAAACAAAACCAAGCTCCCTGGGGATGATGATGCGTGCGGCAGTGGGCTGAGAAATTGCCCACTGCCGTGACTTGTAGTGAGGATTAGAAGAGTCTTTTCAACGTCACGAGGTCTTTCGAACTATGTCTCGACACTAACGGAGAGTAGTGTGGGCTACACTCACAAATTAATCTCTAAACGGTTTAGAGAATAATCACACACACGAAAAGAATTCTCAACTCTTGAGAGCTTGGAGAAGGAGATGGAGGCTAGGGTTCTAATGACTTGTGTATTAAAAATAAATCATAATTTTTCTTTTATACTTATGGTTAATTTGTTTCATAAAACAAATCAACAACTAGTGTCCCAATCTCTATGGAATTCGGCCAAGGGGTATAGGATTCCTTGTTTGATTTTTTCTTCCAAAAATAAACAAATCCTACTCCATTTGGACTCTTAATTTTCGGCCATGGTAGGGTGATAAGGATTTGATTTTTGTTTCTTAAACAAACAAATCCTATTCCTAATAAAAAGATAGGAATTTCGGCCAAGGAGGGGTTTTAATTAGGATTTGATTTTGTTTCCCAAACAAATAAATCCTATTCCTTATCCAATAAGGAATCCTACCTTGGTAATAATTCTTAGCCTTATTAAATTATATCAATATAATTTAATATTCTAATTTAATAATTATCATAAATAATTATTAATACTTTATATTAACTTTTAATATAAAGTCTCATGTGTGATATAATATTATTAATCATATTAATAATATTTATTCCTTTTGTGAGTATATAATTGGACCATCCAATTATATTAGCTCCGCTATAGTAAATCGAGCTAGCACAGGGACCAAATGGACCTACGGTTCTGAGCTCCAATAATCTCGAAATATTAATTAAGCTCTTAATTAAATATTCCGAATTATTAACTCCGGGTTATTCCAACTAAAAACCCGAAGTTGCACTCTCGTTGCCATAGATGAAATATTAAGCCGAACCAAGTCGGTGTCCGCCGATATAGTCATTGCATACGAATTGATCCTTCACGAATATCTCGTAATTAGAGTCGGGTCATAATGTCCGTTATACCCTTCTAATTATTTTTACCTTAAGTACCATTGATTCTCTAATGAACGATTTATTCACAACTGTTATGAATATTAATCTTTCTATTCGTAATAGAAAAACTTGAGCGCTCAAACCGTTCAAGTACCGAATCAACCCTTAAGAGAGATACTCATCTACTTCTCGTAAGAAGGAGTGAATTCCATGTCTATGTAAAACGTTCCCAGCTACATAACAGACTATGCCCCCAAAGTATGTAGTTATTGGTTGGGATTGCAACACCAACCTCACCTTTGTAAATCAAAGGACACAACCCGTTATGCAGGAGTTCGTAGTATACTCAGGATTAAGATCAATCCATATATGATCATCAAGTAGATCGAAATGACTTTCTATGTTAACGGATATTATAAGAATGTCATTTCTATCTAGGCCCAGTCCTATATGATCACATCATATAAGGTGCCTCCATTCTCATGTCTCTACATGGACGATCCGGATTAAGATCGTCATCCAAATATAGAATGGACCGCAGCTATAGATAAACCACAAACAAAGTAACCCGGTTTGTTTGCTCTCTATGGACTATTTAAGATTACTAACTTCAGTCTTAAATCCTCTGGTGCATGACGTTCATACACCAAGTCTGAAGGTACATAAGTAATCTACGGTATTTATGAAGATATAGAATATGCGATATTGAACAAACAATTAGATAAATGAATAATGCATCATTTTATTTCTATGCAAAAGAAACCGTTTACATCTCATGTAGCTCTAGAGCATACATTCCAACAGATTCAGAGGAAAAAGGTTAGGCAATATATTGGATATATTGGCATATATAAGATATATATTTCGTACTTGGATGTCCCCCTACTGGATCTAGGAATTGGATGAGATCCAATTGATCTTAGAGATATACCTAGTTAATTATCATACAATTTGTTGGCCAAAGTCAAGATTGTGTGTTATTTAACGGGATCCTAGCCCACTAGGAAACATGGTTTCTCGAGTACTCGACAGAGGGTTAGAGGCTCGCCGAAAAATAGTGGGAGACAAGAATTAAATTTGCAATATTCGTTTAATTACTTGCCATACGCGCTCAATCACATTATTTCGTCATATAAATTAAATATTAGTTGGACTAATATTTAAATCGTTGTTTTAATAAAACAGTTGGACTGTATTCAAACTATTCAATTAAAAATTGATTTTATAATTGGATTATAGTAATCAATATAATTGAATTTAACCTATTAAATTATAGTTGATTAAATAGTTGGACTATAGTAATCATTATAATAAATAGTACCTAAAATCGTTGATTAAATAGTTGGACTATTAGAATCAAGATAAAATTGAAAGATTGACATTTAAAACATAATCCTAGGGAAAATGTATTTAAATGGTTTAATTTTTGAAATTGGGAATGAAATTTCAGGATGGTCCTGGAAACTAATAAGTTACTTTATTTGATAGAATAACATATTAGGCCTAAGCCCGGAGTTAAGAAAATAGTAGAGCATGATCTTTGGAAGATTCATGTGATGATAACTCTAGTGCTTAATCCATTATACTTGTCAAATAGACTCCTTAATTTCTTATTCAGAACTAAGGATTAGATCCTTGCAGTATGATAATGAAATTGAAGGATCTTCATAGATCTACTTTTTAGATCTTAGAAGTACTAAATTGCAATAGTAAACTCATGGAGAGTTAATGACTATACTCAAGGAGTCAAATCCAAAGTTTGCAATAAGGCAAGTAGCGCAAGACGCGTCTTACTTCGATATTCTAGAAGGCCAAGGCTAGGCCGAAGGCTTCTGGAGTGTCGTAAAGGGAAAAGGCAAAATCATTATAATCTTCTGGGAAGATAAATGACATATCCCAAAATGTCTGGCTAAATTGTTGCAAACGGGGACACGGAAGCGTGACTGCCGTATGGACAATGCAGACATGAAGGAATTGAAGACGGTGTAAGACTCCGACTTCAAATATGTTTTTCATAAATATGTTCGCTACTGGTATTAAAATTGGATTTTAGATACTAGATGTAGTACATAAATATGTACTGGTGTGCAGTATCTGCTATGAGCAGGATACTGACTTCAGTTGAGATTAATCTGCGAATTAAGAACGGGACAAAAGTCGCTGTTTTAACCGTAGATACCTAAGTTTAGGAACTACCCTTCGGATGTGTACTTAAATTAGGAAACTGTTACAATGTAGCTAGTTTGACTAAAAATATTATCTTTATATCAGTGTTTAATCCGTTGCAGATTTACTTTTATATTCTAGAACACTAAAGTGTTTTATTTTATAAAGATGATATTTAGATAAACAGATTAGATGTGAATAACAGTATTTATATTTTGAATATAAATAAATCTCAAACATATAACATGACAAACAAATAGCTCAAACTGAGTAAATCAGTTGAGACTTAGTTGTGGCATTGTCGTCTGGGACACAATTAAACAAGACTCGTATATCCACACTTTTGAAGAGTGGATACTAGGACAAATTTGATTCCATTCAAATAATGTCTACGAATCCAGTTTATTGGGCAAAGTGCCTAAAACACTATTTACTTGGTAAAAGTGCAAATGCCATCGATCTGTTAGCTCTAGTTCATAGTGAAGCAAGTGGGCCCATATCTAGCTGGGCTAGAGGTGGATATGAATATTTCGTGACCTTTACAGATGTGGCATCGCGTTATGGTTATGTGTTTCTTTTGAAACACAAATCTGAAACTTTTATAGTTTCGACACGAAGTAGACAAACAGATCGGTTAAAGTATTAAACTATCACGGTTAGACCATGATGAAAATACTTAAGCAATAAATTTCTCGTATACTTGAAGGAGTATAATATTCTTTCAATAAAGACTCCTCCCGGAACACGTCAGTTTGACGGTGTGTCCGAATAAAGAAACCGAATTTTCTTGGACATGATAAGGTTAATCATGAGTCGCTATGAGCTACCATTTCCTTCAAAAGATACGCATAAACAGTGCAAAACTTATTTTGAATAAGGTTCCATAAAAATCTGTTTGACAGACTTCATATTAGATATGAACAGGAAAGAAACTGGGTTTTCTCATTCCTGAAGATTTGGGAATGCTAGGCATATATTTGGATGATACCAAACTAAAACCCAAATCGGATAAGTGCCAAGTTTTAGGTTATCATAGGGATACCAAAGTATAGTACTTATACAACTCACAAGAGAACAATGTAATTGTTGCTCGCCATGCGGTTTTCCTAAGAGAAATACCTATATGCAGTGGTAAGTGGGAGGAAAGTAAAACTCGATGAAAATCAGAGTAATACTATTCTAGGCACCGATTCCTAATGAAACATAAATAGTTCATCTAGGATGAAACTATACCAATAATCTTCGAATACACAAGAACCACGTAAGTCAGAGAGAGTCAGAAAACAACCTGGGGTATGGGTTTCTGATCTCGCCTCATAAAGATGTCAATCTTATTGAGGAATGCAACCTGACTACGTATGAGGAAGTGATACAAGGTATTGACTCCCTATCATGGAAAAATGCCATGATGTCCGAAATAGATTCCATGTATATCAACTTAGTTTGGACACTAGTTGATGTACCGCAAGGCATTGTGCCTATTGGTACTATATAAGTCTTCAAGGAAGACGTACATGGAAGGCAACATACCAACGTGCTAAGCTAGGCTTGTAGCGAAAATGTATCGTTATCAACATTGTGTCGATTAAGACGAAACCTTTTACATGTTGCCATGGTAAATCCATTTGGATAATGCTTGCAGACGCTGCATGTTTCATTTATGAAATATGGCAGCTGTAATGCCAAAACCGCTTTCCTTAACGGAAACCTTTTGGAGGATGTTTACAACATCCTGACGGTTTTGTCGTACCAAAACTAGCAAACAAGGTTTTCAGGTTATTCGATCCATGGATGGATTGAAGCAAGCATTGAGTTCTTGGAATTATCTTTTTGATGTAACCATAATGGTGTATGATTTAATTCAAAACGAAAATGATTCTTGTGTATATAAGAAGGTTATTGGGAGCGCACTGACAGCGAAAGTCCTAAATAATGATAATATGTCATTTCTTGGAAATGATATTCCCATAAATAAGATCGGCGAAAGCTTGGCTTTCGAGAAAATTCTCCGTAGAATTCTTGGGATAAACAACCTTTATTCTAGGAATAAAGATCTACTGGGATAGATTTAAAGTTGTTGAAAACTCTCCGAGAAATCGTACATTAATAAATGTACGCGACCTGGTGTCTCATACGCTTTGAGCATATGGAGTCACAATCAGGCCAATCCAAGTGATAATCACTGGATTGATGTTAGGAACATCCTTGAGTATCTTAGAGAAACTAAGGATGCTGTCTCATACTATGGAGAATGAGAACTTGAAGTGACTGGGATCACTATTGTAAGTTTCCTAACCGATAATAATGACTATAAGTTGTAACAATGGTACTATAAAGTTTGAATAACAGAATAGTGAGCTGGAAATCTTCCAAGCAAGATACAGTTACCGAATAAACAACATAAGTGGATTATTACTGCAGCTGAGGCAGCAATAGAAGCCATTTGGATCGACAATAAATCTAAATCCATTTGGATAATGCTTGCTGTTGCTACATGTTTCATTTATGAAATATGACAGCTAAACGTCAAAATCGCTTTCCTTAAACGGAAACATTTTGGAGGATGTTTATAACTTCCTGACAGTTTTGTCGTACCATAACTAGCAAACAAGGTTCGCAGGTTATTCGATCCATGGATGGATTGAAGCAAGCATTGCGTTCTTGGAATTATCGCTTTGATGTAATCATAATGGTATATGATTTAATTCAAAATGAAAATAATTCTTGTGTATATAAGGAGGTTAGTGGGAGCGCACTGACAATAAATGTCCTGAATAATAATGATATGTCATTTCTTAGAAATGATATTCCCAAAATATAATCGGTGAAAGCTTGGTTTTCATAAGAAAATTCTCTGTAGAATTCTTAGGAGAAACAATCTTTATTCTAGGAATAAAGATCTACTGGGATAGATTTAAAGTTGTTAATACTCACCGAGAAACCGTACATGAAAAAATATACGCGACCTGGTGTCTCATACGCTCTGAGCATATGGATTCACAATCGGGCCTAGTATTCCTATGTTATCATTTGGGATTAGATCACCAAGATGTATAAATGATGAAAGGTCTATATGATTAGTTCCTGGATTGAGATGATATGAGACAGTATCAATCCACGAAGGTTTAATCATTAAATATCCCTAGTCAGAGTATTATCGAGATTGGACATCGATAATTCGTAAAAGACTAGTATTACACTTGTGCGCGTTGTGATGGCATAACGGCATAGTTCTCATATATTTGGGTATAGGATACTCATGCAAGTGTAGTAGGAGGTTTTGTTTTACCGATGGTACGGAAAACAGCTTCGCTCTGGGTAGACCCCTCGAAATTCCATTGGTAGTATGACTATGTGTCTATGGAAGTCCGAAATCAGGGTAGATGTATTTGGTCTTAACCTGAGACTTGCACCACTAACACTTGCGACAATCAATATGCTTTGGTTTTAGGTCGTCCAGGGCTTTAATAGGTTCTGTGTACGCCTCTGCTGGGTATATTGAGAATCGTAGTGTGTTGGGTGTGATGTCAAGACGGAAGTATCACTCCAGTCATAGTGGAGATGATGGTCACGTATGATACGGGACTAGTTCTCTTAAATGCTGCAGCAATCGGGATATTATGACTAGGTCATGTATATCCGATTATAGAGACTAGTTACCAGAGATCCGATATGTGCTTCGTACGGGGCAGACACAATTCCAGCCCCATGCCTTGCATGTGACATCCGATACTGGATCGAGATACGCAATACTACATATACTACGCCTGATATAGATCACATATTCCTGTAAGGATACTTCTGGAGAATTGGGTAGGCATGGCGCTTTGCTAGAAGCCAACCTTGTCTTGTAAATCGGTACAAACGTAGTACTAGGTACTTACGTGTTCGGATAGTCCGACGACCGGATTTACTGCCAACATATTCGGGGATCTCATGGGTCGCTTCCTGAAGATTCACCGATGACGTATGTCTCGCACTTTATTAAACTGGGATTAATTTGATGAGAGAGAAAATTAATCTGGGATTAATTACAGAGATATTTTATCTGGGATAAAATATTAATTAAAAGAGAGATAACGATTAATTTGGAATTAATCGATAAAATAATATATTCGATATATTATACGAAATTGGATTTCGACTCGGAATTGAGAATAAAACAACATGTGAATACATCGAGGAAGTTGCGGAATACTTACATCGATCGGTTGAGGCGATGCGGTTATGATCAAAATTATTTTCTGCCCTCCTTGGTGGTCACGACAGTGGCTGAATTTGGCTCCTCCATTTTCGGTCCAAGCTCCAAGCTTTTGGGTGGTGATTCCAAGCTCACAAGTTGGTTTTCCTATCACCTTCGTAAGACTCCGATGTGTGCTAGTACTTGGTGATTTTTGCCACAAAAATCAGTTAGCTTATTCTCCTTCCATTCACGGCAGAAACAAGAAAAACAGAAGAGAAAAAACTGCCATGAGGCCGTGAAAGAGAGGAAGAAAGAATGAGAGAGAGAGTTGTTGTGTGTGTGTTGAAATTGATTTCTAAAATCAATTAAAAACATATAGCAAATTTTGTAAAAGGCTTTCAAAAAGTCAACACAAAATTTGGCTCCAAAATGGCATTAAATGCTATCAACCACTCACATCACTATTTACATCAATCAATCAATCAAGTGACAAGTTGTCACATCACTCAAAGTGACTAATGATTTGACGTTTGATGTGACTAGCGATTTGACGCTTGATGTGACTTACGTGCCGCACTCGAATTCGAAATGCGAATGCGCTCGCAAACAATCCCGGGCTCGGGTTCGCTAATTCCAAATTAACGAATTTTTCGTTGTAACGCAATTAAAGGATTATGCCTAGCGAAATCACTATTCATGTCACTAACGAATTAATTCTAAATTAACTCGTTCGCCCGAATTAAAACCTAATTTTAATTCCGCGTCGAAATTCAATTTCGTTTAATATATCAAATATATTATTTTATCGATTAATTCCAAATTAATCGTTATCTCTCTCTAATTAATATTTTATCCCAGATAAAATATTAACGTAATTAATCCCAGATTAATATTCTCTCTCATCTAATTAATCCCAGATTAATTAAGTGCGAGTCATACGTCATCGGTGAATCTTCGAGAAGCGACCCATGAGATCCCCGGATATGTTGGTAGTAAATCCAGTCATCGGACTATCCGAACACGTTAGTACCTAGCACTACGTTTGTACCGATTTACAAGACAAGGTTGGCTTCTAGCAAAGTGCCATGCCTACCCAATTCTCCAGAAATATCCTTACAGGAATATGTGATCTATATCAGGCGTAGTATACATAGTATTGCGTATTTCGATCCAGTATCGGATGTCACGTGCAAGGCTTGGGGCTGGAAATGTGTCTGCCCCGTACGAAGCACATATCGGATCTCTGGTAACTAGTCTCTATAATCGGATAAACATGACCTAGTCATAATATCCCGATAGCTGCAACATATAAGAGAACGAGTTCCGTATCCTACGTGATCATCATCTCCACTATTACTGGAGTGATACTTCCATCTCGACATCACAGCCAATACACTATGATTCTCAATATACCCAGCAGAGGCGTACACAGAACCTGTTAAAGCCCTGGATGACCTAAAACCAAAGTATATTGATTGTCGTAAGTATTAGCGGTGCAAGTCTCAGGTTAAGACCAAATACACCTACCCTGATTCTGACTTCCATAGACACATAGTAATACTACCAATGGAATTCTGAGGGGTCTATCCAGAGCGAAGCTGTTTTCCGTACCATCGGTAAAACACAACCTCCTACTACACTTGCATGAGTATCCTATACCCAAATATATGAGAACTATTCTGTTATGCCCTCACAACGCTCACAAGTGTAATTCTAGTCTGTTACGCATTATCGATGTCCAATCTCGCTAATACTCTGACTAGGGATATTTAATGATTAATCCTTCGTGGATTGATACTGTCTCATATCATCTCAATGCAGGAACTAATCATATGGACCTCCTATCAATTATACATCTTGGTGATCTAATCACAAATGATAAGAGAGCAATTTCCTTTGTCACATAGTTAATTTGTACAAAAACACCATGATTAGTACAAATAATGACGCTATGGGTCATAACTGTCCAACACTTGATACTTTATAATGAGTAATTTTTTATTATTGATTTGTTTTATGATTAAAATTTGGGTTTTGGGTTCATTTTTTTTGGTTGATTCAACATTGTGGTTTTTAGATAATATTATTTAATGGCGAAGTCTCAGGCTAATCTCATCCTTCAGAAACTACTCAAAGGTCAATAGCCTAGATGAAAAAATCTTTTATTGGTAGAGATTATGAAGTTTTGATTTTTATATTGAAAAATTGATTGTTGAGTTATTCATCTTTGCATTTTCTTTTTGTGTTTTTTTTTCCTTAGATCTTTGTAAGAACCCATTTGATGGATTCTCTGTTGAATTAGTTGATAAGAGTAATATCTTTGAATATGTATCACAATTATTGGACCCACTGATACTTATTGAAAATTTGGCTTTAGTCTAAGGTTTTGACCCTATGCGGAATTAAGCACTATAATTGAGGCAAGTCCTAAATATTGTTACTAAGGATTAATTAAATCAACAAACACCCTTAAGTCTAACAATTAAAATTCCACACAAATAAAAATAATGCAATAAATAAATCAACACAGTAAATTTTTTGACGAAGTGGAAAACTCGTGCGAGTAAAAAACCACTCCGGGTATCTCGGCTATCAGCCTAAAATCCAGTATATGAGAAAAACTTACAGTGATGGTAAAATACCTAAGGCAGTAACTCCGCCGATTCTAATACCTCTAGACTGCAAGAACTCGAAGAACTCCTCGAGCCCACACCACACGATTTTCTTCAGAACATCTGAAGTCTCTGAGCGGATCAACTCTGCAAGCTCTGAAAGTCGGAACTCCGATTACCAAATTTCCTCCTTGAGAACTTTGAAGGTTAAGGAAATTGGGTTTGGTTGTGTTGATGGTTTAACAAAGATAAATCCCACCAAAACAGTGAAGAGAAAAGAATCAAAAACTCTTCAAGGTGAAATCACTAAGGTTGAAAAGTTAGGAAGGTTTTAGGCTTTAAGATATTGTGTTTTCAATCCCTATGAAGGTGGATATAATGAACTTTACATAGGTAGGGCAAAAAGAAAGGGTTTCCCAATGAAAAATAGGCTTAAAACGCGTCCAAAATAGTGCACTTATGATGAGCGGAAAATATATCACTATTTACCGCCCCATTTACTTAATATTTTGTATAGTTACTCGAGTTTTGTGAATATTTTGATATGTTTTGTGTTATTTTATAGATAAATAAGATTTCAGGACTCGCTGGAATCAAATTAGGGCCAAAACAGTGAAAAATAGACAAAAGGAAAAATTTTCATTTCGGGTGTCGCAACGCGCACTCCTTCTGCGTCGCGATACGCCCCTATTACTGTGCTGCTGACACTTGTCAATCACCACGTCATCGCCACATCAGCACGTGCATCATCATCACGTCAGCCAATAATTCAGCCTGAGGACACGTCATCACTTACGTCATCATGACATCAACACAATGTATCACTCTACCGACACGCGTCATTGCTTACGCCAGCATGATGTCAACATCGCGACGTGCAAGCCTTCATGTGTTGTGACACTGGGCCAATAATTCTACCGACAGTCACGTGTTATCATCTCATCAAGGCCGCATACAAGTGTTAAGAATCAACGACGCGTCGCGACACACTACACTTCAAGCGTCGAAATGCGCAGGCCAAATTTTGCCTATACATTGACGCTGAATTTATTTGAAATTTTCATACTTTCCAGAGGTTCCTAATAGGGGATTAAAGACTGTATCTTGTTTGTTTAGTTTTATTTATTTTAATTATGTATTTTTATTTCTAGTAGTAATGGTAGTTTATTTAGTTTATCTTTCTTTTATTTTTTTTGGTTAAATTTCTGCTGGGGGAATGGTGAAAACTTTATTATGATTGTTTAGATTAATCTCCCTTAAATTATAATATATAAATTATCTTAAAACCTGAATTAATTGGATACCGCATTTATGGTCGGTTGGACTTAATTAAATTGATTTTAACTTGACTAAATTGGATACCGCCTTGATGGTCAGTTGGAATTAATCCAAAATCTGACTTAATCAAGATACCGCCTTTATGGTCGGTTGGTAATATCATGCAAAATTTATATATTATAATAAATGAGATTTCTAAATTTGAAATAGTAAAGGTGGATCCCCTAACCTCAACATTTTATTTTTAATCTAGGGAAGTGATGAAGGAAAATATTCTTAAGCTTAATATTTGATTTAATTATATTATGTTTAATGCTTTGGTTTGTTTATTGAATCTTAAGCTTAATGCTTCTTGTTGCCTGATCACCAATAAAATTGATGGGGTAAACTTAAAATGAACTTTGAAAATGGATTTTAGGTTTCAGCCTTAGATTCAATAGCTCACGATCTCACCTTAGGGTAGATATCTCTTAGGTAGATTTCCCTCCAGGATAGACATATACATGTCGGGCGGGGGTAGCCACAATTGGAACTTGAACTTAATTAATTCAGGTAACTTGGTTAACATAGGAATATAATTAATTGAGTTATTTTTGGTGTTTGCATCTGACCATCGGAACATGTTTTTGCATATCTTTGTGTTCCAGGTTAACAAACTGATTTATTACACTTGTATAAGAGAATCAGTTCATCATTAGAATAATATTGTGTGGAATCACAACTCTAGATATTTGTTTTCTTTATTATCAATTTCCTTTGTTTTATTTTGTATTTATTTATTTGAAAAATCCACATTCAACCAACCAATCAGCAATCATTCCATTCTCCATTTCATTAGATACCTGTAAATAAATAGAATCAATAATTAATAACAACAGTAAAAATTAAGTCCTCGTGGGATCGATATTTTTATACTACTTGAGCGATACGTGCACTTGCGTTACGTGTGTGATTTCACCAATCAAGTTTTTGGCACCGTTGCCGGGGACTTATTTTCTTGCGTTATTAATTTTGAAGCTATCTATTTTACTTGTATCTAATTTTCTTTACTTTAATTTTTAATATTTATATCTTTCTTTTATTTTCAAGTTGTTGGAAAATGGAACATTATTGGGCGATGGAAGCATTACGAACTTTAATAGGTGAAGATACACCTCATATCAGAGAGCATTTGTCCGGTTTTCTGAGGCCTGTTGTCCAACCCAACAACTATCCATGGATGTTAGAGCCATTCAACACAATATTTGCCCAACCATTTCAGAACATAATGATCAGATGTGAGATATGCGATGGTAACCACCCTAGCGATTATGGCGAGTACAATTACAATTCAGGGTGGCAGAACTATCAGAATCCTTCATTGTATGATGAACCAGCAAATTTCACTGAACCATATTTTCCATCTTATCCACCATCAACGCATGACCTTCCTCAAGAACGATATTCATCAGAAGAAAAATAGATGATAAGACATATGGTAGACATGCTCAAGAAAAGTAACGAAAAGTGGGATGACATGCTTCAGAGACTGAAAGATCAAACAAGACAATTAACAAAAAACAAGAGCTACACACCTCACGAAACATTTTCAGATGAAACTGACGAAGCCTTCGAGTACCAAAGATTTCACGATGACACCTTAATAGAGGAAGAGGCCGAGTAGCATCAATGATCCGAGGTATCAGTTCAGTAGCCCGAACAAGCAAAGTTTCAATTTGATTTGGATAATTCAATGGTCGCTGATTACATCTCCGAGGAGGAACAAGTAGCAGAGCTGTCTGTACCAACTACACCAACAAGTGAGGATGAAACTCTGCATCCTCGAAATGAAAATCTTGGAGCATGCATTACACAAATGTTTGAAGAAGAGCTACCCGAGCCATTCATACCAACCACAGAGGATAAAAGCCTACAGTCAGACATATCTTTACATCCCCAGGTTGACACTCATGGAGCATGCATTTCACAAATGAGAGATGAAGAACTGAATATGGAAATTTTAAAATACATATGTGAAGAAAAGGTGGAGCAAGATGCAAAAAAAAAGGAAAAGCAAGTGTTTGACCATATTGAAAATCTCATGACTTCAGGAGAAACATCAATGTATTGGGGAGTACACATTGATGACACTGCCCAGAAGCTTGACATAATGGCACTCCCATTCATTAGTGATGGTTAAGTAAGGAATGAATTCTTGAGACGCATCCTAATGTATATATATACCAAGCAAATGGTGTATTGCCTACACAATTCCAGTGCCTTAAATAATTACTTTGATTTGTTTTTTTTTGTTTTGTTTTTTTTTTGTTTTGTTTTTTTTTCTATGTTGTGAATTTCTTTATTTTCGCAGACAAGATCTATACTTTTTGAATTTCACGATTTATTTTAACGTTCATCAAATAACTATCATTTGGCAGGTACTAGTGCTATTATTACTCACACTTTTTCAGGAACTATAAATTCAGTTCGTCATTCCTCTCTTCTACACATCCAAGATAAAAATTCAGATAAAAGAGAAATGGAAAATACTTCCAAGCGACGAGTTATTCATATCTGTGTGTTTTGTGGATTTAACTTTGGGTCCAAACCAGAATTTATGGAGGCCGTAAAAGAATTAGGGAGAGCTTTTGCAGAACGAAACATGCACTTAGTATCAAAATCATTATAAGATACAAACCTCATCGGAGACTCAAATGAAGAGGAATGCATTGTCTCAGACATGTTTGAACAACTTATTGAAATGGTCAATCACGCTGACGCTTTCATTGTTTTACCAGACGGGCTAGGCACGTTGGAAGAAATATTCATAGTTGCATCATGGGCAAATTTAATCATCCATCAGAAACCCATTAGATTATTTAATGTGGATGAATTTTTCGATTTTCTTTTTGTATTTCTTACAGATGCTAACAAACTTGGGCTTATCTCAAAATCGGTAAAAGACATATTCCTAATTGCGAGAAAAGCCGATGAATTAATTGACCAACTCTTAGCCTATGAACCAAAAATCGACCCCATTGTTTCCAAGTTGAACTGGTCTGATAGCGATCGTGGCAAGAAGCGTAAATTGGATTTTGATCTTAATCAGTAATTTTGTATAGCTGCAATTGTCAAATCCGCGCTAACCAGGTGATATCTTCTAAACTCTTTTCAAACAATGGGGATAATGTCTCAATTAGGTTTGGGGGTGAGGGGAATATTTGACTTACTTATTTTTATTTTTACTTTGTTGTGTTTTTGTGTATTTTTTTTAAAAAAAAATTGAACATTTGTTTTGTTTTTCGTTTGAAATTTTTGACTAACCAGGTGGAAATTGGGTATTGAGATAGTTGTGTAAGGAATTTCCACTCTTGAGACGTATCTCAACCTATTTCGTAACAAGTTAATTTTTATTTATTTTCTTTTGAATTATTTAAATTTGTGAATTCTCCATAATACTGACTAAATTGGATCTTCATATGCTCAGTTGATAAGTATTATCAACATGCATGGTAACATACGGACATGAGTTGTAAGTGAAAAGTTTGTAATATTCAGTGCTCTAGTTTATTGGAGGAATCATTTGAAAGCGATGAAATAAAAAAAAATTATATATATAAATAATTAACCATGCTTTTACTTAGTAACCAGATGTCTTGCCTCAGTAAGCAGTGACTGTTTGCGTCAAACAGTGAAAGCTTGAGTTAATAATAATAAAGTTTCTACTTAGTAACCGGACGTCTTGCCTCAGTAAGCAGAGATTGTTCGCGTCAAACGGTAGAACCTTTAAACATCTGAGATCCGAGTAATTATGTCTGTAGTGGTGTCTTAACATCTAGTGCCCTAAAGCCAACTGGTTTGGGAGTCACTGGCCTAAAGCTCGCTACATGGATTAAAGATGTTATAAAAAAACAAAAAAAAAATCCCTTGCAAAAAAAAAATGTGAATTCTGATATAACTTTAGGAAAAAAATATTACTCTCTTTTTAACTGGACTTATGAATATTGTGGGCAAAATAAATTGATTAATACCTTGTTAATTGTGTATATGGAGAATGGTAAAAATAATCGGAGAATTTACTTATTTGGTAATTTAAAAAGAAAGAAAACAACTACTAACTTTGATAAGAAATTTCATTTGTTTAGTTACTAACTTGTTTATTTTGTTTCTATTGTCTTTTTGCTTTTGTGAGCATTTGATTGACGTTTGTGGGTATCGTTACTGTAAGCCCTCACGAGACTACAACTCGTCCACTAGGGACACCTAGGGGATTAAAGGCTTGTTGCATACGCTAAATGCAACAGTGATCCCTACGAAAGTGGCTTAGTTTAATTTTATTTTAAAGTTGTTTATTGTATTTTATTTTTTTATTTTGCTCGAGGACTAGCAAAATGTTAGGTTTGGGGGTGTGATGAGTGGAAAATATATCACTATTTACCGCCTATTTTACTTAATATTTTGTATAGTTACTCAAATTTTGTGAATAGTTTGATGTGTTTTGTATTATTTTTTAGATAAATAAGATTTCAGGACTCACTGGAATCAAATCAGGGCCAAAACAGTGAAAAACGGACAAAAGTGCAAAATTGTCATTTCGCGCGAACTATGCTTCGCAACGTGCCCCTATTACTGTGATGCCGACACTCATTAATCGCCACATCAGTACGTGCATCATCATCACGTCAGTCAATAATTCATCCTGGGGACACATCATCACTTACGTCATCATGACGTCAGCACAATAATTCACTCGGCCGACACGCGTCATTGCTTACGTCAGCATGATGTCAGCGTCATGACGCGCAAGCCTTCACGCATTATGACGCCGAGCCAATAATTCTGTCGACATCCACGTGTCATCATCTTGTCAAAGCCGCATACATGTGTTAAGAATCTACGACGTGTCGTGACGCACAACACTTCAAGCGTCGCGACGCGCATGCCAAATTTTACCTATAAATTGAGGCCGAATTCATTCGAAATTTTAACACTTTCCTGAGGTTACTAATAGGGGATTAAAGACTGTATCTTGTTTGTTTAGTTTTATTTATTTTAATTATGTATTTTTATTTCTAATAGTAATAGTAGTTTATTTACTTTATCTTTCTTTTATGTTTTGTAGTTAAATTTCTACTAGGGAAGGGTGAAACCTTTATTATGATAGTTTAGATTATTCTCCCTTAAATTATAATATATAAATTATCTTAAAACCTGAATTAATTGGATACCACCTTTATGGTCAGTCTGACTTAATTAAATTGATTTTAACTTGACTAAATTGGATACCGCCTTTATGGTCGATTGGAATTAATTAAAAATATGACTTAATCAGGATACCGTCTATATGGTCGGTTGGTAATTTCATGCAAAATTTATATATTATAATAATGGAGATTTCTAAATTAGAAATAGTAAAGGTGGATCCTCTAACCCCAACATTTTATTTTTAATCTAGGGAAGTGATGAAACACAATATTCTTAAGCTTAATAATTGATTTAATTATATTATGTTTAATGTTTTGGTTTGTTTATTGAATCTTAAGCTTAATGCTTCTTGTTGCCTGATCACTAATAAAATTGATGGGGTAAACTTAAAATGAACTTGAAAAAGAGATTTTAGGTTTCAGCCTTAGATTCAATAGCTCACGATCTCACCTTAGGGTAGATATCTCTTAGGTAGATTTCCTTCCAGGATAGACATATACCTATCGGGCGGGGGTAGCCATAATTGGAACATTAACTGAATGAATTCAGGTAACTTGGTTAACATAGGAATATAGTTAATTGGGTTATTTTTGGTGTTGGTATCTGACCATCGGTAGAGGCTTTTGCATATCTTCGTGTTCCAGGTTAACAAACTGATTTATTATACTTGTATAAGAGAATCAATTCATCATTAGAATAATATTGTGAGAAATCACAACACTAGATATTTGTTTTCTTTATTATAAATTTCCTTTGTTTTATTTTATTTATTTATTTATTTGAAAAATCCACATTCAACCAACCAATCATCAATCATTCCCTTCTCACTTTAATTAGATACCTATAAAAAATAGAATCAAAAATTAATAACAACAGTAGAAATTAAGTCTTTGTGGGATCGATATTTTTATACTACTTGAAAGATACATGAGCATGTGTTACGTGTGTGATTTAACCGATCAACTTACACACCGGCGTTCGAACACCACTCGAACGCGTGCTTATTCCGTAAACGCGGTCGAACATATCCTCGAACGCACCTCATACGGAAACTCATTAGAAGATTTCGTTCGAAATCACTAATGAACGCACTACGCACGGGAACCTTCTGCCAAGTTTCGTTTGAACCCAAACACGAACGTGACACTAGCGCCACTCGTTCGAACGTAGCACTAACACAAATCTGATTCTTTCATGTTTAGTCTGCCAAATACCAGTCCAATTGTTATGAGATCTTTAAGACTCAGTATAACTCAATTGAAATTTTTTTCACGGACATTGCCAATAAATATGGAACTAACAATCTCCCCATTTGGCATTCCGTGATAAAACACTACCTAATACAAAGACTTCATCAAAAGTCCCAAAAAGAAAAATAGCAAACTGCCAACCATCAAGCCAATGACTTATTACAATATGACTCGATCTAATACCTAACCAAGTAGTCTTGAAATCGATGCCACCTCATCCATTTATCTGCTTACCTGAAACATCCACAAACAACAATATACCATGAAAAACACATGAAACATCAAGAAAAGATAAAGCAGATAAAGATCATAAGACTTTCATGCATGAACAAGTAGATATCCTACTCCCCCGTCATCCTACTCCCCCAAAAACGAAGACAACAAAATGGATATACTACTCTCATACTCCCATAACTTAACTCTACTCTCCTTTTTTTGTCACGAAATGACAATGGGTAAATGGATGACACATGCAAGAGAATATGCAAACATAAGTTACTCCCCCTCACTAACAGCCTTAGATAGTTAGCATAAATAACATATGAGAAGTGAACACTCATAAATATGCACACACAAAAATGGTATGCAATGACATGAAGCACACACAATCACATAATGAGTTAAAGAAAAAATAAGCCAAAAACGACTCGAAACAACACTTCATGCAAGTACAATGAAAAGCAGTCAATATTCAACAATTTATGACATGAAATAATATTCATCACTTTAGATTTTGCTAAATACTATACGTATGCATATGACATAGATACTAAAGCATAACATGTACTTGCTTGAAAAATACTCGCACAACAAATCAAAGCTTAAGACCTTATTTTATGAGCTGGACATAGCCAAAGAAATCCTATCCCTTAACACATAAAGTCCACAAAATAGATGTTCAAACCCAGTACCACTAGGACCTGAAAATAAGTAATATTGGTTGCATGCTATGATATTATCCCCCTAAATATGATGTGCTCATAAATAAAAACTCGTTTGAGTGAATGATTTTTGCCCTTATCTTTTAAATTTTAACCCATTAACTCTTTTGCTCTAGAGTCTCATGTAAACTGATTGATTTTTTTTTTTAAGTTACAAGGGGAATAGCAAGGTGATCTAGTCAAATGTCACACTATTTAGTGAGCAAAGTATGACAGAGATTAGAATACCTGTTTAAAAACTCATACATGCGATCAAACCTCGACAATCATAAAAACATGTATGTAAAATGTAAGCACATGTATACCAAGGGTTTATATCACACACATTCATGCACATATAGCATCAAAAAAATAAAAGCATATTATACATGCATAACCATATATCATATATACCAGTATCACATGCACATGTTTTTCATGCTTTAACAAGCCACAAAATATTTTTTGTCTTTTCATTTTATATATATTTTCTTTTCATTTTCATTTTTAACAAAAAAATAAGAAAAGACACCACACGACTCATCAATATCCAATGGTACGTGGAGTTGTATTTCGAGTGCAGATCATACTATCGTCCATTCAGAATCGGCTATGAAATTTATGTCCAGGTTTCATCATTTATACCAAGGTGTTGGGGTTGGTGCTCAGAGCACCAATTCCCGGTTGTATTTCTTTTGAATACTTCTGTAAAACATTATTATTATGAATAATATATGCAGAGTTTCTATAATATAATGTATCTTTATATATGGTAAAGACGTAATGACCTTAGAATGATTAGTCATGGTACTGTTGCAAAAGCGTCACAACTGACATTGAGTAGTATCATGACGTTGTCATTCTCAGACAGTTCCTGGTCAAGGTTTACACTACTTGGTCAGTAAAGTAAACTCGTTGAGACCGGTACATGTCCTATACTGGAATATATGATTCCAATGGTTTCTCAATGAACCATTAGTCTTGGAGACTAGTATAGACGTGTAGGTGTTTATAGCGGATAAACACTGAACGAATCACCGAAGATTATTAATGGATGGTACACCAACGTCAATAAGAATCTTCTCGGGTTGAGTAGCACTTGTGATTCTTAGACTTGAGATGCCATTGTGGGCACATGATACATCTTCTACACTTAGATGGCAGTCACGTCACCGATCTATTTAGATCAGACCTCCGCCTATTCGTTGGGTGTAGATAGATCCTCAGGGTGTCCTATGTGTATCAAGATAGGATCCGTCAGTTCTGTGTACCAGAGCATAGGTAGTCCATATGATTAGCAATCAGATAAAACCATGGGCCCGTGGTAAAGTTTAGAAACTAGTTCTAAACATTCTTTTAGAGATTGCTAATAGAATAGTCGACTGGATAATCCCCATAGAGATTTGACGTTTACATCTATATCTCTGGGATTTATCCGGATACCTGTGACGGAGGAATTATACATTTGCCATGACCTCGACCTGTATGATTCAGCGAGATTATCCGTGATCGTCATAATTTACGGGTGGATAAATTATTGACACGAAATTGGATTTCGTGTCAGATATACCTGAATCTAGAGAGTCTCAATAATTGAAACATACTCGTAGAGCACTAGAGCAACATTAATAAATAATATTGATTATTTATAAAGTCATTTAAAGGTTAAACACAAGATAAGTGCCAAAGGGACCCCGACAGTCATTTGATTAATTATTGTATTTACATTTAATACTTGATTAATTTAAATACACATTAATTAATAGTCAATTGAGATATTTGACTTATATCCTAAATGAATATATGTATTTGATATTTAATGGAAATATAATACATATATTTAATATATTTGTATTTATTTAATTAATTAATTATTTAATTGTTAAATGATTAAATTAATTAAAATATAAATATCTTAACTTTGGATATTTGATTTAAAATGAATGATTAAGTTGCCTTTGTTGACTTTATTAAATATCTTTAAAGTGTGTTTTAGATATTTAATCAACTTGACCAAATGAAATGTTAAATGAAATTGAAATAATTTTGTATATATGCTTGTGAAATTCGGCCATAAGCTTTTTGTGCACAAGTAGTATATATTGTTTTCATTTCATTTTCATTTGGTAACCTAATACACTTTACAAAGAACTCCATTAAAGAAACAAGAGAAGCAAATGAGGAAGAAAAGAAGAAACTAAAGAAAAAGCTTGGATTTAGTAAGTTTTTCCAACTTACTATTAGATAAGAAAATGTTCCTTATGATCTAGGCAACATCTTGCGATGTTCTTAAGTTATTCTTTTCTTTATTCTTTGTGTTTTTGATGATGGAATTTTTGTTGGAAGTGTTGAGCATGTGTGATGAATGAAGCTTGTGACTATTGTAGTTGTAAGCATTCTTTTATGGTTTTGGAAACCTTGTTGCTAATCTAGAGTTGTTGATCCACTCTAAGATGACCTAGATTTGATCTTGAGTCGTTTCATTGTGTTGAGACTTTGATTGGATGGAAGAATGATGATTAAAGTAATTGATTTAAACTATTTGGTCTAATTTGTCCAATTTGAAGAAATGAAAAATTAGGGTTCATGACCAATTCCAAATTTTAATCTTTTCATTTATGTTGTGTATTTGGATGTGTATATGTTGCATATAAAGTTTCATGTTGATTGGATTACATCTTGATGTGTTTTGATGCATGAAATGACAAAGTGCACAATTTGGCACCCTAATGGTGCATTCGGCCATGATGAAGAAAATTGGGGATTTTGTTGCTTTTGGTATTTTGAGGTTTTGAACATGCTAAGTTCATCTTGGAAATGATTTAGAATCATTCAAAATTGATTTGATCAATTTCGGACCAAAATGGACAAAAATACCAAGTAAGGGTAATTTGGTAAATTCACTTAAATATGATTTATTGAATTTTATTTCATAATTTGATTATTGGAATATTAAATAAATATGTTTATTTAATTAATCCGAGAAAAAGTTTTGAAATCGGAAAATCTGATTTTCCACCGCTTCCGCTGCGTTACCGGATTTTGCCCCTAAAAAACCCCTACAAAATGGTATCAGAGCGAGTCTGATTCCAGGCCCCCTAAAATGATTAGCTTTAATTAAATCAATGTTTAATCATGTTTTCTTGACTTTATACATGCTTATTATAATCTAATTTGGTTAGATTTAGGGTGTATGACACTTAGCGGAAAATCCCTGATTAATAAGGTTTTAATGTAATTATGTATTTGATGCATGTTATGTGGTCCATCTTGTCAATACGGTTTATGAATACTTGACTATCTGAGACATCTTGCCTCTGCTGTGAGGGTGTAGCCGATAGAGATTTATTTATACCGGATGTATATCAGATACTAGATAAATTCAAGCGAAAGCGGAATTCTGAATGTGCCATAGTTGTCAGGATTACGTAGTAAATTGAGTTTATCATTGACGAGTTTAACCTTGGTACGTCTCCTTGTGGGCCTGCCTTCGCAGCGACAATGAGAAACAACCAGGACCGGAAACCCAGGAGTCACTGTTGAGTGATTGACAAATGAGTTGTCTACCTGATGAATATACGTAGGCAAGACCGTGCCTCTGCTGTGAGCTGAAATATATTCACGGGATCCACTTTTCACTCTTTGTATTTAATTTAAATATTAAATCTTTGTATTCTGTTTTGGGACTATACATATTGCATGATTTAGTGGGAGGGGCATTTTTAGATTAAAAATCCATGATCTAGTTTATGCTTTTGATATTATATGAAACTGCTTAATTTCTGCTAACCGTTTTTCGTGATCTATATGATAGATTGGCGATGGCGGCACAATCCACAAATCAGTTTGCGCGTATGCTTGATGCGAACAAACTGAAAGGCGCTGAGAACTTCGCCGACTGGGAATTGGATTTGAGGATTGTCCTCGATTCCGAAAAGCTGGGATATGTTCTTGAGGGTCCGTTGCCCCTTGCTGTGGGTACGGATGCTTCGGAGGAGGAACGCCAAGTTTTTGAAACTTGGAAAGATGATGATTTAAGGGTTAAATCATACATCCTTAGTTCACTGTCTCTGAAGCTCAAGAAACAATGGTATGCTAGATTCCTATAGTATGATGACGCGATTGAGACAATCATTCGAGAACCAAGAGCAAGTGATTGTTCACAAAGTCGCAATGGAACTGTTCCATGCGCGTCTGGATGAGGGGAAAGATGTTAGCCCACATGTTCTTCAGATGATCGATTTGATCGATCAGTTGAGACAACATAATCTCATCTTGAATGACATTCTCGGTAGGAGTGTCATTCTTGGTTCTCTTCCAGCTTCATATCGCCAGTTCGTGATGTACTTCAATATGAATGGGACTGTCTGTACCTACCAGGAGCTACATAGGATGTTGCTCACGGCAGAAGAGGACCTTAAGAAGGGAGTACCGACTCGCCCTCCTAGAACTACTTCTCTTTCTGCTTCTTCCCATGGATGGTCCAAGGGAAAGAAGAAGAAGGAAAGAAGAAGAAGGCTTTTGGTCCTCAACAACAGGCGAAGATTGCTAAGCCCAAGAGGGCTTCTGAAGACAAATGCCACCACTGCGGCAAAGTCGGACATTGGAAAAGGAACTGTCCTGATTACATCGCCCAGCTGAGGAGAGATAGAGCATCTACATCAGGTACATTTATTTTCCAGTTATTGATTTATCTTTGGCTTGTGAAGCCGTTACATCCAACTGGATTTTAGATTCTGCTTGTCCCATTCACATTTTCAATTCGTTGCAGGTGCTGAAGGAAAGTAGGAGGCTGAAGCCCGGGGAGATGCAGTTGCGGTTCGGGAGTGGAGACTCTTTGGATGCAGTTGCAGTGGGAGTATGCGACATCTCATTGCTGAATGGGACACTTTTGTTAAATTAATGAATGCCATTGTACCTGGATGTGTAGCAAATATTATATCACTTTTTGTATTGGATACAGAAGGCTTTTGTATTAATATTAAGAACAGTTCTTTATATTATATGATAGTAATAATATTCAGATCCTTGTTGTCCAAACCAACATGGTCATTATACATTGCAAACTTCAAAAGATATATTAAATACTGGAGTTAATAAACGTAGTTTATCTGTAATTAATAATACTGAACTTTGGCATATGAGGCTTGGTCACTTCGGCGTTAAAAGCCTTACCCAATTGGTTAGGAATGGTTTGATACCAGATCTTACCATTGAATCCTATCCAACTTGTGAATCTTGTATTCAGGGTAAGATGACCAAAGCCCCATTTTCTGGTGTTGGACACCGCGCCACTAACTTACTGGAACTCGTACATTCTGATGTATGTGGTCCACTAAGTCAAACTGCTCACAGTGGTTATTCGTACTTCGTTAACTTTACCGATGATCTTCACAGTACGGTTATGTCTATTTGATGAGACATAAATCAGAAACCTTTAAAAATTTCAAAGAGTTCCGAAATGAAGTAGAAAAACAAACTGGTAAATATAGTAAATGTCTTCGATCAGATCGAGGCGGCGAATATATGAGTGGTGAGTTCATGGATTATATGAAGGAGAATGGGATTCTCGCTCAATATACTCCTCCAAGTACTCCACAGCACAATGGAGTGTCTGAGAGGAGAAATCGGACTTTATTGGATATGGTCCGATCAATGTTGAGTTTCATAGATTTGCCCTATTACTTATGGGACTACTCTCTCTTAACAGCCGCACATCTTTTGAACAAGATTCCTTCAAAAGCTGTTCCTACGACTCCGTATCAGATATGGTTCGGTAGGAGACCAAATCTTAATTATATTAAGGTTTGGGGGGTTGTCCTGCCTATGTCAGGGTGACTCAGCAAGACAAGCTTTCGCCTCGAGGGCAAAAGTTTAGGTTTGTGGATATCCTTCAAATACTACGAAATATCTGTTCTATGATACCGAGCATCGAAATGTGTTCGTAGCTCGCTTCGCACAAAATTCTAGAAGTAGAATTTTTGTCAGAAGGTGGTAATCATAGACAGGTTGAGCTTGATGAAGTCCAACCTGAAAACAACGAACCAACGGAGGAACCTGAAGTTCAAGTAGATGAAGGACCTTCAACACACACACTCCGTAGGTCGGAAATGGTATCTAGACCTCCTGAATGCTTGTATTTGATACAAGAAAAGAGTTTAGATGTTCTCTTAGTTGAAGAGACAAATCCTTTCACCTATAGAGAATCGATGTTGGACATCGACTCCGTGAAATGGCAAAGTGCCATGAAATCCGAGATAGACTCAATGCATGAGAATCAAGTTTGGGACTTGGTTCCGCTTCCGAAGGAATTGTTCCTATCGGTTGCAAATGGGTTTACAAGAGGAATCGCGGGCCTGACAGTAAGGTTGAAACTTACAAGGCCCGACTGGTAGCAAAAGGTTACACGCAGCGACCTGGCGTCGACTACGATGAAACTTTTTCACCAGTAGCAATGCTTAAGTCTATCCGGATTTTGCTTTCTATAGCTGCGTATCATGACTACGAGATTTGGCAAATGGATGTCAAAACGGCTTTTCTAAATGGATTTCTTGATGAGAAAATCTATATGGAATAGCTGGAAGGTTTTGCGTCCAGTGAAAACTCGGGTATGGTATGTAAGCTTAAGAAGTCCATTTATGGACTTAAACAAGCTTCACGAAGTTGGAATCTTCGTTTCGACGAGATTATTAGATCGTCTGGTTTTCTCAAGAATTCGGAAGAATCCTGTGTGTATCAGAAGGCCAGTGGGAGCATGGTCGTATTTTTAGTCCTATATGTTGATGACATCCTAATCATTGGGAATGATTTAGGTCTATTACAAAGCGTCAAAGCATACCTCTGTAAGAATTTCCCCATGAAGGACCTGGGAGAAGCTTCCTATGTTTTAGGGATAAAACTCTATAGAGATAGACAAAGGAGGCTGATTGGGTTATCCCAATCAACGTACATAGATAAGATCTTGGAACGGTATAGTTTTTGTAACTGTAAGACAGCAAACATACCGTTCAGACATGGGATTCATCTTTCAAAGAAAATGTGTCCACAAACAGAAGATGAAAGGTTAGAATGTCTAACCAACCTTATGCTTCGTGTTTGGGTAGCATAATGTATGCCATGTTATGTACGAGGTCTGATATCAGTTTCGCTGTTACCGTAACTAGTCGGTATCGGCCATTAAACATATCCTAAAGTATCTTAAAGGTACTAAGGATAAGTTAATAATTATTGAGGAACAAACTGCAAGTTAACGGGTATACGGATTCCGATTCCAATCTGATCCGATGATAGAAAGTCTACATCTGGATTCATATTTACCCTTAACGGAGGTGCAGTTTGTGAAGAGTTCCAAACAGGGATCGACAGCAGATTCCACCACTGAGGCGGAATATATTGCAGCTTCTGAAGCTGCACAAAAGAGGTTGTGTGGATAAAGAACTTTATCACAGAATTGGGAGGTATCCCAAGTATCGAGAATGCGATTCCGTTATACTGTGATAATATGGAGCCATTGCGCAAGCAAAGGAACCGAGGGTGCATCAGAGGCATCGAAGCATGTGGAACGCAAATACCACATTATTCGAGAGATTGTGTCGCGAGGGGATATTGTCGTGTGTAAGGTACCGAGTGAAGATAAGTAGCAGACCCGCTGACGAAGTCTATACCTCCGAAGCTGTTTGATAAACATGTGGAGTCGATGGGTATAGATACAATCGATATTGGCACTAGGCAAGTGGGAGATTTTGTTGGGGTTGGTGCTCAGAGCGCCAATTCCCGGTTGTATTTCTTTTGAATACTTCTGTAAAACATTATTATTATGAATAATATATGCAGTTCTATAATATAATGTATCTTTATATATGGTAAAGACGTAATGACCTTAGAATGATTAGTCATGGTACTGTTGCAAAAGCGTCGCAACTGACATTGAGTAGTATCATGACGTTGTCATTCTCAGACAGTTCCTGGTCAAGGTTTACACTACTTGGTCAGTAAAGTAAACCATTGAGACCGGTACATGTCGTATACTGGAATATATGATTCCAATGGTTTCTCAATGAACCATTAGTCTTGGAGACTAGTATAGACGTGTGGGTGTTTATAGTGGATAAACACTGAAGGACTCCCCGAAGATTCTTAATGGATGGTACACCAACGTCAATAAGAATCTTCTCGGGTTGAGTAGCACTTGTGATTCTTAGACTTGAGATGCCATTGTTGGCACATGAGACATCTTCTACACTTAGATGGCAGTCACGTCACCGATCTATTTAGATCAGACCTCCGCCTATTCGTTGGGTGTAGATAGATCCTCAGGGTGTCCTATGTGTATCAAGATAGGATCCGTCAGTTCTGTGTACCAGAGCATAGGTAGTCCATATGATTAGCAATCAGATAAAACCATGGGCCCGTGGTAAAGTTTAGAACTAGTTCTAAACATTCTTTTAGAGATTGCTAATAGAATAGTCGACTGGATAATCCCCATAGAGATTTGACGTTTACATCTATATCTCTGGGATTTATCCGGATACTTGTGACGGAGGAATTATACATTTCCATGACCTCGACCTGTATGATTCAGCGAGATTATCCGTGATCGTCATAATTACGAGTGGATAAATTATGGATACGAAATTGGATTTCGTGACGGATATACCTGAATCTAGAGAGTCTCAATAATGAAACATACTCGTAGAGCACTAGAGAACAACATTAATAAATAATATTGATTATTTATAAAGTCGTTTAAAGGTTAAACGCAAGATACGTGCCAAAGGGACCCGATAGTCATTGATTAATTATTGTGTATTTACATTTAATACTTGATTAATTTAAATACACATTAATTAATAGTCAAATTGAGATATTTGACTTATATCCTAAATGAATATATGTATTTGATATTTAATGTAAATATAATACATATATTTAATAATTTTGTATTTAATTAATTAATTAATTATTTAATTGTTAAATGATTAAATTAATTAAAATATAAATATCTTAACTTTGGATATTTGATTAAAATGATTAAGTTGCCTTTTGACTTATTTTAAATATCTTTAAAGGTGTTTTAGATATTTAATCAACTTGACCAAATTGAATGATAAATGAAATTGAAATTAATTTTGTATATATGCTTGTGAAATTCGGCCATAAGCTTTTTGTGCACAAGTATATATTGTTTTCATTTCATTTTCATTTGGTAACCTAATACACTTTACAAAGAACTCCATTAAAGAAAAAAAAGAGAAGCAAATGAGGAAGAAAAAGAAGAAACTAAAGAAAAGTTTGGATTTAGTAAGTTTTTCCAACTTACTATTAGATAAGAAAATGTTCCTTATGATCTAGGCAACATCTTGCGATGTTCTTAAGTTATTCTTTTCTTTATTCTTTGTGTTTTTGATGATGGAAGTTTTGTTAGAAGTGTTGAGCATGTGTGATGAATGAAGCTTGTGACTATTGTAGTTGTAAGCATTCTTTTATGGTTTTGGAAACCTTGTTGCTAATCTAGAGTTGTTGATCCACTCTAAGATGAACTAGATTTGATCTTGAGTTGTTTCATTGTGTTGAGACTTTGATTGGATGGAAGAATGAGATTGATTAAAGTAATTGATTTAAACTATTTGGTCTAATTTGTCCAATTTGAAGAAATTGAAAAATTAGGGTTCATGACCAATTCCAAATTTGGGGCTTTTCATTTATGTTGTGTATTTGGATGTGTATATGATGCATATAAAGTTTCATGTTGATTGGATTACATCTTGATGTGTTTTGAAGCATGAAATGACAAAGTGCACAATTTGGCACCCTAATGGTGCATTCGGCCATGATGAAGAAAATTGGGGATTTTGTTGCTTTTGGTATTTTGATGTTTTTAACATGCTAAGTTCATCTTGGAAATGATTTAGAATCATTCAAAATTGATTTGATCAATTTCGGACCAAAATGGACAAAAATACCAAGTAAGGTAATTTGGTAAATTCACTTAAATATGATTTATTGAATTTTATTTCATAATTTGATTATTGGAATATTAAATAAATATGTTTATTTAATTAATCCGAGAAAAAGTTTTGAAATCGGAAAATCTGATTTTCCACCGCTTCTCGCTGCGTTACCGGATTAGCCCCTAAAAAACCCCTACACAAGGGACATATAACAAAGATAAAACAAACACACACACCCATATGCAGTCATGTAAATATAAAACACACGCACACACACATGCAATGGGAAAAATAAATGCAACTTCCAAAAAAAGTTACACGAAGTGCACTCTCATCATGTCTTTTAGACTCAAGGAATTCAGAAGTAGATGGGAAGTCATCTTGCTTCCTCACCCAAACTTTGTTAGGAAACTCTTCCACTTGAGTATTTCTAGTATATAAAGCAAGTTTCTCATTAAGAAATTGTGCTTGTTTAGTTAGTGCAGAAACTTGAGAAACTAGATTTGAAGAATCAAATATAGGTGACAAACTCTTAGGCCTTTTCTTTTTCTTGTGCAACATGAAGCATTTAGGCCTAATGTGTCTTACCTTGCCACAATGGTGAACCTTGGATGAGAGCGAGTTTTCCCACCACACCTCTAGATTGAGGTTGAGGTTGAGACATAGGACGAGGGACAAACTGGGGAATCACATGACTACACTCAACAGGTTTCTTACCTAAGTCAGGTTTAGTAGGGATTGTCACAACTCTAGACGGTGACGCCTTATCGCAAATCGGCTCAATGCTAATCCCTAACATGTGGTCTAGTTTTTCAGTCCCAATAGAAAATACAAACAACTATGTTCTATCATCTTCAAGTTCCGCTTCTAGAGATTGGACTCTATCAACTAGCCCTTTATTCCCCTCCTCAAAGTCATCTATCATCAAAAGGCTTTGCTCAAACTTAGCTTGAGCTTCATTCTTCTCTACCTCAACTTCTGTCAGCCTCTTATTGACCTCTATATTTATATCCTTGATATCTAAACTCTCATTAAATAGTTCAGTGTAGGCTAACTGAAGACTATCCTCATCCGTAGACTTATCGTGAGAGGAATATGATCCAACATCTTCATCACTAACATTTTTCTCTCTTTCACTGACCACACAAGTAGAAAATGCCATAAAATTAATTTTATCATTAGGAGACTCATCAGAAGTATAACCACTTTCTGAATCACTAAGCGAGGCTGCCATGACTTTCTTGCCCTTGGACTTAAGGTATGTCGGACACTTAGATCTAATATTCCCATATCCTTCAAACTCATGGCATTAAATACAACGGGGTTTGCTACCCCTATCTTATTTATACTCTTATATCATGCCTACTATCTCTAGGCTTATCCTCCATATTCCTATCACGGTCACTATTCTTTAACTTAAGAAATTTCTTAAACCTATTTGCAAACATGGACAAATCATGATCCGTGAGATTATCACCATCATCATCACTTGATGAATCATGAGCAACTTCCTTTGCGATCTTCATCGCTATGGTCTTGGGTTTTTTATATCCAGGAAGTTTCTTCTCATACACATGTAATTTTCCAACAAGGTCATCTAATTTAAGGTGATCTAAGTCATTACTCTCCTTGATGGCTGTGATCTTAGGTAAGAACTTGTCAGTCAGGGATCTAATGATTTTCCTCACTATCCTATTAGTAAGAATAGTCACACCTAGGTTAAAACTTGAATTAACGATATTGTTAATCTCAACATAAAATTCATCAAAGGTCTGATCATCTTTCAAACTAACGACCTCAAACCTAGTGACAAGCTCTTAGAGTCTATTATTTTTGACATATATTGTGCCCTCATGCACAGTTTGAAGGATGTCCCAAGCATCCTCAGTTATCTCACACATATAGATTCTTCTAAATTCAGCAGAGCAGACAGCAACATAAATGGCAATGATTGTAGTGCTGTTCCTATTGCTATCGTCAAACTCATCCTTAGTCTAAGTCGATTATCTTTAGCGAAAGAGACCCCATCAACCATAACCATGAGAGTTTTCCACCCGTATTCTTCTGACATCCAGACTCTCTCATATAGGACTTAAGGAACGCTCTTATGAAAATATTCCAATGTAAATACTCTGTCCCATCAAAGAATGGGGGAAAATTCAAGGGTTGACTTCTTTCCATAGCTAGATGGGTCAAAGATCGAGGTCGGGCTATAATACCAATTGAAAATTCAGTTTTTGTATAAGGTTCTGACCCTATGCAGAATTAAACACAATAATTAAGATAAGTCCTAAATATTGTTATTATGGATTAAGTAAATCAACAAAAACCCTTCGGTCTAACAATTAAAATTCAATATAAATAAAAACAATGCAGTAAATAAATCAACACATAAAATTTTTCACGAAGTGGAAAACTCGTGCGAGTAAAAAATCACTCCGGGTATCTCGGTTACCAGCCCAAAATCCACCATATAAGAATAACTTATAGTGATGGTAAAAGACCTAAGGCATAAACTCTCCCGACTCTAATACCTCTAGATGGAAAGAACTCGAAGGACTCCTCGAGCCCGAACCACACGATTTTCTTCAGAACCTCTGAAGTCTATGAGCGAATCAACTCTGTAAGCTTTGAATGCTAGAACACCGACTACCAATCTTCTTCCTTGAGAACTTTGAAGGTTAAGGAAATTAGGTTTGGTTGTGTTGACGGTTTAATAAAGACGAATCTCACCAAAACAGTGAAGACAAAAGAATAAAAAAGTCTTCAAGGTGAAATCACTAAAGTTGAAAAGGCAGAAATGCTTTAGGCTTTAAGATATTTTGTTTTCAACCCCTATGAAGGTGGCTATAATATTCTTTATATAGGTAGGGCAAAAAGAAAGAGTTTTCCAGTGCAAAATCGGCTTAAAACGCATCTAAAATAGTTCACTTATGCACGGCATTTGAACGCCACTCAAACGCGCGTCGAACGGTTGCTTGTTCCGTAAACTCGTTTGAACGTATCCTCGAATGTAAACTCACTGGAAGATTTTGTTTGAACGAACTAATTAATGCACTACGCACGTGAACCTTCTGCCAAGTTTCATTCGAACCCAAACACGAACGTTACACTAACACCACTCGTTTAAAAATAAACACGAACTCAGCACAAACGCAAATCAGATTCCATCATGCTTAGTTTGCCAAATACCAGTCCAATTATTTTTAGAGATCTTCAAGACTTATTACAACTCAATTGAACTTGTTTTGTTACGGACATTGCTAACAAATATGGAACTAACACTTATAATGAGTAATTATTTTATTGTTGATTTGTTTTATGATTAAAATTTAGATTTTTGGTTCATTTTTTATTGATTCAACTTTGTGGGTTTTCCGAATTTTTGTTAGGTTTTGATTTGGTTTCCACTTTTAGAAAATTTATTTAATTTAAGAGGGCCCGTAATTTTGCATGGTCTTTTAAATTTTTGACTCACAAATCAATCTATAACCTTCAGATTCCTATGATTATTTGGCTTTTCCTTTCATAGACGATTAATTGATTCCTATCAGAGTAATCAAAAGCTGAAAAGACCCAGTTATTTACATGTTCAATAATTTTGATACAAAAATACCAAACTTTCATACCATAACGTATGATCATATTTTTCCTAACCAATAAAAACAGAAAACAAAACCAACCGCGCATTGCGCGGGTGACATACTAGTTTTATTAAAAGATAAAAAATCTTTATTTTTGGATTCGGTCCAAGTATATCCTCATCCAGATTCATGCGGGTACGAAATTTCAGGATCCAGATCCATAATTTTATTAATTTCATACAAATATAATAGAAAAATATTTTTTTAAAAAATCTGAATTTCTGTATCAGGTCCGGGTATACTCAAATCCAGATCCACGCGGGTCTGAAATCCCTAATCGGATCCCGGCCTGTGTCCCGAGACCGGCTTGTGACCCGGCCCCTTGTCCCGGATCCCGGTCCCCGCCCCGCCCTGGCCCCTGTCTAGGTCCTGGCCCCGACGTCCGTCTCGGCCCTGCCATGGCCCCTGTCCCGGTCTCAGCCGTAGCCTGAGTCTCATTCCTGACCCAGAGACCTGGCCCAGATCTAGAGTCCGATCCTTTCTGAAAAGCAACTTACGAGATTTTATTTCGTAAGTTGTTTTTTGAAAAAGCCAAATGATTTTTTTTTTGACTGTAAATTATTTTCAATTGACTTTAATTTTTAATGTCATCCAAACACTGAAAATTACGAAATTTATTTTTTAAAAATCATTTTACGTCCAACCAAACAGAAATATTAGTTATTATTTTGTACATTTCACATGTTATTAGATGATATCATTAGGGGAGACATGGATAGATAATGAAAGAGAGAAAAACAAAGAGATGATCATTATTCTTATCAACGAGGGGCATAGTTATAGCACTCCAATATTTATATCAGGACTTTCAAGTCGAAAAAAATGATTATTAAATTTGAAATAGTGGAATTGAATTTAAAAGTTTTAGTATTGAATATGAAATATGTATATAATTATATTTCAAGTTTAATAGGGTAAATTTGCTATACTTTAGCAAAACCCATGAAATGATAATTGAATTGAGGTTTGTTTGTTAACTCCCTTTTACTCAAACATTTTGTTGTTGCATTATTGTACCCACAGAACCAAGTAACATATAACTGCAATCCTTTAATTTTGGATTTATTATGATTACTTAGTTTTATATTTTTTGAACTTTTTTGTATTTCAAATCTTTCTGTTGCAGCTCCTTGAGACTAGAAAGTAATTTCTCTAGCTGTAGAAACTTTTTATTATTTATTGTTGCATATATCTGTTGATTGTTTAATGAAGAAAAATAGAGATTAATTCATCAATTCAAATCTCTACCATAGTATTGGCGACAAAATAGTGATAGCTGATCTCTTCTTCTTCTTCTTCTTTTCAGCAGCAATTACTACTTCTGCTTCAACCACAATTCACGACACCAATAAAGCTCACAATACTCTTATCAGCATCAATGTTGCTGCCCAAACTCCTCTCAAACTTACTTCTCATGGAAGTTGTAATTCCAAAAAGTGTCACTGAATTTTTACAAACCATAAAAACAAAAGTGGATGAACTGGTAATTCTTGGAGCATCAATTGATACAGAAGATACTTGAAAGTCTTGAAGATGATGGTTGTTTTTCGTTTCAGGGGTGATTTAGGAAAATCTACTCCTCGAACAAATCCTCCCCCCAAACAGTAAATTTGTTTGGCTAGTTGGGAACCAAAAGCAAACAAGAAATCACAGTGAAAACGAAGGATTAACGTGGTTTAGCGGAGAGTGGCTCAAACCTACGTCCACGGGAACAAAGAAAAGAAGTTTTTATTACTGGCTCGGGTCAAACCGACTTGCTTTCTCTCTCTATCACTAAGCTTTCAGTGCTCCTATACAAATTATAAAAAATATGTAAACTGCTCACCAACGAACCCACCCCTGAAATTGAGTCTTCAATCCCTTTATATAGGCTTCTGAACCTAATGTTACACCAACTCGTGACATCATCTCATCACTGTCACCCATACTCTTTTCCCCAACTACTCTGTAAAAAGTGGCTCTGGCCGTCTGACACAACCAACCTCTGCCATCTGAAAAACCACCATTCTCAACTTTACCCTCTGCTACACGTTCTGCCCATGTGACAACCTGTATTTCAACCATTCTCATGTTGTTTTGTGTGTCAGGGGATAAGCCTCTAAACTTCTCCCATCGTATTAGCCTTCTGGAGTCTCAAACTTTCTCATAGGGCATATGTTTATATCCAAACATAAACACATGATGCCGCAATCTCGACCTCAGTCCCCGGGTCGGTATGCCGAGGTGATTAGTGCTGGATCCTCTTCCTCAATTCTTTTGTCAGGGCGGGTCAAGTGGCTCCATGACAACCCCGGGTCAGTCTTCACATGTGTTCAAGTTCTGTAGAATCTAATGCATTTCCATCAGGTCGGGTCGGCATCCCACCTCTGCCTTATCAGACAATACTTCCCTCGGGTGCCTTTCTGTACCTCGAGCTAGAGCTCGGGCCCCTATGTCTGACCTCCTATCCTCACAAGGATCTTGGACTTCTATATTGTCAAATACAAAAACCTATTCTACTCCTATTCAGGCTTTTGAGTTCCTCGGGGATGAAAATCACCATCAACATCTGTCCCCTAGTTCTCGGTATCAATGAGCTTGTGAGTTGATATCGAGAACTACAATAAAGATGTATATGGCGCATGTTAGGGTTGGTACTCAGTGAGCTAATTTTCTTATGTATTTCCTAGTAAATACTTATGTAATATTTTATTATGAATAAAAAAACAGTTTCTATTATACAACATCTCATTTTATATGGTAAAGACGTAACAAACCCTAGAATGATTAGTTATGATACTGTTGCAAAAGCGTCTCAACTGACATTGAGTTATATCATGACGTTGTCATTCTTAGACAGTTCCTGGTCAAGATTTACTCGACTTGGTCAGTAAAGTAAACCCCTTGAGACTGGTACATGTCGTATATTAGAATCTTGGATTCTAATGGTTTCTCAACGAACCATGAGTCTTGGAGACTCGTATAGACATGTAGGTGTTTATAGCGGATAAACACTGAAGGACTCACCGAAGATTCTTAATGGATGATACACCAACGTCAATAAGAATCTTCTCAGGTTGAGTGAGCATAGTGATTCTTTGACTTGAGATACCGCTGTGGATATATGAGTTATCCTCCACACTTAGATGGCAGTCACGTCATCGATCTATTAAGATCAGACCTCCGCCTGTTCGTTGGGTGTGGACTGATGCTCAGGATATCATGTGTGTATCAAGAAATGATCTATCAGTTCTGTGTACAGAGCATAGGTATTCAATATGGAATTAGCAATCTGTTAAATCCATGGGCCCGTGGTACACTATAGAAATTAGTTCTAAGTGTTATTTAGAGATTGCTAATAGAAACGTCGACGTGATTATATCTATTGAGATTTGATGTTTATATCTATATCTTTGGAATAATCCTGTGACAGATGGATTATACGTATGCAATGACCTCGACCTGTATGGTTCATAGAGTTTATCTGTGTTCATCATAATTTACAGGTGGGTAGATTATGGACATGAAATTGGATTTTGTGACGGATATGCCTGAACTTAGAGAGTCTCACTAATGAAATATACTCATAGAGTACTAGGGCAACTATTATGAATAATAATGATTATTTATAATTCGTTTAATGGTTAAACGAAAAATACATGCAAATGGACCTAATGGTCATTTCCTTAATTAATGTGTATTTAAATTTAATATTTTATTTTATTAAATACACATTAATAAAATATCAAATTGTGATTTTTGACATATATGATTTATATATGTATTTTGATTATTTAATGTAAATATAATACATATATTTAAGATATTTGTATTTAATTATTTAATTATATAAATGTTATATGATTAAATTAATTAAAGTAATAAATATCTTAAGTAATCATTAACCTTTTAAATGGCTATATGTGATTAGATACACTTGTATTTTTTCATTAAATACTTTAATGATAAAAATATCTAAAGTCAAATATATCTTATTCATTTAATTAATTGGAACAAAATTGAAATTGCTTGATATTTATTTTTCTTCTCATTCTCGACATTTTGAGGGAAAATATATAAGCTTTGTTTGAATTTTATTTTTCATAACAACAAATTACCAAAAATAATTACAAAGAAAGTTTGAGAGAAAAACTTGAAGAACAAAGGAAAGACATCAAGCAAAACTTGGATTTTTTAAAGTAATTTTCAACTTTCTTCAACTAGAAAATTATTTCTATGTTCCTAAGCTTCAAATTGTGTTGCTTATAATTTTCTCTACTCTTTAAGTATGTAATTAAATGTTGGAATCTTGTTTGAAAGGTGCTTGCATGTTTGATGAACAAAGAAAGCATGAAATTAGTTCTTAACTTTCTTTTGATTAATTAGTAATCAAGTTGCCATTCTAGAGTTTTAAGGCCACTCATTTATTAGCTAGAATTGTTCTTGTGTTATTTCAAGTGGTGAAACTTGTTTGGATTGGTAGAGAATTGATTGAAGTATTGAATTTATTCAATTTAGTATAAATTGATCAGTTCGAGTATTTTGTGAAATCAGGGTTCATAACCTATTCCAATTTTGGGGCTTTTTATATATGTGATGTATTATGATGTATATATATTGTATATTAAATTTGGGATTGATTGGATTTGATCTTGACTTATTTTGAATAAATTGGACCAAATTGATCAAACTTGGAAAATCTGGACTATTTCAGCAATATCAAGAAATTTGGGTTTTTCTATTGCAATTTATATTTTGATGTATTAGACATGTATAAATCATTTTGTGATTGATTTGGAATCACTTAAATATGTATTTGACAATTTAAGGACCAAAATATAATAAATACAAAGTATTGGGGTTAATTCAGTAATTAAGAGGAAATTTGATTTCTTGGGTAAAAATTTCAGATTTTAAGTATTGGGTAATTAAAATAAACAACTTTATTTTAATTGTCCGAGAAAAAAATTTTGAAATCGGAAAATTTTGATTTTCCACGTTCCGCTACGTTACCCGTAATACCCTTATAAAACCCCAACAACGCCTATGTCCTCGGGTCTTAACATATAAATATCAGCACCGCCATGTCCATTGGGTCATGAGGGGACATGTATCGTCAACAAATTCTTTTTTCTTATGATGATTGATTTTTCGCCGCCAGTCGAAATGTCTTTTTAGGTCTTCCAAACCGTATCTAAGAAGTTGTGAAACCTTAATGGCCTTCCTTAAATGCCCATCACATCTCTTCAAGGCTCCTTTTCGATTTGTCTCTCGAAATGCTAGGTGTCCTGAACTCATGGTTTGTGCGCAAAAACCAAGGACAATTGTACCCCATTCAAATATTAGCCTCAAATTCGGCCTTCCATTTGAATTCAATGGTTGAGATCTCAGTTACACGTGTTTATGATCACATACACTCACTCTTATATGACATTCATGAACAAATCAAACTACCTATTTAAAGACTGTTGTACTCCATACCCATCTTTTTTACCACTTTGTCTTCTCCAAATAAATCCTTAGTATTTCTCTGCTTTCTGCAACCTTCCCACTTTCAACATCTTCAAGATTTCCTCGACCTACTATTCATCCTTCTCAAGTAAGTCTTCCTCGGATTAATTATCCATTTTATTTGCTTTTCAGTTTGCAATAACGTTGGTAACTTGGATATGCTGGTTGTTTGTGTTCTTATTGCTTGTTCTTGGGTGTTCAATGAAAACATGTGTGATGGATTGCCTTGTATGGATATATCTGTTTGTTGGTGTGTATATACATGTGTTTTTTTTTCTAGGTCTTAGGGGTAGGGGCATGTGTTTCTAGGTTTTCAGAATGATTTTGTTTTTGTTTGTGCTTTTGAGGAATTATTATTTTGCCATTGCTTTGACACTTAGAGTTTTTTTAGGGTTAGCCATTTGGTAGGGATGATGACACAGTGATCTTTATTTTAGTGTAAACTCCAATAACCATAAATAATTCTAACTGTGGACTAACCCTTCACCTCGAATCCTGTTATGACTGGGATGTCGGACTCATGGTCTTCCACCCATATTCCCCTCGAACCCTTGCCTGCTGCCCCACGCACTCACACGATTGTACACAGCTCGGGATCTTAAAGTCCCATTGATTATGACAAACTACGTCTATTTCTGAAGAGGAGGACCAGTCTTACCATAAGAGGGTCCCCAAGCCCGTGTCAAGCCATACCCGGTTGGACTTCATGTACCTCGACATGGATCGAGCTTCAATAATTACCGAGGCCGATCTAGAGCAGTTGAGAGAAACATTCAACATTCTTGAGGATATCAGTGAGACTGTCCGGATGGAATGGATCCAGGCAAGCCAACCTGTTTACGACGCTGTGGCATTATGCATGGTCTTCTTCGATATGGGACTTCACTTGCCCATTCAAAATTACTTCCCAAAGATGTTGTTCGCCAGGCATATAGCCTCGTGTCAGCTGAACCTAAATAGTTGGAGGATAGTGGTCGGCCTGTATGTAATTTGAAGCCGAGCTAGTCTAGGAGAGTCGACTTTCTCGCAGTTGAAAATACTGTATCAAATGAATACCAACCTAAAAGAGTACAAGGGTTGATATTACATTTCTGCTGTTGCCGGGGTCCCTCACATCATTACCAACTTCCCCGACACCAATAAAATTTTTGAAGACAAGTGGTTTTTGGCAGTGAGCCCCTGGGGAAAACACCAATGGGTTGATGGTGAATGCGTTACAGTCCTAAAATCTTCTCAGATTGAGGTAATGACCCAACTTTTATTTTTCTGCTAACTAACCTTAATAACTTAACAATCTCGGAGCCTCTTTGCAGCTTGCTGTGGAGATGTGCAAAAAGTCCACCACAAAACCTGGGCTAAGGTAAAAAAGGCAACAGAGTTCGGAGGCCACTATAGGGGCCTCGTAAACACTTCTGCCCTTGTCGACTCAAACCTAATCCCGAGCACCCCACCAATACAGTCCAGGCAGGCTGGTAGGTTTTGACTAACCCAATAACCTCATGTCTGCTGCCTTGTTATTTTCTTTCGGGTGTTTTGCCTATTTCTATGCTCTAACTATCTTCTTTTGTTTTGCAGGAATGTTTGGCTTCAAAAGTCCTGTCCAACTTGCTCGGGAGTTAGTATGGGCTTCCCGGGGTGGGTCTAGTAGTGCCCATTCCCGAGTCACAACCCCGATTCTGTCAAAGACCAGACGTAAATCAGCACATGCAACTGCTTCATCATTCGGGCCCTCGACTGCCCCACAACTCGCCATAATACTGATCTTTCAGTCCGAACTTCATGTGCTCTGCTGCCAACCAAAATCACAAGCACTTCTCAACCATCCTAAGCTATATCTACCCACCGACCATTAAAAAGATGCTTCAACTAGGTTGGGGGCGAGTAGACTGAGGAGAGGGCCCTCAAGAGGAAAACGACAGGCTAAAAAGGCAAAGACTTAGCAGCCCCTCCCCAAGCTAGAGAGGGTGCCCCGCTATTGGGGATTAATATTTATTTTTTGCGGATGTAAGGGAGAAGGTAGCCTACCTCCACCCGACCTTCAATTATGTTACCGAGATCATGAGCTTAGAGCAGGCCACGACGTATGAGGAAATCTTGTCCGAGGAAATCATTAACAGGACCTGCCGATTTCATATAAAGGTAACTGGACTTCTCATTTGTTCTTATATTTTTCCATTTTTCTATACTGACATCGTCTTCTATGCTGCAGTTGGCCTATCTCTTGGCCACCAATAAAGTTTTGTTGACGAGCACCCTCTCCAAGGGGGTCTCTAGAGTCGTCTGACTGATAAATGGGATTTATACCTACTTATTCATGCATTTTTAGCTTACTATTTTTTTAGGGTTCGTGTCATTTAATGTATTTTATAATTTCTTTTATGTTTGATTGATAAGAAGCATTAGAACATGGATCTTAGAGCAATTAGACTTATTTTGGGACCTTACGGACACAACAAAAGCACGCAGGAAAGCATAAAATGCAGAAAACACTCATCCTAAAAAATAGGTTGGCATTGCGGTGCCAATTTTGGCGTCGTGGTGCCCCCTCAGGATGATACATACATTATTCCGGTGAGTTAGGCATCGCGATACCAATTCCGGTGCCACGATGCTGCGACAGGAGCCCAGAAACATCAGAAATTAATATTCTACGCGCACAATGACTCCAAGACTTTCCTATAAATATATAAGCTCGTCCAAAATCCTAAGGGAGGAGACTAATACATAACAGAAGAGTTCAAAACACATATTTTAGAGAGATTCAAAGAGGAAGATTGATGAGCTTCAACGAAGATGGTGACGTCTGAAGACGAAAGGATTCGATTCAGGTTTAATCCTCTAGTTTCTTTCTTTAAACTCTAATGATTTCTATTAGATTCATGACCCTATTTTCATTGCTATTATCTTTAGTCATGAACTAACTCTATTATTCTAGAGGATGATGTAGCCTATGCTTGAACATATGTATTGTTTGCCAAATTAATTATTAAGAAGTTTTATTTCAGTTTATTTATGTTCTCTTGTGTTTAATGCTTCTAGTTTGTTGGCCATAAATTAAGATGATGAATATTTAGAATCTATTGCTCGGGAGATGGGATTTTGAATAGGATCTAAAGAATATAACCTAGGAGATTTGTAGAGTTCGGGAGAATCTATAATCCATTTGAAGTCATTAACAAAGAATCACAGAGCATAATGAATTGTTAATTACTAGATTTTTATAAGGATATCAAAGTCTGTGATTGATAATATATTCACTGGCATTCGGGAGAGGGAGTTAGAATAACTTAGGATTCTTGACTTATAAACAATGAAACTGAATAAAAATTGAATAGCATGACAATTACATAGGGGATAACTAGGTGAAATCAGACTCTAGAATCTCTCTTATCTTAGTTTCTCCTAATTAAACCTTTTAATATATTGTTCATTTAGTTTTTAGTTTTCAATTCAGATTATTTTAACGTTCATACTAAATAAAGTTAGGATTACTAATCTCTTTTATCTTGGTTTCTCTATTATATTGGTTTCTCCAATGATGAGGTTGCCTTCCTCCGCCAAGCTTCTGAGATCACAAAGAAGGAAATGGTCGAGGTCAAAGCCAAGTCTGTCTAGCAGAATGACGAACGAAAGCATCAGCAATGGTGAGATACCACGGCCGAAAGCAAGCTTGAGGAAAAAATGGATCAACTGGAGATGGCTTTGGACGAGCTGGCCAAGACTCAAGATGATATGAAAAGGATAAATACGGAGCTGCCCGGCCGTCTGGAGGTTGCCAAACAAGAGTCCAAAATAGAAGGGTTGGCTGAATGTATTGAGATGTTTGAGCTGACCCAGCCCAGTCGGGACTTAGAGATTATTCTCAAGATTATAAGAGTGTCCAAGGGGGAAATTACATAAGAGGAAGCCTTCGTATTTACTTTAGAAAACATCGAGGCCATCCCAGACCCCGAGACATTGTCCATTGTGTCTTCCACTCAAGGGGATCTCGGCCCCTCATCAGCAGCTGCTGCTCCTTCTAAGAAGGCTCCAATCCCTTCCTCATATACTAATACTCCCCCGGAAGAGACTCATGGTCTCTCCTCATCTACTTTGGTTCCTCATGAAAATACTTATTGACCTTCAACATCAGTTGTTGCTTTCGGCCAGTCCGCTTGATTCCGTATCCCTTTTATTTCATTTTGTATATGGGTAACCCCGATGGGACCCCTTTTAAAGAACTTTCCGATGATTGAATACTATTTTGTATTTTCATTTCTCTTCCTGAAGCACACACTAATCAAAGACTCGAGCTGAGGAAACTTCCACTTCAAAATGCTGACCTGATCAAATTTAATCATCACTCAGCAAATTTAATCAAAGTCAACGCTTAGCAAATTTAATCAAAGTAAACTCACTCTTTCCTTAAGGGATCACACCATTAGCAGACAATGATGCCCTAGCCCAACATAATGTAACTCCACTCTTAGGAAGTTTTACTTTAGTAGGTTCAACATTTTCAAATAGAACGACCTTCCATTCAACCAACATCCACATTCATGTCAATAAGCATCACAAGGCCTCAGTGGGACATAACTCGACCCCGAGGTGATACAATCACTTGGCCACAAGGGAATTTCCCTCATTGTGCCATCCAACACTTGGCTATGGGGGAGAAACTCCAACCCCATGCCAACAAATATAACAGGGCCTCGGTGGGACATACCTGTCCCTGAGCCGATATAAATATTCCCTCATTGTGCCATTCAACACTTGGAAATGAGGGAGAAACTCCAACCTCATGCCAACAAACATAACAAGCCCCCGGGGGACATAATCTGACCCCAAACCGATATAATCACGTGGCCCCAAAGGAATGTCCCCTCATTGTGCCATTCAAATATGGCCTCAACGGAATGAATGCAGCCCCATGCCACTGCACTTCTTACCAAGATAGCCAGGAGGGAAGATCTTTGACCTCCATCGATATCTATAGACACCGTTAATGACGTCCCACATTAAGTCGTCCAGTAAAAAAAACAAAGTAAAAACAAGGAAAGTACAATAGAGGTGACATACCCCATATTGACCCCAAAAAGAAACAACGAGGAAACTTAAGATAGTGTGCGACCTTACGTTAACCAAAAAAAAAAATCTGAATCTTACAATTCAATTGAGTTATGGACCGGAGAGCTGACCAACGCCATAAGAAATGTCCTAATGTTAGGAAAAACCACAATCCTGCAAATGCCATGGAGGCCTTCCGGCCTTCCATGTGCTATGCTTGACATATTTGAAATGGGATCGCCAGCGCCACATGAGCATTCCCTTTCCCCATGCGAGGCGTATCCCGAGGCTGAAAATACCATGGAGGCCTATGGGTTTCTCTGTGCTATGCGAACCCTGAAGGTACCGTAATACCGCAGCTATCTTCAACCCATACATGCTATGATTACCTTAGGGCACCAAACGCTATATAGACACTCTCACCGAGCGTACTATGGATACTTAAGGTGCTAAACACTACCCGGGTCTTCTCATTATGATTCCCTAAATGTGTAAGTAATTGGTTGTTGATGCTCCAGCCCGGGGGTTTTATAATAACACGAGGGATGGGTGTACCACATGTTTTGCGCCTTTCCCACACGCCCTACACCCCTTGTTGTATTTCGAGTTCCCTAAAGGTGTAAGTTATTGGGTGTTGTCGCTCCAGCTTGGGGGTTTGATAATGATACCATGGATTGGTGTGCCAAGGGTTTCACCCATTTCCCACACATCCTACACCTCTTGATGTATCCTGACTGTGAATATTTCCCAAGAATATCAAACAAGTATTTCCCATCCAAATAATAAACAAACATGAATTAATATGTTTTTATTTAAAAAATGAAGGCCATAATCATATTCCTGGGATCTACTGCCCTTATTACAACTCTTTAAGGATCATTTTAAAATATGCTATATTGGAAATACCTCCTCAGCATCTCATCGTTCTAGGGATTTTTGAGTTGGACACCGTCCAGTTGCTCATGGGGATAGGTAACCCGGCCTGATGACTGTCACCTTCGGCGCTGCCTCGCGCTCATGGCCTCATGATCAACATACTCACTGAGGTAGCCATTTCTTACTAGGTCATCGATTTGCTCCTACAGGTCCGTACATCTTTCTGTGGCATGCCCCCTCTCATTATGGTGCATATAATAGGTCTTGTGATCCCTCATGTCTATCTCGAATCTCATCACGTCGGGTTTCACCAGCAGACATTTGTCCCGTGTCTCACGAACTATCGGTGCCAAAGGCCAGTTGATGGCAGTATATACTGCCTCCCTTGTTAAATAAGCAATTTTGTGCAGGGATGTTAGTTTTGGAGTCGAGTTTCTCAAGATTGAAGGCTTGCACTTCTGCTGGCCTGTTCCTGATTTCTTCCACCCACAAACTCTGCTGTAGCGAGTATCCGGCCTTGGCCATTTTCTATCGCGATATTCTAATCGCACATTGCTTGGTTTCATTTTCCTAGTCATTCGCTCTTTCGATGGTGGCCTGCCTCTTACTACATGCGATATCTTCCCTCCTCCGACTAGGCCATGCATGCGTCTATTCTCTCACCGCTCCCTTTTTCAACTTTTTGATTCTCTCCATCATGGCTTGTTAGAAGGCTTGGGTCCCCTCCATTTCTATCCGCAAGTTCTCTATTTTCTCCATCCATTTTCCTACTTAGGCCTCCAAAGCCTTATGATTTTCGTCTTCTTCAATCGTCTTAGTATGTTTGCCACTTTTAGTACTAATCCCCACAAACGGTGCCAACTGTTGAGGATTGTTTTTCATTCCAGGCATGATTTGGGAAAATCTACTCCTCGAACAAACCTCCCCCAAGCAGTGAATTTATTTGGTTAGTTAGGAATGAAAAAAAAAACTTGACAGGCTAATAAGAAATCACAGTGAAAATGAAGGATTAACGTGGTTCGTTGGAGAGTGGCTCCAACCTACATCCACAGTAACAAAGAAAAAAGTTTTTATTACTGGCTCAGGACAAACCGACCTGCATTCTCTCTCTATCACTAAGCTTTAAGTGCTCTTTTACAAGTTATGAGAAAATATTTAAACTGCTCACCAACGAGCCCACACCTGAAATTGAATCTTCAATCCTTTATATAGGCTTCTAAACCTATTGTTATACCAATTCGTGACATCAGCTCGTCACTGTCGCCAATACTCCTTTCCCCAATTACTCTGACACAACCACCCTCTGCCATCTAAAATACGTAGAGCTTTTGGAGGCTCAAACTTTCTCGTAGGGCTTATGTCATCCATATATAAACACGTGATGCTGCAATCTCGACCTCAGTCCCCGAGTCGGTATGCTGAGGTGATTGGTGCTGGATTCTCTTCCTCACTTCTTTTATCAAGTCGGGTCAAGTGGCCATATGACAACCTCGGGTCGGTCTTGACATGTGTTCATGTTCTGTCGAATCTAGTGTATTTCTATCAGAATTCGGTCAGCATCCTACCTCTGTCTCATCAGGTGCCTTTCTATACCTCGAGTCCAGGCCCCATTTGTCTGACCTCATATCCTCATAAGGACCTTGAACTTCTACCTTATCAAGTGCAATAACCCATTCTACCCCTCTCCAGACTTTAGAGTTCCTCGGGGCTGAAAATCACCATCAATACAAAGAACTGATATGTGTTGTCCAAGCTATAAAAATTCTTTTATATCATTTGAAGACCTTTAGTAAAAATATTGCTTAATTTTTGAGCAACATTACTTGCAACAACACTAGCACAATCTAACAATTCATGTAGGAAATTTCCTAAATATAAGGTGTATTTACTGGGTGTCTGTGATAAGACATTGTAGGAAATAAATTCCTAGCGCATCGGAAATACTTTAGGCACCCAAATCTGACTTGAAATTTTTTTATGCCCTTCTCTCCTCTTGGCCGAAAGTTACCAACACCAAGACTGAATTTTTGCTTCTTTTTTGGACAAAATTTGAGCCCCGGAACAACCCCAAAACAGCCCCCAAACAATGACACAAAAATTGGACTGTTTTGGACCCGAAATGCACCAAATTTGATGCCCAGTTCAGCCCTTGTATGAATCAATTTTTGCTATGTTCTAGGTCTGATTTTTCAGCCAAAAGTAGTCCTAACACAGCCCCAAAATACCACTTAAAGTTCCCTAAAAATTCTGGATCAAACACAAAATAAATTGATCCCTGTTTCACCAATACAACGTGCGGCAGTGAGCAAAAACAATGCTCACTGCTGTGGGTCAAGGAAGAGGATGAATTTTTATTCGACACCAAAAAACTTCCGAGCTATATCTCGTTACCAATAGAATGTAGGGTGGGCTACACTAAAAATACGAATCCCTAAGCTATTTAGAGATTCTAAGTCACACACTTCCTTTTGTATTTTTCCTATTTGTTCTTCTTTTATTTTTCTCAACACTTGAGAGAGTTTTCCAAGAACAATAAGAAGGAGGCTAGGGTTAGAATGGATTGAGATGGGCAAAAAAGAAAATCTAATTTTCTTTTATACTTAGGGTTTTTATTTCCAAACTCAAACAAAACGTTTCCCCTCCTTTTCTCAATGTTTCGGCCACCCTAGGGTTATTTTGAAATTTTTTTTGTAACATCAAATATTGTATTCAATGTCACCATTATATTAAAGGAATTGACAAAATACATTGTGTTAATACCTTTTGAAAAATTGTAACTCCCATTCCAATATTCATAATTTCCAAAGTAACCAACAGGGTTCCCAAAAAACTATTTTCTGAAATACAAAAAATAATATCTTTATTAAATTATACAAAATAATTTAATAACTTATAATAAATAATTATCATAAAATCATTTATTATAAAAACCATATATTAAACTTTAGTATATAGTTTCAAGTATGACAAAATAATATTATTAATCATCTAATAATATTTACTTGTGTGAGTATATAATTGGACTATCCAATTATATTTAATCTGATATAGTATATCGAGCTAGCACGGGGACCAAATAGACCTACAGTTTCAAGCTCCAATAATCCTGAAATATTAATTAAGCTCTTAATTAAATATTTTGAATATTAACTTCGAGTTATTCCACTAAAAACCCGAAGTTGCACTCTCGTTGTTGCAGATAGATAATTAAGCTGAACCACGTTGGTGGCCATCGATATAGTCAATACATATGGATTAGACCCTTCACCAGTATCTCGTAATTAGAGCCAGGTCATAATGTTCGTTATACCCCCTAATTATTATTACCTTAAGTACCATTGATTCTCTAATAAATGATTTATTCATAAGCATTATGAATGTTAATCTTTCTATTCGTAATAGAAAGACTTGAGCGCTCAAACCGTTCAAGTACTGAATCAACCCTTAAAGAAAAATCCTCATCTACTTCTTGTAAGAAGGATTGAACTTTATGTTGGGTTTTCTAGGTCAAACCAAGATCAATTAAGCAATTAAATGTGCGAATACAACAAAGTAAAGTAGCGGAAAATACTTACTTTGATCGGCTAAGTGGATGCGTTGAACAACAAAATTTTGCTCCTTGATGTATTCGGCCAAGCCCACCCTTTTGTTGATCTTCAAGCTCCAAGCTTTGAGTGTTGATTCCAAGCTCAAGGGTTGGTTTCCCTATCACCTTTGAATGACTCCTTTAAGTGCTAGCTTTGGAAATTTTGGTACAAAATTTCATTGTTCTTCCTCCTTGATTCTCGGCCAAGAAGGATTTGGGAGAGAAAAATTGGCACATTGCCGTGAGGGAGAGAGAAGAAAAAGAGATGAAGTGTGTTGTGTATTTGATTTCCAAAAACAAATACCATTTACCAATTTTCCAAAATTGGTACAAGTCATCAATGCTTCCAACAACTTCCATCAATCAAAAAGTGACAAGATGTCAATCACCAAAAAGTGACAAGACTTCCATCACTTAGTGACTAATGATGTGACGCGTGATGTAACTTGTGGGTCCCACTTTAATTCAAAATCTGAGTGGGCCCGTAAACACTCCCGGGCTCGGGTTTACTGATTCTTAATTAAAGAATTTTCCATTGCGACGTAATTAAATCAAATTTAATTAAATAATTATGCCTAACAAAATTACTATTCATGTCGCTAGCGAATTAATTCTAAATTAACTCGTTCGCCCGAATTAAAATATAATTTTAATTCCTCGTCGAAATCTAATTTCATATAATATATAGAATATATTATTTTATCGAATAATTCTAAATTAATCGTTCTCTCTCTTTAAATAGTATTTTATCCCAGATAAAATATCTCCGTAATTAATCCTATATTAATTTTCTCTCTTATAATTAATCCCAGATTAATTATGTGCGAGTCATACGTCATCGGTGAATCTTCGGGAAGTGACCCATGAGATCCCTGGATATGTTGGTAGTAAATCCGGCGTCGGACTATCCGAACACGTGCGTACCCGGTACCACATTTTTTACCGATTTACAAGACATGGTTGGCTTCTAGCAAAGCACCATGCCTACCCAATTCTCCAGAAATATCCTTAAAGGAATATATAATCTATGTCAGGCGTAGTATACATAGTATTGTTTATAGCGATCCAATATCGGATGTCACATGCAAGACCTGAGGCTAGAATTGTGTCTGCCCCGTACGAAGCATATGTCGGATCTCTTGTAACTAGTCTCTATAATTGGATAATCATGACCTAGTCATATTATCCCGATGACTGCAGTACATAAGAGTACTAGTTCCGTATTCTACGTGATCATCTTTTCCATATGACTGGAGTGATACTTCCATCTTGACATCACACCCAATACACTACGATTCTCAATATACCCAGAAGAGGCGTACAGAGAACCTGTTAAAGCCCCGGACGACCAAAACCAAAGTATATTGATTGTCGTAAGTATTAGCAATGTAAGTCTCAGGTTAAGACCAAATACACCTATCCTGATTCGGACGTCCATAGACACATAGTCATACTACCAATGGAATTCCGAGGGGTCTATCCAGAGCGAAGTTGTTTCCGTACCATTGGTAAACATAACCTCCTACCACACTTGCATAAGTATCTAATACTTAAATATATGAGAACTATGCCGTTATGCTCCCATAACGCACACAAGTGCAATACTAGTCTATTCCGCATTATCGATGTCCAATCTCGATAATACTATGACTATGGATTTTTTAATGATTAAACCTTAATGAATTAATATTGTCTCATATCTTATTAATCCAGAACTAATCATATGGACGTTTATCATTTATGTATCTTTGTAATCCAATTACAAATGATAAAAGAGCAATTTCATTTGTTACGTAGTTAATTTGTACAACAACACCATGTTCTGTATAAATAGTGATGCTACGGGTCATAATTGTCCAACAATCTCCCACTTGGCCTATAGCCAATCACTCAAGTGCCCAGCACTTGAACTATGTACATGTCGCTCAAACTTCTGCTGAGAAACTGCTTTCGTCAGCGGATTTACAAGGTTATCATCTGATGCGATTTATTCGATCATCACATCGCCATGATGTATGATCCGAACAAATCAGATGAAATAGTTGAAGTATATACTTGGATCATTGATGAGACCATTAATTCTTTAGCCTGTGCTGTAGCCTAGCTCAACTGCTAACAGAACTACTCCTAATCAAATTAGGATTATATAGCTCCAAAGTGCTTTTATTGCTGCCTCAGCTGCATCAATATTCTACTTTTGTTGTTTATTCGGCAACAATATATTGCTTGGAAGATTTCTAGCTCACTGTTCCGTTATTCAAACTATATAGTACCCTTATTGCGACTTACAGTCGTTATTGTCGGTTTGGAAACTTGCAACGGTGAACCCAGTCACTTCAATTTCTGCTTCTCCATATATAAGAAAGCAACCTTAGTTCGTCTATGATACTTAAGGATGTTCTTAACATCAATCCAGTGACTAGCACTTGGATTGGCCTGATTGTGACTCCATATGCTCAAAGTATATGAGACACCAAGTCACGTACATATTTTTTAATGTACGAATTCTCGGAGAGTTCCAACAAATTTTAGATCTATCCCAATAGATCTTTATTCCTAGAATAAAGGTTATTTCTCCCAAGTATTCTATTGAGAATTTTCTTGAAAGCCAAGCTTTCACCGATTTTATTATGGGAATGTCATTTCCAAGAAATGATATGTCATCATTTTATAGGACAATCATTGTCAGTGCGCTCCCACTAACCTCCTTATATACACAAGAATCATATTCGTTTTGAATTAAATCTTATACCATTATGATTACATCAAAACGACAGTTCCAAGAACGCAATGCTTGCTTGAATCAATAAATGAATCGATTTAACTTGCAAACCTTGTTTGCTTGTTATGGTACGAAAAAACCGTCAGGATGTTGTAAACATCCTCCAAAAGGTTTCCGTTGAAGGAAAGTGGTTTTGATGTTCAGCTGCCATATTTCATAAATGAAACATGAAGCATTAGCAAGCATTATCCAAATGAATTTAACCATGGCAACGATTAAAAGGTTTCGTCGTAATCGACACAATGTTGATAACGATACCTTTTCGCTACAAGCCTAGCTTTGTACGTTGGTATGTTGCCATCCATGTATGTCTTCCTTGAAGACTCATATAGTACTAATAGGCACACTACCTTCCGGTACATCAACCGGTGTCTAAACTTGGTTGGTATACATGAAATCCATTTCAGACATCATGGCACTTTGCCATAATACGGAGTCGATACCTTGTATCACTTCCTCATACGTAGTCGGTTCGTATTCCTCAATAAGATTGACAACTTCATGAGGTGAGATCAGAAACCCATACCTCCCAGGTTGTTTTCTGACTTTCTCCGACTTACGCGGTTCTTGTGTATTCGAAGATTATTGGTAAAGTTTCATCCCTGATGAACTATTTGTGTTCCGTTAAGGAATCGGTGCCTGGAACAGTATTACTCCGATTTTCATCGATTTTTACTTTCCTCCCACATACCATAGCATATAGGTATTCCTCATAGGAAAATCGCATGGCGAGCAACAATTACATTGTTCTCTTGTGATTTGTATAAGTACTATACTTTGGTTACCCTAGGATAACCTACAAATTAGGCACTTATCCGATTTGGGTTCTAGTTTGGTATCATCCAAACATATGCCCAGCATTCCCAAATCTTCAGGAATGAGAAAACCCGGTTTCTTTCCTGTCCATATCTAATATGAAGTCTGTCAAACAGATTTTTATGGAACCTTATTCAAAATAAGTATTGCAATGTTTAATGCGTATCCCTAGAAGGAAAATGGTAGCTCAGAGCGACTCATAATTAACCTTACCATGTCCAATAAAGTTCGGTTTCTCTGTTCGGACACACCGTCAAATTGAGGTGTTCCGGGAGGAGTCCACTATGAACGAATACTATATTCTTTCAAATAGTCGAGAAACTTATTGCTTAATTATTTTCCACCACGGTCTAACCGTGACGGTTTTAATACTCTTGCCGGTCTGTTTTTATATTTCCTGTCGAAACTCTTTGAATTTATCAAGAGTTTCCGATTTATGTTTCACAAGAAACACATAACCATAACGCGATGCCATATCCGTAAAGGTTACAAAGTATTCATATCCACCTCTAGCCTAGCTAGACATGGGTCCACTAACGTCACTATGAACGAGGGCTAACAGATTCGTGGCTGTTGCACTTTTACCAAGTAAAAAGTGTTTTAGGCACTTTGCCTAATAAACTAGATTCGTAGACATCATTTGATTAGAATCAAATCTGTCCTAGTACCCACTCTTCGAAAGTGTGGATATACGAGTCTTATTAATATGTTCCAGACAACAATGCCACAAATAAGTCTCAACTGATTTATTCAGTTTGAGCTATTTATTTGTCATGTTATATGTTTGAGATTCATTTATATTCAAAATATAAATACTGTTATTCACATCTAATGTGTTTATCTCAATATCATCTTTATAAAATAAAACACTTTAGTGTTCTAGAATATAAAGGTATACCCGCAACGGGTTAAATTAGATATAGAAATAATGTTTCTAGTCAAACTAGGTACATTATAACAGTTTCCTAATTTAAGTACATACCCAAAGGGTAGTTCCTAAACTTAGGTTTCTACGGTTAAAACAACGACTCTCATCCTGTTTCTGACTCGCAGGTTGATCTCAACTGAAGTCAGTCTCCTGCTAATCAGCAGATTCTGCACATCAGTACATATATATGTACAACACTTAGTATCAAAAATCCAATTTTGAAACTAATAGTGAACATGTTTTTGACAAACAGACTTGAAGCCGGAGCCTTACCCCGCCTTCATTTCCTTCATGTCTGCCTTGTCCATACGGCAGTCACGCATCCAGTGACCCCGTTTGCCACAGTTTAGGCAGACATCTTGGGATATGTCCTTTGTCTTCCTAGAAGACTTTGATGATTTTTCCTTTGCCCATTTTAGAAGCTCTGGCTCTACCTCATAGAGAATAGCCTTCAACTCTCCAAGAGTTTACTCTTGGTTCATAATGAACCTGCCCCAGCTTTCGGGTAGAGACTATAAGATCAGATCTTTGGTAGTCTCGGCCACGTAGGTAATGCCCAGCTAACCTAGCTGATCGATGCCAGCAATCATCTGTGACACCTAGTGCTCGACAGATGTACTCTCTGACATACATTAGCGAAAGAGCTTCTTTTGCAATTTGTATTTCTAAGATCTAAGAATAGATCTATGAAGATCTTTAATTTCATCATCATGGTATAAGGATCTAATCCTTAATTTTGACGACGGAATTAAATAGTTATTGCGGTAAGCATAACAGATTGAGCACTAAAGTTATCATCACCATGAGTCTTCCAAAACTCATGCTCCACTATTTGCTCAACTCTGGGCTTAGGCCCGAGACGTCACTCTATCAAATAGAATAACCTCTAAATTCCCAGTACTATCCTGAGGTTCTATTCCCAATTTGAAAATTAAAGTCGTTTAAAGATATTTTCTTCTAGGATTATGTTTTAAACGTTAATCTTTCAGTTATCTTGATTCAAATAGTCTAACTATTTAATCAACGAATTCGGCTACAATCAAATATAATGATTACTATAGTCTAACTATATAATCAACTACTATTTGATTGGTTAAATTCAAATATATTGATTACTATAATCCAATTATATAATCAACTATAAATTGAAGTAGTTTGAATACAGTCCAACTGTTTAATTTAAAACAACAATTAATATTAGTCCAACTAATATATTTATTAATAAATAATGACGAAAAATTAAATGAGCGCGTATTGGCAAGTATTTAAACGAAATTGCAAATTTAATACTTGCCTCCCACTATTTTTCGGCGAGCCTCTAACCCTTTGTTGAGTACTCGGGAAACCTAGTTTCCTAGTGGGCTAGGATCCCGTTAAATAACACACAACCTTAACTTTGGCCAACAAGCTGTATGATATTTAACTAGGTAGATGTCTAAGATCAATTGGATCTCATCCAATTCCTAGATCCAGTAGGTGGACATCCAAGTACGAAACATATATCTAATAAATGCCAATATATCCGATATATTCCCTAACCTTTTTCCTCTGAATCAACTAAGCCTTGGTTTTGGCACACCAAACTTAATGATTCCAGTTAAGCGGGACCCATTGACCTTGGAAAGCTTCGTAATCGATGTCGTTGGACAAGAAGTGATCTTGACTTTGGCCAACTAATCACAACTTGGACAAGACATGCGATATGGAACAAAGCCTTCATGATTCAAACACATCCGCGATGGATAAAAGTCTTGACTTTGGCTAACAAACCAGTGCCAATCTTGGATCTTGAGAATGAATCACTCAATGGAAGGAAAACGCTTAATATTTGTTGAGGGTTTTTCGCGTAATTGGCAACCAATTAATTATCTTTGATTAGGTCTCATCATACACCCTTAAACATGCATTCTAAAAGCATAATAAGGCGCAGTAAATAAATTAATAATGATATGAAGATGAATATTTAAAACATTTTGATCCTAGAACAAATCTCTCCATTTCCTCTCTCCCGCTAGCACAAATCTTACTTCTACCCAATTACATAACACTTCTAAAGAAACCTCATTTACATTGAAAGGAATAGGTGAGAAGAGAAATACAAAGAGTCAAGAGGTAATAGGCTGGACACGCAGGTCCAATTTAATAAATTCTAAATTTATTACAACAATTTCCAAAATTGCCCTCACCCATCTAATATCCATCCGATATACATTATTCATACATCACATCCATGTATTCACACAAAGCATGTTATCAATCAATCTAATCTAATTAATTAATCTTTGATTAGTGAGCATCCAAAGTTCAAACAACGATTTGATTTGAGCGAGTCCAACTCGTTTAAGAATAAGTACTCAAAGTATGAATTCTATAATTATATTAAACTACAATATTAAATTAAATTTAATTTGTATTCAATACTAATTCTTTATTTAATTTCAAATCAAATAATTACACTTTATTAATAAGCCTTTGCCACTTAGATTCTAAATCTAATCTTTATGGGTCTCAAAGCCCAATTAACATCCAATGTCAATTTAATTAAAGTCCAATGGGCTTTCAATTAATTTATAAGCCATGGACTTTGGCAACCAAAGCCCAATAAGGAATCACCATTTGCCAAAAATCAATTTAGGCCTAATTAAATTATTTAAAAGCTCATTTATTATATTTGGACTTTATGGAAATGATTTTAGGCCCAATTGGATCCAACCAATTAACCTAAACCAAACTTGGCCCAACCAAGCCCATTAAGCCCAAATACAACATTTTTAGCCCAATTCCAAATTAAGCCCAACTAATTAAATCTAAAATTCCAAATTTCACAATTTAATTAATAAAAGTGTATTAGCTATAATTAATTAGTCAAATTAACATTTCCAAAATACCAATTACACTAATTAATCATGCTTTATTATTATCAATTCATGTCCAACATAATTGAAGCAAAATCAATCCCAACATGCTCTTAAGCTCTCGGCAATAGGGGACTTTTTTATATCAATTTTGATTTCAATCCAATTAAATCACAAACTAATATATCCCATGCATTTTAAACATATCCAATTGTCTTAAATTCAAAATCACCAAGAGCTAGGGTTCTTACACCATTCGGCCAAGCCTCCAAATTTGGGGAAAATTAATCCAATTAATTTTTCTTCAAATTGATCATGCACAACTCAAAGTTAACATATTATAAGCATGCTCAAACAAACAATTTGCCAAAAACATTCTCAAATCAAAAATACCCAAATTAAAGTTAAGAACCCTAAATTTCAATTTCATGCTTAATAATAGCTCTGATACCATTGTTTGGTTTTCTAGGTCAAACCAAGATCAATTAAGCAATGAGATGTGCGAATACAACAAAGTAAAGTAGCGGAAAATGCTCACTTTGATCGGCTAAGTGGATGCGTTGAACAACAAAATTTTGCTCCTTGATGTATTCGGCCAAGCCCTCCCTTTTGTTGATCTTCAAGCTCCAAGCTTTGAGTGTTGATTCCAAGCTCAAGGGTTGGTTTCCCTATCACCTTTGAATGGCTCATTTAAGTGCTAGATTTGGAAATTTTGCTACAAAATTTCCTTGTTCTTCCTCCTTGATTCTCGGCCAAGAAGGATTTAGGAGAGAAAAATTGGCACATTGCCGTGAGGGAGAGAGAAGAAAAAGAGATGAAGTGTGTTGTGTATTTGATTTCCAAAAACAAATACCATTTATCAATTTTCCAAAATTGGTACAAGTCATCAATGCTTCCAACAACTTCCATCAATCAAAAAGTGACAAGATGTCAATCACCAAAAAGTGACAAGACTTTCATCACTTGAGTGACTAATGATGTGACGCGTGATGTGACTTGTGGGTCCCACTTTAATTCAAAATCTGAGCGGGCCAGCAAACACTCCCGAGCTCGGGTTCGCTAATTCCGAATTAAAGAATTTTCCGTTGCGACGTAATTAAATCAAATTTTATTTAATAATTATGCCTAGCAAAATTACTATTCACGTCGCTAGCGAATTAATTCTAAATTAACTCATTCGCCCGAATTAAAATCTAATTTTAATTCTGCGTCGAAATCTAATTTCATATAATATATCGAATATATTATTTTATCGATTAATTCCAAATTAATCGTTCTCTCTCTTTAAATAGTATTTTATCCCAGATAAAATATCTTCATAATTAATCCTAGATTAATTTTCTCTCTTATAATTAATCCCAGATTAATTATGTGCGAGTCATACATCATCGGTGAATCTTCGGGAAGCGACCCATGAGATCCCTGGATATGTTGGTAGTAAATCCGGTCGTCGGACTATCCGAACACGTGCGTACCCGGTACCATGTTTTTTACCGATTTACAAGACATGGTTGGCTTCTAGCAAAGCACCATGCCTACCCAATTCTCCAGAAATATCCTTAGAGGAATATATAAACTATGTCAGGCATAGTATATATAATATTGTGTATAGCGATCCAATATCAGATGTCACATACAAGGTCTGGGGCTGGAATTGTGTCTACCCCGTACGAAGCATATGTCGGATCTCTGGTAACTAGTCTCTATAATCGGATAATCATGACCTAGTCATATTATCCCGATGACTGCAGTACATAAGAGTACTAGTTCCGTATTCTACGTGATCATCATCTCCATATGACTGGAGTGATACTTCTATCTTGACATCACACCCAATACACTACAATTCTCAATATACCCAGAAGAGGCGTACACAGAACCTGTTAAATCCCCAGATGACCAAAACCAAAGTATATTGATTGTCTCAAGTATTAGCGATGTAAGTCTCAGGTTAAGACCAAATACACCTACCCTGATTCAGACTTCCATAGACACATAGTCATACTACCAATGGAATTCTGAGGGGTCTATCCAGAGCGAAGCTGTTTCCGTACCATCGGTAAACACAACCTCCTATCACACTTGCATAAGTATCTAATACTTAAATATATGAGAACTATGTCGTTATGCTCCCATAACGCGCATAAATGCAATACTAGTCCATTGTGCATTATCGATGTCCAATCTCGATAATACTACGACTATGGATTTTTTAATGATTAAACCTTAATGGATTAATATTGTCTCATATCTTATTAATCTGGAACTAATCATATGGACTTTTATCATTTATGTATCTTGGTAATCCAATTACAAATGATAAAATAGCAATTTCCTTTGTCACATAGTTAATTTGTACAACAACACCATGTTCTGTACAAATAGTGATGCTATGGGTCATAATTGTCCAACACTTTATATCTATGTAAGACGTCCCCAACTACACACCAAACCATGTCTCCAGAGTACGTAGCTATTGGTTGGGATTAATACACCAACCACACCTTTGTAAATCAAAGGACATAGCCTGCCATACAAGAGTTCGTAGTACACTCAGGATTAAGATCAATCTATATATGACCATCTAGTAGATCGAAATGAATTTCTTTATTTAACAGAAATTATAAGAAACTCATTTATATCTTGGTCCAGTCCTATATGATCACATCATACAAGGGGCCTCCATTCTCATATCTCCACATGGACGATCCTGAATCAAGGTCGCCATACAATTATAGAATGGATAGAAGCTATAGATAAACCCCAAATAAAGTACCCGCTTTGTTTGCTCTCCATGGACTATTTTTGATTACTAACTTTAGACTTAAATCCTATTGTGTATTACACGCATACACTAAGTCTGAAGGAATATGAGTAATGTAGGCTAAACATGATAATATACAATATGCGATATTAAATAAACACTTTGATAAATGAATAATGCATCATTTTATTTCATAAAATATAATACCGTTTACATTACATGATGCTCTAGGGAATATATTCCAATAGACATGTCCTTAATATATAACCTTTAGGAAAGACACCAAATGAATGAATATATCATTTAGAAGGAAATGATACAACCTTTGAGTTGGAATGGTACATTGAAAAGTTATGACCTTTTTAAGGATTGTATCCTTAAGCCTAAGGGTACCTCTTCAATGAAAATTTTCCATGTCTATAAATAGGGCATTGGGTTCTTATTTTTTTTACTCACTTAATTCCTTCTTCATTCAATGTTATTTTCATAAGTTTTAGGCCATTGTTAGAGAGGCTAAAGTTTTCCAAGTGAGAGAGTTTCCATCATTGTCTTAGTTCAATTTCTTGAAGAAATGAGTGCCCCTTTTACAAGAAGCAACCAAACATCCTGGGAGAACGTTAGCCATAAGTGATCCATAGTGCACCGAAGGGGGGCTAATAAGTTCTTAAGGATATAGATTTTCTCGACTTGGTTTAAATCCATCATCTTCTACATAGCATTTTCGAAGTTCTTCTAACACTTGAGTTTGTGTTCATATTTTAATTTGTATGATTTCTTTTAATGATTTTGTTTAAATAGTGCACATTATAAAATGAATAATAACATATCCGACTAACAATTCACATTTTGTCATTTGGACACTGGCGCATGTAACCTCTAATTTAATCAATCTCTCACTTTAAGCTCCATACAATGGGCCATTTAACGTTATGATTGATGTTGGCTCGAGTCTCCCCATACCTCTCTCAAATACTAACCAAAATACTTTTCTCTTAAAAAAAGTATTGTGTATGAAAAGAATTTTATCTCTATATATCACAATTCTTGTCTTCAAATAAAGTTTTAATAAAATTCTTAAAATCTTAAGAACTTCTTATCTTACATGTGTTGTTAAATCTAATTTTTGCATGTCTTATTCTTCTTTTCTTTGGAAAATATATTATGTGCATGAAAAATATGTAAGGGCGTTCGAATGCCCGACGAAGGCATAAGAAAAAACTCAGTATTCCATATTTTTATTCGAACGCGTTATTAAACACCACTCCAACACAAGCTCTCTGGAAATGATTGTTCGAAACCATTATCAAACGCTACACGAACGTGAACTCTCTGGAAAAAAGACTTAGATTAATATTAATTTACAGATTTCATAAAATATATATTAACATGATAATTGTCACATATAATACACATTACGATTATAAAAATTTGATAATGTAGATATAAATTGAATATATGGTTAGAGTAATAATAACTTTGTAAAAATCATATATAGCTTAATTGAATATATATATATATATATATATATATATATATTATTGTATCTCTTGCTAAGATTTAAAGTGTAACATTAAAGATTGAATACCTAATATTTTCTATTAAGAAATGGATTAAGGAAATTCTATAACCAAGGTGATAAGAGCCTAAGTGGGTAGGGATTTAAGTGGTTACACCAGACCCCCCTCGTCATTTGGGAATTTTCCTTTGTTCACCTATCATAAGAAATTTTAGTTACAAATTCAAGGACTTGTATTATTTGGTATTACTATCCAAAATAATAACAAGTAGATTTTTAGAATAACATATAAACAAGATCATAAAGTTGATCTTTGTGTGATTTATCTTGTGTATTTTCGTGTTACACATAACTAGTGGAAATATCACAGGCTCAGTCGCTCATGGAGAGAAACAGAATAGGTTTGGTGGAACAAACTTCAAACAGTGGCATAACAAAATGTTGTTATGAAGGGAGATAAGTATCTCAAGGAAAATCCTCTAGGTGTTATGAAGGGAGAAACAGAAAAAGCTAAGCATTTGCGAGTTAAGGCATGGTCGCAAGGAGACTTCTTATGCAAGAAATACCTCTTAGGAGGACTTGAAAATACATTGTAAATTATATACTAAGGCATGACTTCTATAAAGATTCTTAGGGAATCTCTTGAGAAGAAGAACAAAACAGAGGATGCCGAACAAAAGAAATTTATCGCGAGTAGGTTCTTGGATAATAAAATGGTAGATTCAAGGACAGTAATGTCTTAGTTAAGTGAACTACAGTTGATCATGTTAGATAATTATGACCCATATAATCACTATTTGTAAAGAACATGGTGCTCTTGTACAAATTAACTATGTGACAAAGGAAATTACTCTTTTATCATTTTGTAATTGGATTACTTGGATATATAAATGATAAAAGTCCATATGATTAGTACCGGATTAATAAGACATGAGACAATATTAATCCACGAAAGATTTAATCATTAAATATCCCTAGTCGTAGTATTATCGAGACTAGACATCGATAATGCGGAATAGACTAGTATTACACTTGTGCGCGTTATGGAAGCTTAATGGCATAGTTCTCATATATTTAAGTATTGGATACTTATGCAAGTGTGATAGGAGGTTCTGTTAGTCATTGGACCGAGAACAGCTTCACTCTGGATAGACCTATTGGAATTCCATTGGTAGTATGACTATGTGTCTATGGGAATCCAAATCAGGGTAGGTGTATGTGGTCTTAACCTGAGACTTGCATCGCTAATACTTGCACTAAGAATCGTAGTGTATTGGGTGTGATGTCAAGATGGAAGTATCACTTCAGTCATATGAAGATGATGATCACGCAAGATACAAAATTAGTACTTTTAAATGTTGCAGCTATCAGGTTAGTATGACAAGGTCATGATTATCCGATTACAGAGACTAGTTGCTGATGATCCGATATATGCTTCGTACGAGGCATACACGATTCCAACCCTAGGCCTAATATGTGACATCCGATACTGGATCGTAATACACCATACATTGTATACTATGCCTGATACAGATTATATATTATTCGTTGAATATTTCTGGAGAATTGGGTAGGCACGATGCTTTGCTACAAGCCAACCATGTCTTGTAAATCGGCAAGAACGTGGTACCTGGTATGCACTTGTTCGGATAGTCTGATGACCGTATTTACTGCCAACATATCCAGGGATCTCTTGGGTCGCTTCCCAAAGATTCACCGATGACATTTGACTCGAACAGAATTAATCTAGGATTAATTAAGAGAGAAAAAATTAATCTGGGATTAATTACGGTAAGAACTAATCTGGGATTAATTATTAGACAGAAATATAATATGTGATTAATTGCGTCAAGAATTTATCTGGGATTAAATATTTCTAGAAGAGAGAACGTGATTAATTTGGAATTAATCGGTAAAGTAAATTTAATAGTTAAATTAGATTTTACTATTTAATTATTTAAATTGGGCTAAAATAATATATCAGATATATTAATTGAAATTGGATTTCAATACAGAATTGAAATTGGATTTTAATTCAAGCGAACGAATTAATTTGGAATTAATTCGAAAGCGATTTTCGTAATAATTTTGCTAGGCATTATTATTTAATTAAATTGGATTTAATTAAGTCACGACGGAAAATTCGTTTAATCGGATTAAACATACCGGGCCCACAGTGTGTTGTGTAAGCCAACTTGAATTTTGAATTCAAAAGTGGTGGGCCCCACTAACTTACATCACATGTCATTTTGTGATGGAAGTAGTTGGGAAAAGTAATTAATTCATTTAATTCTCCCAACCACCAACTTTGGTAATATAACTTGATTTTGGAAAATCAATATACACACTTTTGAAACAAGTTAGGAACTATTCACTATCTCTCTCAATTTCCCTCTCTTGGCCGAACCTACATCTCCTCGGAGGAGAAAATTTTCTTTCAAATTTTGTTCAAGCTAGCACTTAAAGGAGTCAAAGAAAGGTGATAGGGAAACTCACCCAAGAGTTTGGAACTCAAAAGGAGGGCTTGGAGCTACTACATCCATGAAATTTTTGAAATCCGAAAATCGATCAATGTAAGTTTTTTCCGCAAACTTTCTTGTTATATTCACACAATAATCACGCTTAGAGATCCCGTGACATCTCTAGGACACTAAAAATGTTATCGGAGCCATATCTAAGCATGATTTGATTCTAGGGTTTATATACTTTATTTGGGGATTTTGTGCTTGGAGCTTATAAATTTTTAAATTGGTTGTTTGGATGTGGTTGGATGATGATAAATTGGATTTATGAATCATTGGATTTGACAAAAATTGATTGGATTAATTTTCCTCAAAATTCACCTCTTGGCCGAATGCACCATAGAATAAGTTATTGGTGATTTTTTTTTTTGAATTTGACAATTGGATATGTTAATTGGCATGAAATTGAATATTAATTGTTGATTTAATTGGATTGAAATCAAAATTGGATGTTAATTTCTTGTATTGCCGTGAGCTTGAGCATGTTGTGATGGATTGATTTTGCTTCACTTTGTGTTGGACATGAATTGGATGATTAAAGCCTGATTAATTAGTTTAATTAATGTTTTGAAAATATTAGTTTAATTAATTAATTATGGCAATTACACTTTAATTAAATTAATGTGATATTTGGAATATTATGTTATAATAAATTATTCTTTAAATTGGATTGGGCTAATTTGTTTTATTTGGGCTTAATGGGCTTGGTTGGGCCAAACATGGTTTTGGACAATTGGATTGGATCCAATTGGGCCTAAAACCATTTCCATAAAGTCCAAATATGACTTTTGGGACTTTAAATAATTTAATTGGGCATAAATTGATTTTTGGCATAAGGTGATTCCTATTTGGGCCTTGTCATTTTGGGTTTGATTCATTATGGCCAAAGCCCATGCCTAAAGAATAAATTGAAAGCCCATTGGACTTTAATTGAATAGTATTGGATGCTAATTGGGCCTTTGAGACCCATTTAGATTGGATTTGGAATCCAAGTCTAAAAGACACTATTATTAGTGTAATTATTTAATTTGGAATTAAATATGAATTAGTATTGAATACAATTTAAATTGGATTTGAAATTGTAGTTCGATATAATTCAAGAATACGTACTTTGAGTATTTATTTTTAAACGAGTTGGACTCTCACAAATCAAATCGTTGTATGAACATTGGATGATCATTAATCAAAGATTAATTAATTGGATTAGATTGATTGACAACATGCTTTGTGTGAATACTTGGATGTATTTATAATAATAATTGTATATCAGATGGATATTAGTCGGTGGGGGCAATTTTGGAAATTGTTGTAAGTATGGTACTTTTTTATTAAATTGGACATGCGTGTCCAGCCTTTCATCTATTTATCTCTTTGTATTTCTCTTCTCACCAATTCCCCTCAATGCAAATGAGGTTTCTATAATGTATTATGTAATTGGGTAGAAGTATGTAAAGTGCTAGCGGGAGAGAGGAAAGAGAGTGATTTGTTCTAGGAACAAATTGTATTATATATCCATCCGCATATCATTATTAATTTTATTCGCGCCTTATTATGCTTTCAGAATGCATGTTTAAGGGTGTATGATGAGACCTAATCAAAGATAATAAATTGGTTTCCAATTTACGCGAAAAACCCTCATTAAATATTAAGCGTTTTCCTTCCATTGAGTGGTTCTTTCTCAAGATCCAAGATTGGCTGTGATTTGTTGGCCAAAGTCAAGATCATTGTCCATCACGGATGTGTTTGAACCATAAAGGCTTTGTTATATATCGCATGTTTTGGGCAGTTGTGACTTGTTGGCCAAAGTCAAGGTCACTTATGTACATCGACGTGGATTACAAAGCTTTCCCACTATCAATGGGTCACGCTTAACTGAATTATTAAGCTTGTTGAGCCAAAGCCAAGGCTTAGTTGAGTCAGAGGAAAAGGTTAGGAAATATATATTTGATATATATCTTGGACTTGGAGGTCCACATACCGGATCTTGGATGAGATCCAATTGATCTTAGAGATCTACCTAGTTAAGTTTCATACAACTTGTTGGCCAAAGTCAAGGTTGTGTGTTAATTAACGGGATCCTAGCCCACTAGGAAACTGGGTTTCCCGAGTACTCAACAGAGGGTTAGAGGCTCTCCAAAAAATAGTGGGAGGCTAGTATTAAATTTGTAATTTCGTTTAATACTTGCTAAACGCGCTCTTTTATTTTATTTATCGTCGTTATAATATATTAGTTGGACTAATATTTGTTTTATTGCTTTCTTTGAACAGTTAGACTGTACAAGACACTACTCCACTTGTAGTTGGTTATAAAGTTGGACTATAGTAACCATTACATTTTGAGTGTACCAGATATCGTTGATTGAATAGTTGGACTATTACAATCGAGATGGCTGGAAATATTAGCGTTAGGGACATCGTCATGGGCGATAATGTCTTTAACAGCTCCAATATTTCAGATTGGGAGATGAATCTCAGGATAGTCCTGGGAGCCTAGAAGTTACTCTATGTCATAGAGAAACCTCTCAGGCCTGAGCCCGGAGTTGAGCAAACAGTAGAGCATGAGTTTTGGAAGACTCATCGTGATGATAACTTTAGCACTCAATCTGTAATGCTTGCCGCAATGACTCCTCAATTTCGTCGTCAGAACAAAGGATTGGATCCTTATAGTATGATGATGAAAGTGAAGGATCTTCACATGTCTAATCTTAGATCTCAGAAGCATGAGTTGCGAAAGAAACTCTTTCGCTCGCGTATGTCATATGGTACATCTTTCGAGCACTATGTGTCGCAGATGATTGCTGACATCAAATAGCTAGGTCAACTGGGCATAACCTTCGAGGCCGAGACTTCCATAGATTTGATCTTACAGTCTCTGCCCGAATGCTGGGCAGGTTCGTCATGAACTACAATATGTTGAACCAAGAAAAGACTCTTGGAGAGTTAATGGCGATGCTGAAAGAAGCAGAGCCAGAGCTTCTAAAGGCGCACCTTACTTCGACATCCCAGATAGCCAAGGCTTGCCGAAGGATTCTGGGGGTGTGAAGAAAATGAAGAAGAAGGGCAAGGCTAAATCATCACAGTCTTCTGGGAAGACTAAGGACATATCCCAAGAGGTCCTGCCTATATTTTGGCAAACGGGGTCACTGAAAGCGTGACTGCCGTGAGTACAAGGCGGATTTGAAGGAAGGGAAGACGGGCAAAGCTCCGGCTTCAGGTATGTTTGTTATAAACATGTCCACTACTGGTTTTAAAAATTGGACTTATGATTCTGGATGTGGTACTCATATACGTACTGGTGTGCAGGGTCTGCTGATTAGCAGGATATTGGCTTCAGATGAGATCGATCAATGTAAGTTTTTTCCGCAAACTTTCTTGTTATATTCACACAATAATCACGCTTAGAGATCTTGTGGCATGTCTAGGACACTAACAGATCATCATGAAATATTGGATGTGGGAATAATATTCTGTGAGATGATTCAAGTTGCCATAATTATTGAGAAGTTGCCTCTGTTGGGGCAGTTGTGGGGCACATAGGGTCGGATCGGTACCCCCGCCCAGTAGAAATGGGTCTAACCCATAGTAATTGAGCATGTGTGTATTCTTAAATATTTTAATGGAATACTATATTCCATTACGAGTATATAGGAAAAAACCGGGAATGGATCAAAGTTCGAAAAAACCAAAGCGAGAGTAAATCGGATCGAGGGCACTTCATCCTGGCCAAGCACGCACACACGCTCATACGGGCAAGTAGCATGCAAAACATAAGATGTTTTCTCATAATTGTTTTTTTAAAAAAAATAAAATCCTTAAACACTTTCTAAAACACCCCAAAATAATTTTAGCATAAAAACCGATTAGTGTTCCTAGAACATGCCAAGATCGTCTAAGAGTGATTCGTTTGTGAATTATCAAGAGAGTTGCGGAATACTCACATTGATTGGTTGAGGAGATTTCAAAAATTCCTTATTTGTTGGATGTGTTGGAAGTTCGGAGCTTGAAATCGATTTCCATACTCTCGGGTGAGTTTCCCTATCACCTTGATTCACTCATTTATGTGCTAGAAAGAACAAAATTTGAAAGAAAAAATTTATCCTCCAAGAAGAAACCCATTCGGCCATGGTCGAGAAAAGAGAGAGAAGATTTTTGTGTTTTGTTTTTCCAAAAAACAATTGCCAATTATGCCTTGCAAAAAGGTGGTATATATTTTCCAAAAGGAAAAAATAAAGTCAAAGTGTGTTGGAGGGAAAATGGCAATTAATGCCTCCAACCACTTCCATCACTCAAGTTGACACTTGATAGACATGTGATGTAAGTTGGTGGGACCCACTTTTATTCAAAATTCAAGTGGGCTTGCTCAACACACTTCGGGCTCGGTTTTGTTTAATCCGATTAAACGAATTTCCGTCGCGACGTAATTAAATCCAATTTAATTAATAATAGTGCCTCGTAAAATTATTACGAAAGTCGCTCGCGAATTAATACTAAATTAATTCATTCGCATGAATTAAAATCAAATTTTAATTCCGCGTTGAAATATAATTCAATTAATATATCCGATATATTATTTTAGCGCAATTAAATAAATTAAATAGAAAAATCCAATTTAACTATTTAATTTATTTTGCGATTAATTCCAAATTAATCGCGTTCTCTCTTCTCGGTGAATTTAATCCCAGATAAATTCTCGTCGTAATTAATCCCAGATTAATTCTTTCTCTTTTAATTAATCCCGGATTATTCATAGCCGTAATTAATCCCAGATTAATTTTCTCTTTCATAATTAATCCAAGATTAATTCTTTTGTTCGAGTCAAATCATAACGGTGAATCTTCGGGAAGCTACCCAAGAGATCCCTGGATATGTTGGCAGTAAATACGGTTATCAGACTATCCGAATACGTGCGTACCCGGTACCACGTTCTCAGGGATTTACAAGACATGGTTGGCTTCTAGCAAAGCACCGTGCCTACCCAATTCTCCAGAAATATTCTGTAAGGAATATGTAATCTTTGTCAGGCGTAACATACGTAGTATTGCGTATTACGATCCAGTATCAAAATGTCACATGCTACGCCAGGGGCTGGAATTTTGTCTGCCCCGTACGAAGCATAAATCAGATCACAGGTAACCAGTCTCTATAATCGGATGATCATGACCTTGTCATATTATCCCGATAGCTGCAGTATACAAGAGTACCAGTTTCGTATCCTGCATGATCATCATCTCCATATGACTGAAGTGATACTTCCATCTTGACATCACACAAAATACACTACGATTCTCAGTATACCCAGAAGAGGCGTACACAGACCTGTTAAAGCCTCGGACGACCAAAACCAAAGCATACTGATTGTTGCAAGTATTAGCGATGCAAGTCTCAGGTTAAGACCAAATACACCTACCCTGATTCGGATTCCCATAGACACATAGTCATACTACCAATGGGATTCCGAGGGGTCTATCCAGAGCGAAGCTGTTTCCGTACCATCGGTAAACATAACCTCATATTACACTTGCATGAGTATCCAATACGCAAATATATGAGAACTATGTTGTTACGCTTCCATAACACGCACAAGTGTAATACTAGTCTATTCCGCATTATCGATGTCCACTCTCGATAATACTACGATAAAAGGGATATTTAATGATTAAACCTTACGTGGATTAATACTGTCTCATATCTTATTAATCCGGTACTAATCATATGGACTTTTATCATTTATATATCCACGTAATCCAATTACAAATGATAAAAGATCAATTTCCTTTGTCACATAGTTAATTTGTACAACTCTATGTTCTGTACAAATAATGATGCTATGGGTCATAATTGTCTAACAATCTCCCTCTTGGCCTATAGCCAATCACTCAAGTGTCTAACACCTGACTATGTACGGGTTGCTCAAATTTCTGCGGAGAAACAGCTTTCATCAGCAGATTTGCAAGGTTATCATTTGATGTGATTTATTTGATCATCACATCGCCATGATGTATAATCCGACGAATCAGATGAAATAGTCGAAGTATATACTTGTATCATTGATGAGACCGTGGTTCCTTAGCCTGTGCTGTAGCCTGGCTCATCTGCTAACATAACTGCTCCTAATCCAATTAGGATTATATAGATCCAAAATGCTTCTATTGCTACCTCAGCTGCAGTAATGTTCCGCTTTTGTTATTTATTCGGCAACAATATCTTTCTTGGAAGATTTCAAGCTCAATGTTCCATTATTCAATACCCTTATTGCGACTTAAAGTCGTCATTGTCGGTTTGGAAACTTGTTGCGGTGAACCTAGTCACCTCAAGTTCTCCTTTCCCCATATTCCCAGAAAGCATCCTTAGTTCATCCAAGATACTCAAGGATGTTCTTTATGTCAATCCAGTGACAATCACCTGGATTAGCCTTATAGCGTCTACATATGCTCAAAGCATATGAGACATCAGGTCATATACATTTCAAAAATGTACGAGCTTTGGGAGGGTTCTCAGCAGCTTTCTAGATCTATCCCAACAGTAGATCTTTATTCCTAGAATAAAGCCGGCTTCTCCCAGGTATTTTATGGAGAATTTTAATGAAATCCAAGCTTTCACGGATTGTAATATGGGAATGTTATTTCTAAGAAATAATACATCATCAATTTATAGGACATTTTTTTTCAGTGCACTCCCACTAACCTTCTTATATACACAAGAATCATATTCGTTTATAATGAAATCATATACCATTATGATTACATCAAAATGCTGGTTCCAAGAATGCAATGCTTACTTCAATCCATAAATGGATTGTTTTAACTTGCAAACCTTGTTTGCATGTTTTTGCATGACAAAACCGTCAGGATGTTGTAAACATCCAACAAAAGGTTTCCGTTAAGGAAAGCGCTTTTGGCGTTCAGCTGCCATATTTTATTAATGAAATATGCACCAATAGCAAGCATTATCCGAATGGATTTAATCATGGCAACAAGCGAAAATGTTTGTATAAGCCTTTATGTACAAGCCTAGCTATGTACATTTGAATATTGCCATCCATATATGTCTTCCTTGAAGACTTATTCAGTACCAATAGGCACAATGCCTTCTGGTACATCAACTAGTGTCCAAAGTAAATGGTATACATGGAATCCATTTTGGACTTCATGGCATTTTACCATAAAAGAAGTCGATACCTTGTATTACTTCCTCATACGTACCCGATTCGTCTTCCTCAATAAGATTGATATCTACATGAGGTGAGATCAGAAACCCATACCTCATAGGTTATTTTCTGACTCTCTCCAACCTACGCAGTTCTTGTGTATTCGAAGATTATTGGTACAGTTTCATCCCTGATGAACTGTTGGTGTTCCATGAGGACTCGGTGCCTAGAACAGTATTACTCCGATTTTCATCGAGTTTTACTTTCTTCCTACTTACCACTATATTTTGGTATTCCTCTTAGGAAAACTGCATGGAGAGCAACAATTACATTGTTCTCTTGTGAGTTGTATAAGTACTATGCTGGTTTCCTTAGGACAACCTACAAATAGGCACTTATCCGATTTGAGTTCTAGTTTGGTACCATCCAAACATTTAGCGTATGCCCATCATTCCCAAATCTTTAGGAATGAGAAACCCAGTTTCTTTCCTGTTCTATCTAATATGAAGTCTGTCTAACAGATTTTTATAGAAACTTTTTCAAAATAAGTATTGCACTGTTTAATGTGTATCCTCATAAGGAAATTGGTAGCTCAGAGCGACTCATCATTAACCTTACCATGTCCAACAAAGTTTGGTTTCTCTGTTCGGACACACCATTGTGGGAACACAGAAATTGGGCGACGCATGCTGTTCTGGGCTCGCGGCCCGGTTGGGAGTACGGAGTAGCGCACGGGGGACTAAACCGGAGAATAATGGAGTCGCCACCCGGTGTGAACCGGGAAAATAATTTAAGGCCGCACTCACCCCTCGTAAGGGAAGACCTCAAACCGTTGGGTTCGGAATGGTCCCTTACTTATGCCACTTGTAATAAAATTATTTGTGCAATGATTCAACATGTAACACATTTTCATATTTGCATACAACCTATTTGCATATAATCTATGTCACAATTTGCATGCATAAAGGTAAATACAACTAACATACAATGTCATAAGCACATTACATTCGATCATAGGCATGCCAGTAGATAATAATTGTACAATCACGCATGAAAGCAAATTGGAGTAACGACAAGCATATAACTTCATAAACATGTTGAATGGATGAATGCAGAAGCATAATTAGGTAACTATCGTGCAAACATGCATCATGGAAACGAACATCTAGCCTTGTGAACACAATGAATGACTAAATACGAGAACATGAGTAATCAAAAAGGCAAATGACAAAATGAGTAACCATGCTTGAGATGTGATGAAAGATGACCTGTTTACCGTGGGTGTTCGTGCGGCGTTCGTATCCGCGTTTGAATGGTAAATAGAAGGTTCACGTTCGAGTAGCGTTCGTAAACGCGTTCGAACGGAAATGAGACCTGATGCATGATAAGGCAAAATGCATGCATGTTCGTGTTGCGTTCGTAAACCCGTTCGAACGAGCTGAGACAGAAAACATGCGTTCGTGCGGCGTTCTGAAACGCGTTCGAACAGGGTTATAGCAGTGACCTCCAAAATGCAGTAAACAACATGACACATACATGAACGGATGAATAGATGACACCTAATAAATAATGATGGGCTAAAAGGCGCGACAAAGCATCGTGGTAAAGGATTTTAACCTCTCAAAATAGAGGACCTTTAATCACACTTACTAAGCCCATGCGCGTAAACAACACAATACTTATATAAAAAGTGAAGACAATGATATCGGACTTTGTGTATCGATTGAACATATCTCACATCCAATCGAATAGACATTATCCGGCGCGGCAAAACATCATGGTAAAGGATTTTAACCTCTCAAACTAGAGGACCTTTAATCGCACTTACTAAGCCCATACGCTAATAACACGATGCATATAGGAAATAAAGACAACAATATCGGACTTCGTATACCCGATTGAACATATCTCACATTCAACCAAATATACATCATCCGGCGTGGCAAAGCATCGTGGTAAAGGATTTTAACCTCTCAAAATAGAGGACCTTTAATCGCACTTACTAAGCCCATGCGCATTATCTCATCATTACATAAACCAATAACATGCAGAAATCAAGTAGCGAATAGTAAACAAATCACAAAAACATAAAACGAAATATACGTCGTTTACTCAAGTGGTACGTGGAGTTGTATCTGAGTACAGATCATACTACCGTCCATTCAGAATCGGCTATGAAATTTATGTCCTGGTTTCCATCCTATATACCATAAGAGGCGACACATTTTCCATTTTATTCAAAGCCACAACATGCATCCACAAACGACTCTCATGCGAATAAAAACAATAAAAAAAAACGAATGACAATAAATAGAAAAAGTGCCCTCAGGTCTAACCTTTTAAATCACCTCTCGGATGTACGGTACACGATCGTCGGAAGGGCTAACACTCGGCAACTCCTCCGGTTCACTGGTTTACTGCTCTCGTTGTTGTCTCACTATTTTGAGTCGTCGTTCTCCTGTTTTGCTGTTGTTTTTACTGTATTTCGTTATTCTTTCGGTGACGTTTTCTGGTCACTATGTTTTCTGTATTTAGGCTACTGTTCTTGGTGTATTTGGGGACTGTTTTGGGTGTGATTTGGGCTGCTGTTATGGTTTGATTTGGGGACTGTTTTGGTGAGGTAAATAGGCTGTTTTGATGAGGTAAATGGGGCTATTCGGGATGTGTTTTGGTCCAGGCAATGAGGGTTCTTTGGTTTGTGATTTTCGGTTATTGAGAGTGAGGGAGAGTTGTGTCAATGATCTTGGGTGTTTCTTGTGTGAATGAACTAGGAGTTTTATGTGTGAATGAGCTAGGGTGTCAATGCCTTGCAGAATTTTTGTGGTTTGTATCAATATGCTAGGGGGGAAGTGTCTTGGTTTTGGGTTTCTTTTATAGGCAAAGAGCTAAGGTTTCCATGTGTTTTAATAGGAAGGAGACCAATTAGTGTCTTACAAGGAAAGCAAAAGATTGATTGGAGACAAGATTTGGTTTAATTAGGAAGATAATATATTCAATTTCTTTGGTTTAGGCATGATATTATTTAGTGTTTATTTTAATTTGGTATATGATTTTTTAGATTTTATTTAATTCCCCATGTGTTTAATATGAATTTTACTAATTTGGATGTGTTTTATGTGCTTGGTGGGCTAATTGGCGGGTTGTAAGGCTAGCAGCAAAAACCAGAAATACCGACGCCGTTCGAACGCCTCTTCGAACGCTTCACGAACGCCCGCAATCTGCCTGACGTTCGAACAAAGTGACGAACGCAGCACGAATGAAAACAGTGAACTTGTGAAATGAATCTGATGACATGCCTATTCTGAATTTCCCCTTCCGATGTCCGTTTCCCACGACTTCCGTGACTTAAAAGGTAGTGTCTCCAAATGAGACTCATCATAGGGACTTATATTCAAAAATGCAGTGCCTACAACCATCAAATTGAGGTGTCCCGAGAGGAGTCCACTGTGAAAGAATACGAAACTCTATCAAGTAATTTTGAAACTTTTATGTTTAAGTATTTTACACTATGGTCTGACCGTAATATTTTTAATACTTTTACCGGTCTATTTTCTTACTTGTGTTTCATAAGATACACATAACGGTAACGTGATGAAAACATCCGTAAAGGTTACGAAGTATCATATCCACCTCTAGCCTAGCTAGACATGGGCCCACTTACGTCACTATGAACGAGGGGTAACAGATCGGTGACACTTGCACTTTTACCAAGTAAAATGTGTTTTAGGCACTTTGCCTAATAAACTAGATTCGTAGACATCATTTGAATTAGAATCAAATTCGTCCTAGTATCCACTCTTCGAAAGTGTGGATATACGAGTCTTGTTAATGTGTCACAGACAACAATGCCACTTTTAAGTCTCAACAGATTTATTCAGTTTGAGATTTTGTTTGTCATATTATATGTTTGAGATTTATTTATATTCTAAATATAAATACTGTTATTCACATCTAATGTGCTTATCTCAATATCATCTTTATACACAAAACACTTAGTGTTCTAGAATATAAAGGTTATACCGCAACAGGTTTTAAATAGATATAGAGATAATGTTCATAGTCAAACTAGATATATTATAACAGATTCCTAATTTAAGTACATGCCCAAAAGCCAGTTCAAAAAATTAGGTTTCTACTGGCAAAACATGACTCTCGTCCCATTTCCGATTCACAGGTCCATCAATATCCTGCTAATCAGCAGATCCCGCACATCAGTGCATATATTTATGTACCACATCCAGTATCTAAAATCCAGTTTTAAAACCAGCAGTGGACATGTTTATAACAAACATATCTGAAGCCGAAGCCTTACCCCACCTTCACTTCCTTCATATCTGCCTTGTCCATACGGTATTCATGCTTCCGGTGACCCCGTTTGCCATAGTTTAGGCAGACATATTGGGATATGTCATTTTTCTTCCCAGAAGACTGTGACGATTTAGCCTTGCCCTTTTCTTCACACCCCCAGAAGCCTTCGGCCAAGCCTTGGCCTTCTGGGATGTCGAAGTAAGATGCGCCTTGCGCTTCTTGCCCTTTTGCAAGCTCTGGCTCTGTCTCCTTGAGCATAGCCATTAAGTCTCTAAGAGTTATCTTTTGCAATAAGTACTTCTAAGATCTAAGAATAGATCTAAGAAGATCATTCAATTTCAATATCATACTATAAAGATCTAATCCTTAGTTCTGATGAAGAAATTAAGGAGTCTTTGCGGCAAGCATAACAGATTGAGCACTAAAGTTATCATCACGATGAGTCTTCCAAAGCTCATGCTCTACTATTTGCTCAACTCCAGGCTTAGGCCTGAGAGGTTGGTCTATCAATAGAGTAACTTCTTAGTTCCCAGGACTATCATGAGATTGGTTTCCCATTCTAGAAAATTATGTCGTTAAAGACATTTTCACTTAGGATTAGGTTCTTTGACACTAATCTTTCCAGTTATCTTGATTGCTATAGTCCAACTATCCAATCAACGATTTCGGGTACAATCTAATGTAATGATTACTATAGTCTAACTATATAATTAATTACATTTGATTGGTTAAATTCAAATATATGATTACTATAATCCAATTATATAACAACTATAAATGAAGTAGTTTGAATACAGTCCAACTGTTCAATTAAAACAACAATTGAATATTAGTCAAACTAATATATATATATAAACAATTAATGACAAAAAATGAAATGAGCGCGTCTAGGCAAGTATTTAAACGAAATTGCGAATTTAATACTTGCCTCCCATTATTTTTCGACGAGCCTCTGTGGAGTTCTCGGGAAACCTAGTTTCCTAGTGGGCTAGGATCCCGTTAAATACCACACAACCTTGACTTTGGCCAACAAGTTGTATGAAACTTAACTAGGTAGATCAATTGGATCCTATCCAATTCCTAGATCCAGTAGTTGGACATCCAAGTTCGAAAAAAATATCCAATATATGCCAATATATCCAATATATTCCCTAACCTTTTTCCATTGAATCAACTAAGCCTTGGCTTTGGCTCAACAAGCTTAATGAAATCAGTTAAGTGTGACCCATTGACAGTGGGAAAGCTTCGTAATCGAGGCCGATGAACAAGAAGTGACCTTGACTTTGGCCAACAAAACACAACTTGCCTAAGGCGTACGATATGGAACAAAGCCTTCATGATTCAAACACATATGCGATGGACAAATGTCTTGACTTTGGCCAACAAACCAATGCCAATCTTGGATCTTGAGAGAGAATCACTCAATGGAAGGAAAATCGCTTAATATAAAATGAGGATTTTTGTCGCGATTTGGCAACCAATTTATTATCTTTGATTAGGTCTCATCATACACCCTTAAGCATGCATTCTAAAAGCATAATAAGGCACGATAAAATTTAATAATGATATGTGGATGTATATACAACAAACTTTGTTCCTAGAACAAATCTCTCCACTCTCCCGCTAGCACTATTCATACTTCTACCCAATTACATAATACTTCTAAAGAAACCTCATTTACATTGAGGGGAATTGGTGAGAAGAGAAATACAATGAGATAAGGAGATAATAGGCTGGACACGTAGGTCCAATTTAATAAATTCTAAATTTATTACAATAATTTCCAAAATTGCCCTCACCCTTCTAATATCCATCCGATATACATTATTCATACATACATCCAAGTATTCATACAAAGCATGTTATCCAATCAATCTAATCCAATTAATTAATCTTTGATTAATGACCATCCAATGTTCAAACAACGATTTGATTTGCGCGAGTCCAACTCGTTTAATAATAAATACTCAAAGTAAGTATTCTTGAATTATATCGAACTAAAATTTTAAATCCAATTTAAATTGTATCCAATAATAATTAATATTTAATTCCAAATTAAATAATTACACTTTCAATAGTGCCTTTTAGACTTGGATTCCAAATCCAATCTTTATGGGTCTCAAAGGCCCAATTAGTATCCAATACCATTCAATTAAAGTCTAATGGGCTTTCAATTAATTCTTAAGGCATGGGCTTGGGCAATTATGGGTCAAACCCAAGATGCCAAGGCCCAATTAGGAATCGCCCTATGCCAAAAATCAATTTAGGCCCATTAGGCCCAATTATCATATTTGGACTTTTTGGAAATGGTTTTAGGCCCAATTGGATCCAACCAATTATCCTAAACCAAACTTGGCCAAACCAAGCCCATTAAGCCCAAATACAATAAATTAAATTAACTCATTATTCCAAATTACAAATAAATTCAATTCAAGTGTAATTATCATAATTAATTAATTAATCTAATGCTTCCAAAACACTAATTATTCAATTAATCATGCTCTACATTTCCAATACATGTCCAACACAAATTGAAGCAAAATCAATCTTATAACATGCTCAAGGCTCACGGAAAATGCATACAAAAATCATTCAATTTTATTTCAATCTAATTAAATCAACATCTAAGATTTCTATCATGCCAACAACACATCCAAATGTCTAATTTTCAAAAAAATTACCATGAGCAACCTAGGGGTACATTTGGTCAAGCATGAAGAATTAGGGATTTTTGATCTAATAAATTTATCACAAATTCAATGATATACAAATCCAATTCAACATCATATAAACTCAACCCAACAACTAATTTAGGAAAATCAAGCTCCAAACACAAAATTCCCAAATTAAAGTCATGAACCCTAGATTTTCAAATCAAACTTAGATCACTCTGATACAATTGTTAGTGTTCCTAGAACATGCCAAGATCGTCTAAGAGTGATTCGTGTGTGAATTATCAAGAGAGTTGCATAATACTCACATTGATTGGTGAGGAGATTTCAAAAATTCCTTATTTGTTGGATGTGTTTGAAGTTTTGGAGCTTGAAATCAAGTTCCATACTCTCGGGTGAGTTTCCCTATCACCTTGATTCATTCTTTATGTGCTAGCAAGAATAAAATTTGAAAGAAAAAATTTCTCCTCCAAGAAGAAACCCATTCGGCCATGGTAGAGAAAAGAGAGAGAATAGTTTTGTGTTTTGTTTTTCCAAAAAACAATTGGCAATTATGCCTTGCAAAAAATGGGTATATATTTTCCAAAAGGAAAAAATAAAGTCAAAGTGTGTTGGAGGGAAAATGGCAATTAATGCCTTTAACCACTTCCATCACTCAAGTTGACACTTGATAGACATGTGATGTAAGTTGGTGGGACCCACTTTAATTCAAAATTCAAGTGGGCTTGCTCAACACACTTCGGGCTCGGTTTCGTTTAATCCGATTAAACGAATTTTCCTTCGCGACGTAATTAAATCCAATTTAATTAAATAATAGTGCCTTGCAAAATTATTACGAAAGTCGCTCGCGAATTAATTCTAAATTAATTCATTCGCTTGAATTAAAATCTAATTTTAATTCCGCGTTGAAATCTAATTTCAATTAATATATAAGATATATTATTTTAGCCCAATTAAATAAATTAAATAGAAAAATCCAATTTAACTATTAAATTTATTTTGCCGATTAATTCCAAATTAATCACATTCTCTCTTCTCGACGAATTTAATCCCAGATAAATCTCGTCGCAATTAATCCCAGATTAATTCTTTCTCTTTTAATTAATTCCAGATTAATTCATTGCCGTAATTAATCCCAGATTAATTTTCTCTTTCATAATTAATCCCAGATTAATCCTTTTGTTCGAGTTAAATCTCAACGGTGAATCTTTGAGAAGCGACCCAAGAGATCCCTGGATATGTTGGCAGTAAATACGGTTATCGGACTATCCGAATACGTGCGTACCCGATACCACGTTCTCACCGATTTACAAGACATGGTTGGCTTCTACCAAAGCACCGTGCCTACCCAATTCTCCAGAAATATTCTGTAAAGGAATACGTAATATTTGTCAGGCGAAAGCATAAACATAATATTCTTGTGATTGGGTCAAAATGTTCATGTTGGACATGAAACATAAAATTAGAGTTTGGAAATCTAGATGTAAGCTTGGAGCTATGGCTACCATTCTAGAATCACTTGACCACCTTTAAGTGACCTATAATTATTTATGAATCACTTCATTGTGGGATTCTAATTTAGTTTGTGTTTTGATTCAAAGAAATGCATATATGTATTTAGAATATATATATATATATATATATGTTTGTTATATAACATGTGTTGATGTTGGTTTTTTTTGACAATTATGACCCATAGCATCACTATTTGTATAGAGCATGGTGTTGTTGTACAAATAAACTATGTGACAAAGGAAATTTCACTTTTATCATTTGTAATTGGATTACCGGGATATATAAATGATAAAAGTCCATATGATTAGTACCAGATTAATAAGATATGAGACAATATTAATCCACGTAAAGTTAATCATTAAATATCCCTAGTCGTAGTATTATCGATACTGGACATCGATAATGCGAAATAGGCTAGTATTACACTTATGCGTGTTTGGAAGCGTAACGACATAGTTCTTATATATTTGGGTATTAGATACTCATGCAAGTTTAATATGAGGTTCTGTTTACCGATGGTACGGAAACAGCTACGCTCCGGATAGACCCCTCAGAATCGCATTGGTAGTATGACTATGTGTCTATGGGAATCCGAATTAGGGTAGGTGTATTTGGTCTTAACCTGAGACTAGCATCGCTAATACTTGCGACAATCAATATACTTTGGTTTTGGTCATCCGAGGCTTTAACAGGTTATCTGTAGGACTCTTCTTGGTATATTGAGAATCGTAGTGTATTGGGTGTGATGTGAAGATGGAAGTATCACTCCAGTCATATGGAGATGATGATCACATAGGATACAGAACTAGTACTCTTTAGTACTGCAGTCATTGGGATAATATGACTAGGTCATGATTATCCGATAATAGAGACTAGTTACCAGAGATCCGATATATGCTTCGTACGGGGCAGACACAATTCCAGCCCTAGGCCTAGCATGTGATATCGATACAGGATCGTAATACGCAATACTACGTATACTACGCCTGACAAAGATTAAATATTCCTTAAAAGAATATTTCTGGAGAATTGGGTAGGCACGGTGCTTTGCTAAAAGCCAACCATGTCTTGTAAATCGATAAAAATATGGTAAGGGGTACGCACGTATTCGAATAGTCCGATAACCGAATTTAATGCCAACATATCCAGAGATCTCATGGGCCGCTTCCCGAAGATTCACCAATGACGTATGACTCGAACATAATTAATCTGGATTAATTAGTAAAGAGAGAAAATTAATCTAGGATTAATTACGGCGAGAATTTTATCTGGGATAAAATTCTATTAGAAGAGAGAGAACGATTAATTCGGAATTGATCGATAAAATAATATATTCGATATATTAAATGAAATTAGATTTCATAACGGAATTAAAATTGGATTTTAATTCAGGCGAACGAGTTAATTTAGAATTAATTGGCAAGCGACTTGAATAGTAATTTTGCTAGGCATAATTATTTAATTAAATTTGATTTAATTACGTCGCAACAGAAAATTTGTTAATTCGGAATTAACGAACCCGAGCCCGGAATGTGTTTGCGGGCCCACTCGGATTTTGAATTAAAGTGGGGCCCACACAAGTCACATCAAGTAGTCAACTTTATCAACTTTTGGTTGATGGAAGTTGTTAGTGGTTGATTGTGTGTAAAACACAAAAGTGTGAAAGGTTGAAAGACTTTTACCAAAACTTTGAGATTTGGTATATGTCTTTGATTTTTGGAAAATGAAAACATTTTTTTACACTTAACACATTTTTCTCTCTTTCTTCTCTCCTTGGGCGTGACTTTCTCCCTCTCTCTTTGTTTCTCCATTTTTCCGAGAACTATCAAGAACAATAGGAAGAATTTTGTTGCAAATTTCTTCCATAGCTAGCACTTAAATGAGTCATTCAAAGGTGATAGGGAAACTACTCCCATGAGTTTGGAATTCAAGAACAAGCTTGGAAGCTCAACATAAAATTCAAAGGAGAGCTTGGACCAACTTCAAAGGTTGGAAAATTTTGTTATCTCCTACATCCTCTTAGCCAATCAAACTAAGTACTTTCCGCTATCTTACTTTGTTTATTCACACATATTTAATTCTTAATAGATCGTAGGTTGTTCTTAGAGAACCCAACAGTTAGACCATTGAAACTCTAATTCCAATATACAACATGTGCTAGTCTTATAGGTTATAGGAATTCGACCGTATTTTGAAACCAACGACTAAGAATACTTACTTTAAGAATAATTTATAATAGTAATACTATCCCAATATCGGACCACCTAGTGTCCAGTATTACTACATGACTATTCTAATGTCGATGTCATTCTCAGCATATTTATATATCAAACTAATATGCATAATGACATTACCATTAACAAGGTTGAAATGAAAATGTAGTTATTTTATTAATAAATAATAAAATATAATGTACAATATTTTATTCGAATTGGCACTCCAACCACCAACTTTAATAGCCTCCATCATAGAAGGACTTCATGAGTTATCTGAAACACAAGAAGAAGCAGATGAGTCTTGAAGTCCTATGAGTTCGGTTGCGAATCGAAGAGGATGATATAAAGTCCGAGAAGGCTACCTACAAGACTATAAAGTCTAAGGCCAACATTGTCGAGGGTGGAAAAGGTCACAGAAATAGAAAGAACAAATGAGGTTGATACTTCCCAAGCAAACAAGAAATTCAAGGGAAAATGCTATATCTATGGGAAAAGTGGTCACGTGGAAAAAGACTGTAGAAACAAGAAGTCTCAGGGAAAAGGCAAGAAAAAAAAAATGAGGCCCATGTCACTGAAGATAAGCTATTAAATGATGAAATCTCAGAGTTGAACCTCTCAATAGTTGTAACTGAAGCCAACTTGAATAGAAACCCGACAAAAATAGTGGGTAGACAGTGGGCAACTCATCATATTTATGCCGATGTTAAAATATTTTCCTCCTATCAGAAGATCGATGGTGGCAATCATCTGACCATGGGAAACTCGTCTACCTCTAAAGTGGTTGGACAAGACATAATAGTTCTAAAGATGACATCAGAGAAGGAGCTTACATTGAAGAATTTTTTGCATGTTTATGATATTCGAAAGAACTTGGTTTCGGGTTCACTCCTTAGCAATAATGGCTTTAAGCTTGTATTTATTTCTGACAAGTTTGTACTGACTAAAAAAGATATCTATGTAGGAAAATGATACCTCACTGAGGGTCTTTTCAAGTTCAATGTAATGACTGTCAATCTACAAAGTGCTAATAATAATAAGGCTACATCTTCTGCTTATATTAATGAATCACAAAATGTATGGCATGTTAGCTTGGGACATGTTAATTATGATATAATGTGTAAATTAATTAACATGGACCTTATACCTAAATTTATAATTGATAACCAACATAAATGTGATCTGTTTTAGGTGTCTTAGGAAACTGTTCCTTCGACAAGTGAATTCCTTGTCGAAAAGGTAAAGTACCTTTTCTGAAGTTTAGCACCCAAAGTCGTATAACAATCTTGTCGATATAGGATGCTTGAGACACAACTAACATTCATCTCTAGGGATCCCGAATAATCTGGATCCCAAGTACATAACTCACCTTTACCAAATCATTCATTTGGAATTGTTTAGCTAGTTAGAATTTTACTACTGATAATACTTTTACATCATTCTCAATGAGTAAAATATTATCGATATATGATATGAGAAAAAACCACTTTACCGCCAATGACATATTTGTATATACAAGGCTCATCGGTGTTGTGCTCAAAATCACAAGACTTTATCCTCACATCAAATCTTATTTTCCAAGATCAAGATAATTACTTTACTCTATAGTCCTTTGCAGCTTCTAAACTTTTTGCTCTAGACCTTAGATAATGAATCTATCTAGTTGCACCATATAGATGCTCTCATCAAGACAAGCATTCAAGAATGTTATCTTGACGCCCATATGTTATTCCTCTTATTCATAAAATGAATGGATAAATTGATTTGTGATTTAATTGGATTGAAATCAAAATTAATAAAAAAATTACCATATTGCCGTGAGCTTAATGAGCATGTTGGGATTGATTTTGCTTCAATTTGTGTTGGACATAAGTTGATTAATTAAAGCATGATTAATTAGTGTAATTGGTGTTTTGGAAATATTAATTTAACTAATTAATTATGGCTAATACACTTTAATTAAATAATTGTAATATTTGGAATATTGTGATTAAATAAATTAGCCTTTCATTATGAATTGGGCTAATGTTGTTGTATTTGGGCTTAATGGGCTTGGTTGGGCCAAGTTTGGTTTATGATAATTGGTTGGATCCAATTGGGCCTAAAACCATTTCCATAAAGTCCAAATATGATAATTGGGCCTTTAAAATTTAATTGGGCCTAATGGGCCGAAATTAATTTTATGGAAAATAGGGTGATTCCTTTATTGGGCCTTGGCATTTGGGTTTGACCCATATTGGCCAAATCCCATGCCTTAAGAAATTAATTGAAAGCCTATTGGACTTTAATTAAGTTGACATTGGATGTTAATTGGGCTTTGAGACCGATTAAGATTAGATTTAGAATCTAAGTCGCAAAGGCACATTAAAAGTGTAATTATTTAATTTAGAATTAAATAAATAATTAGTATTGAATACAAATTAAATTGGATTTAAAATTGTAGTTCGATATAATTCAAGAATTCGCACTTGGAGTACTTATTCTTAAACGAGTTGGACTAGCGCAAATCAAATCGTTGTTTGAACATTGGATGGTCATTAATCAAAGATTAATTAATTGGATCAGATTGATTGATAACATGCTTTGTGTGAATACATGGATGTATTGTATGAATAATGTATATCGCGTGGATATTAGATGGGTGAGGGCAATTTTGGAAATTGTTGTAATAAATTTAGAATTTATTAAATTGGACATGTGTGTCCAGCCTTTATCTCTCGATTCTTTGTAATTCTCTTCTCACATATTCCCCTCAATGTAAATGAGGTTTCTTTAGAAGTATTATGTAATTGGGTGGAAGTATGAATAATGTTAGCGGGAGAGAGGAAAATGAGTGATTTGTTCTAGGCACAATTTGTGAGATATCCATCCGCATATCATTATTAATTATTTTTCGCGCCTTATTATGCTTTTAGAATGCATGCTTAAGGGTGTATGATGAGACCTAATCAATGATAATTAATTGGTTGCCAATTACGTGAAAATCCCCCAACAAATATTAAGCGTTTTCCTTCCATTGAATGATTCATTCTCAAGATCCAAGATTGGCACTGGTTTATTGGCCAAAGTCAAGACCTTTATCCATCGCGGATGTGTTTGAATAATGAAGGCTTTGTTCCATATCGTACGCCTTAGGCAAGTTGTGATTTGTTGGCCAAAGTCAAGGTCACTTCTTGTTCATTGACCTCGATTACGAAGCTTTCCCACAGTCAATGGGTCGCGCTTAACTAGAATCATTAAGCTTGTTAAGCCAAAGCTAAGACTTAGTTGATTTAGAGGAAAAATGTTAGGGAATATATTGGATATATTGGCATATATTGGATATATGTTTCGGACTTGGATGTCCACCTACTGGATCTAGGAATTGGATAAGATCCAATTGATCTTAGAGATCTACCTAGTTAAATATCATACAACTTATTGGCCAAAGTCAAGGTTGTGTGTTATTTAACGGGATCCTAGCCCACTAGGAAACTAGGTTTCCCGAGTACTCCGAAGAGGGTTAGAGGCTCGCCGAAATATAGTGGGAGGCAAGTATTAAATTTGCAATTTCGTTTAGATACTTGACAATACGCGCTCATTTCATTTTTTCGTCATTTAAATTTATATATATTAGTTGGACTAATATTCAATTGTTGTTTTAATTAAACAGTTGGACTGTATTCAAACTACTTCATTTATAGTTGATTATATAATTGGATTATAGTAATCAATATATTTGAATTTAACCAATCAATTATAATTGATTATATAGTTAGACTACATTAATCATTATATTCGATTGTACCCGAAATCGTTGATTGTATAATTGGACTATTGGAATCAAGATAACTGAAAGATTAGCGTTTAAAACATAATCCTGGGTGAAAATTTCTTTAAGCGGCTTCAATTTTTCAAATTGGGAATAGAACCTCAGGATAGTCCTGGGAACCGAGAAATTACTTTATTTGATAAAGTGACATCTCGGGCCTGAGCCCGAAGTTGAGAAAATAGTAGAGCATGAGCTTTGGAAGACTCATGGTGATGATAACTTTAGTGCTGAATCTGTTATATTTGCCGCAATGACTCCTTAATTCCTTCGTCAGAACTAAGGATTAGATCTAAATAGCATGATCTTGAAATTGAAGGATCTTCATAAATCTATACTTAGATCTTAGAAGTACGAATTGAAAAAGATGCTATTTCGCTAGCGCATGTCAGAGAGTACATCTGACGAGCATAAGGTGTCGCAGATGATTGCTGTAAACAATCAGCTAGGTTAGCTGGGCATTACCTACGTGGCCGAGACTTCCAAAGATTTGATCTTATAGTCTGTACCTGAATGCTAGGGCAAGTTCATTATGAACCAAGAGAAAAACTCTTAGAGAGTTGATGGCTATGCTCAAGGAGGCAGAGCCAGAGCTTACAAAAGGGCAAGAAACGCAAGGCGCATCTTACTTCTACATCCCAGAAGGTCTAGGCTTGGCAAAAGACTTCTAGAGATGTGACAATGGGAAAAGGTAAAATCGTCACAGTCTTCTAGGAAGACAAATGACATATCCCTAGATGTTTGCCTAAACTGTGGCAAACGGGGTCACTGGAAGCGTGACTGCCGTATGGACAAGGCAGACATGAAGGAAGTGAAGACAGACAAGGGTCCGGCTTCAGGTATGTTTGTTATAAACATGTCCACTGCTGGTTTTAAAATTGGATTTTAGATACTGTTGGTTTCTATTAAGGTCTCAAGATCAATAATAAGCATGAAATAAGTGTGTGAATACAACGAGGGAGTTGCGGAATACTCACATTGATCGGTTGAGCGACGCTTTGATGAACAAAATCAGATTTTCTTCCATTGAACTGGTCACGACAGTGACTGCTCCAAGCTCACTGGTTTTCAGTTTTTGACTCCAAGTTTTGAGCTCCAAGCTTCGTCAAACGATTCCCGACTCATGGGTAGACTTCCCTATCACCTTCACATGTCTCGTAAGTGTGCCTGCACTTGTGATTTTGCCACAAAATCCCCACTTTTGGCTTCCCATTGCTCGGTTTTCTTGACAGAAAACAGATGCAGGAACTGCCCACCATGGGCGTGAGAGGAGAAAGAAATGGAGGAGAGAGAGAGATAAATGTGTAATTGTTTTTGTTAAGCAAAAAATGGTAATATATTTTCCAAAAACAAATACCAATTTTTTCCCTCCAAAAACCAAAGCCATAAATGCCAACCACACACATCAACTCACAACAACTTCCATCAATCAATGAATAGTGACTGGCGTCAATCACTCAAAGTGAAAGACATCCATCACTTGATTGACGAATGATGTGACGCTAGATGCGACTAGCGATTTGACGCTTGTTTTGACTTGCGTGCCGCACTCGAATTCGAAATGCGAATGCGCTCGGAAATAATCTCGGGCTCGGGTTTGCTATTTCCAATAATTTATTGATTAATTTCAAATTAATCGTTATCTCTCTTTAATTGATATTTTATCCCAGATAAAATATCTCTGCAATTAATCCCAGATTAATTTTCTCTCTCATCTTATTAATCCCAAATTAATTAAAGTGCGAATCATACGTCATCGGTGAATCTTTAGGAAGTGACCCATGAGATCCCCGGATATGTTGGCAGTAAATTTGGTCGTCGGACTATCCGAACACGTAAGTACCAAGTACTACTTTTATACCGATTTACAAAACAAGGTTGGCCTCTAGCAAAGTGCCATGCCTACCCAATTCTCGGAAAATATCCTTAAAGGAATAAAAGATCTATATCAGGCGTAGTATATGTAGTATTGCGTATTTCTTTCCAGTATCGGATGATCACGTGCTAGGCCTGGGGCTGGAATTGTGTCTGCCCCGTACGAAGCACATGTCGGATGTCTGGTAACTAGTCTCTATAATCGGATAAACATGACCTTGTCATTTTATCCCGATGCTTGCAGTACTTAAGAGTATTAGTACCGTATCCTACGTGACCATCATCTCCATATGACTGGTGTTACATTTCCGTCTTGACATCACACCCAACACACTACGATTCTCAATATACCTAGCATTGGCGTACACAGAACCTGTTAAGGCCCTGGATGACCGCAACCAAAGTATATTGATTGTCGCAAGTATTAACGGTGCAAGTCTCAAGTTAAGACCAAATACACCTACCCTGATTTCGGACTTCCATAGACACATAGTCATACTACCAATGGAATTCCGAGGGGGTCTATCCAGAGCGAAGCTGTTTCCCGTACCATCGGTAAAACACAACCTCCTATTACACTTGCATGAGTATCCTACACCCAAATATATGATAACTATGTCGTTGTGCCCTCACTACGCGCACAAGTGTAATACTAGTCTTTTACGTATTTATCTATGTCCAATCTTGATAATACTCTGATTACGGATATATAATGATTTATCCTACGCGGACTGATATTGTCTCATATCATTCTCGGTCCAGGAACAAATCATAGGGACCTCTCATCATTTATACATCTAGGTGATCTAATCACAAATGATAAGAGTGCAATCTCCTTTTTCACATAGTTAATTTGTACAACAACACCATGATCTATACAAATAGTGACGCTATGGGTCATAATTGTCCAACAATCTCCCACTTGGCCTATAGCCAGTCACTCGAGTGTCTTACACCCAAACTATGTACGATTGGCTCAAATTACTGAGAAAAGGCTTTCGTCAGCGGATTTGCATGATTATCGTCTGCTGCGATTTATACGATCATGACATCGCCACGATGTATGATCCGAACGAATCAGATGATTATCGAAGTCTGTATCTGGATCATTGATGAGACCATTAATTCTTTAGCCTTTGCTGACGCCTAGCTCAGCTGCTAACAGAATTATATCTAATCTAATTAGTTTTATACCGACCCAGAAGGCTTCTATTGCCGCCTCAGCTGCAACAATAACCCATATTTGTTGTTTATTCGGTAACAGTATCTTGCTTCAAAGATTTCTAGCTCACTGTACCGTTATTCAAACTGTATAGTACCGTTTGTGACTTATAGTCATTTTATCGATTTGGGAAACTTGCTACAGTGATCCCAGTCATTTCAAGTTCTTCTTCTCCATAGATTAAGACAGCATCCTTAGTTCTCTAAGTTACTAACGGATGTTCTTAACATCAATCCAGTGACTATCACTTGGATTGGCATGTTTGTGAATCCATATGCTCAAAGCGTATGAGACACCAGGTCACATACATTTTTCAAGGTACGAGTTTCACAGAGAGTTTTCTCGAAAGCCAAGCTTTCACCGATTATTATTATTATGGGAATATCATTTCCGAGAAATGACGTATTATCATTATTTATTGGACAACCACTGTCAGTGCGCTCCTACTAACCCTCTTATATACACTAGAATCTTTTCGTTTTGAATTAAATCATATTCCATTATGATTACATCAAAACGACAATTCCAAGAACCTATGCTTGCTACAATCCAAACATGGATCGAATAACCTGCAAACCTTGTTTGCTAGCTTTGGTACGACAAAACCGACAGGATGTTATAAATATCCTCCAAAAGGTTTCCTTTTCAGGAAAGCGATTTTCCCGTTAAGCTGACATATTTCATAAAAGAAACATGCATCTTTAGCAAGCATTATCCAAATGGATATACCGTGGCAACAGGTAAAAGGTTGAATAGTAATCAACACAATGTTGATAACGATACATTGGCGCTACAAGCCTAGCTTAGTACGTTGGTATGTTGCCTTCCATGTATGTCTTCCTTGGAGACAAATAAAGTACCAATAGGCACAATGCCTTGTGGTACATCAACTAGTATCTAAACTTGTTGATGTATATGGAATCCATTTCGGATTTTCATGACACTTTGTCATAATAGGGAGTCGGTACCTTGTATCACTTCTTCATTCGTAGTCAGTTGGTATACCTCAATAAGATAGACATTTTTATGAGGTGAGATCAGAAACCCATACCCTAGGTTATTTTCTGACTCTCTCCGACTTACGCAATTCTTGTGTATTCGAAGATTACTGGTATAGTTTCATCCTTGATGAACTATTTATGTTCCATTAAGATTCGGTGCCTAGAATAGTATTACTTCGATTTTCATCGAGTTTTACTATCCTCCCACTTACCACTGCATATCGGTATTCCTCTTAGGAAAACCACATGGCGAGCAACAATCTAATTGTTCTCTGGTGAGATGTATAAGCACTATGCTTATGGTTTCCCTAGGATAACCTACAATTGGCACTTATCCAATTTGGGTTCTAGTTTGGTATCATCCAAACATATGCCTACTATACCCAAATCTTCAGGAATGAGAAACCTGGTTTCTTTCCTGTTCATATCTAATATGAATTTCTGTCTAACAGATTCTAATGGAACTTTATTCAAAATAAGTTATGCACTGTTTATGCTTATCCGTTGAAGGAAATGGTAGCTCAGAGCGACTCATGATTAACCTTATCATGTCCAACAAAATTCGGTTACTCAGTTCGGACACACTGTCACTTTGACGTGTTCCGGAAGGAGTCCTCATTGAAAGAAACTTATTGCTTAAGTATTTTCCATTACGGTCTTACCATGACGGTATAATACTATAGCCGGTCTGTTTGTCTATTTCGTGTCGAAACTTTAAAGTTTCCGATTTGTGTTCTTCAAAAGATACACATAACCATAACGCGATGCCACATCCGTAAGGTCACGAAATATTCATATCCATATCTAGCCTAGCTAAAAATGGGCCCACTTGCTTCACTATGAACTAGGGCTAACAGATCGGTGGCAATTTCACTTTTACCAAGTAAATAGTGTTTTAGGCACTTTGCCCAATAAACTGGATTCGTAGACTTTATTTGAATAGAATCAAATCAGTCCGAGTACCCACTCTTCAAAAGCGTGGATATACGATTCTTGTTTTAGTTGTGTCCCAGACAACAATGCCACAATTAGTTTCATTTGATCAAATCAATTTGAGCTGTTTGTTTGTCATGTTATATATTTGAGATTTATTTATATTCAAAATATAAATTCTGTTATTTACATTTAATGTGTTTATCTCAATATCATCTTTATATAATAAAACACTTTAGTGTTCTAGAATATAAAGGTTCACCCGCAGCGGGTTAAACACTGATATGGAGATAATGTATCTAGTCAAACTAGTTACATTATAACAGATTCCAAACTTAGGCACACACCCGAATGTAGTTCCTAAACTTAGGTTTCTGCGGTTAAAACAGCAACTTTCGTCCCGTTTTCAATTCGTAGATAAATCTCTATTGAAGTCAGTATCCTGCTCATAGCAGATTCTGAACATCAGTATATATATTTTATGTTCCACACTAAGTATTTAAAATCCAATTTCAATACTAGCAGTGAACATAATCATGACAAACATATTTGAAGTCAGAGCCTTGCTCGTTCTTCAATTCCTTCATGTCTGCTTTGTCCAAACGACAGTCACGCTTCTGTGATCCCGTTTGCCACATTTAAGCAGATATTTTGGGATATGTCCTTTATCTTCCCAGAAGATTATAATGATTTTTCCTTTGCCATTTTCAACACTCCAGAAGCCTTTGGCCAAGCCTTGGCCTTCTAGAATATCAAATTAAGGTGCGTCTTGCGCTACTTGCCTAATTGCAAATTTTGACTTTGTCTCCTTGAGAATAGTCATTAACTCTCCAAGAGTTATTTATTGCAATATTAGTACTTCTAAAATCTAATTTAATAGATTTATGAAGATCCTTCAATTTCTTTATCATACTTTAAGGATTTAATCCTTAGTTCTGATTCAGAAATTAAGGAGTCTACTGCGACAAGCTAAATGGATTAAGCACTAAAGTTATCATCACATAATCTTTCAAAGATTATGCTCTACTATTTGCTTAACTCCGGGCTTTAGGCTTAATATGTTATTTTATCAAATAAAGTAACTTTTTATTTTTCCAGGACCATCCTGAAATTTATTCCCAATTTTGAAAATTAAACCATTTAAATACATTTTCCCTAGGATTATGTTTTAAATGTCAATCTTTCAATTATATCTTCATTCTAATAGTCCAACTATTTAATCAACGATTTATGTACTATTTATTATAATGATTACAATAGTCCAACTATTTAATCAACTATAATTTAATAGATTAAAATCAATTATATTGATTACTATAATCCAATTATAAAATCAACTATAATTGAATAGTTTGAATATAGTCCAACTATTTAATAAAACAACATTTAAATATTAGTCCAACTAACATTTAATTTATTTGACGAATGATATTTGTTTGAGCGCATATGGCAAGTAATTAAACGAATATTGCAAATTCAATTCTTGCCTCCCACTATTTTTCGGCGAGCCTCTAACCCTCTGTCGAGTACTCGGTAAACCGTGTTTCCTAGCGAGCTAGGATCCCGTTAAATATCACACAATCTTGACTTTGGCCAACAAATTGTATGATAATTAACTAGGTAGATCTCTAAGATCGATTGGATCCAATCCAATTCCTAGATCCGGTAGGGGGACATCCAAGTCCGAAAAATATATCTTATATATGCCAATACATCCAATGTATTACCTAACCTTTTTCCTCTGAATCAACTAAGTCTTGGCTTTGGCACAACAAACTTAGTGATCCCAGTTAAGCGCAACCCATTGACCATGGAAAGCTTCGTAATCAATGTCGATGGATAAGAAGTGGTCTTGACTTTGGCCAACAAACCACAACTTGGACAAGACACTGATATGGAACAAAGCTCTCGTGATTCAAACACATCCTCGAAGGACAAAGACCTTAACTTTAGCCAACAAGCCAATGCCAGTCTCGGATCTTGAGTGAGAATCACTCAGTGGAAGGAAAAACGCTTAATATTTTGCGAGGGTTTTTCGAGTGCAAATTGGCAACCAATTTATTATCTTTGTTAAGGTGTCATCATCATACACCCTTAAACATGCATTCTAAACACATAATAAAGCCCATATAAATAAATAATAATGATATGCGGATGGATATTTTACACATTGATCCTAGATCAAATCTCTCCCTTTCTCTCTCCCGCTAGCACATGTATTTACTTCTACCCGTTACACTACACTTCTAAAGAAACCTCATTTACATTGAGGGGAATAGGTGAGAAAAGAATACAAAGAATATGGAGGTGATAAGGCTGGACACGCAGGTCCAATTAATAAATCAAATTTATTACAACAATTTCTAAAATTGTCCCACCCATCTAATATCCATCCGATATACATTATTCATGCATCGCAACCATGTATTCACAAAGCATGTTATCAATCAATCTAATCAAATTAATTAATCTGATAATTAGTGATCATCCAATGTTCAAACAACGATTTGATTTTGCTCGAGTCAAACTCGTTATTGCGAATAAGTACTCAAAGTACATATTCTCGAATTAAATTAAACTACATCATTAAATCCAATTTAATATGCATTCAATTCTAATTCGCTATTTAATTCCAAATTAAACATTACACTTTAATAATAAACCTTTTACGACTTAAATTCCAAATTTAATCATTACGGGTCTCAAAGCCCGATTAACGTCCAACGTCAATTAATTAAAGTCCAATGGGCTTTTAATTAATTCCTTAAGGCGTGGAATTTTGGTCAACTCGGGTCAAACCGAATAACCAAAATCCAATCCGGGAGTTACCCCATAAGCCTAGAAATCAATTTAGGCCCATTAGGCCCAATTAAACATTAAAGGTCCAGTAAGTCGCATTTGGGCTTTATGGATGCTGTTTTGGGCCCAATTGGATCCAATCAATTTTGCCTAAACCCATCTTGGTACAACCAAGCCCAATAAGCCCAACTACAACACAACAAGCCCAAATCCAATTTTAAGGCCCAATTAATTAAATACAAAAAATCCAATTTCAATTTAATTAACCTAAAGTGTATATCATGATTAATCACCCAAATTAACATTTCTAAAACATCAATTTATACAATTAATCATACTCATTTACATCATCACATGTCGAACACATTTTGATTAAAATCAAACCCATTTCATGCTATATATGTCTCGGCCAAGGGAGGGGAATTGTGTCCGATTCGAATTCAATCCAATAATTCAACAATAGACATTAAATCACATTCCCGAATGATTCTAACTCATCCAATGAATCAAAAATAAAAAAATCCAAGACTAAATAGGGCACTTCTCATTCGGCCAAGCCTACTCAATTTGGGGAAAAATGTTCCAAACACAAATCATGAAACTGATCCAATCAATATTCAATTAAACATGTATTAAGCATACTCAAACATCCAATTCATTCAAATCATGCTCAAATACAAATTACCCAAATTTTAAGCCCTAAACTTTTTCATGCTCAAACCTTGCTCTAGATGCCATTGTTGGTTTCTATTAAGGTCCCAAGATCAATAATAAGCATGAAATAAGTGTGCGAATATAATGAGGGAGTTGCGAAATACTCACATCGATCGGTTGAGCGACGCTTTGACGAAAAAAATCTTATTTTCTTCCCTTGAACTGGTAACGGCAGTGACTGCTCCAAGCTCACTGGTTTTCGGTTTTTGACTCCAAGTTTTGAGCTCCAAGCTTCGTCAAACGATTCCCGACTCATGGGTAGACTTCCCTATCACCTACGCATGTCTCGTAAGTGTGCTAGCACTTGTGATTTTGCCACAAAATCCCCACTTTTGGCTTCCCATTGCTCGGTTTTCTTGACAGAAAAAAGAAGCATGAACTGCCCACCATGGGCGTGAGAGGGGAAAGAAATGGAGGAAAGAGAGAGAGATAAATGTGTAATTGTTTTTATTAAGCAAAAAATGGTAATATATTTTCCAAAAACAAATACCAAATTTTTCCCTCCAAAAACCAAAGCCATATATGCCAACCACACACATCAACTTCCATCAATCAATGAATAGTGATTGGCGTCAATCATTCAAAGTGAAAGACATCCATCACTTGATTGATGAATGATGTGACGCTAGATGCGACTAGCGATTTGACGCTTGATTTGACTTGCGTGTCGCACTCGAATTCGAAATGCGAAAGCGCTCACAAATAATCTCAGGCTCGGGTACGCTAATTCCAAATTAACGAATTTTCCGTTGCGACGTAATTAAATCTAATTTAATTAAATAATCATGCCTAGCATAATTACTATTCACGTCGCTAGCGAATTAATTCTAAATTAACTCGTTCGCCGAATTAAAATCTAATTTTAATTCCGCGTCAAAATCCAATTTCGTTTAATATATAGAATATATTAATTTATCTATTAATTCCAAATAATCGTTATCTCTCTTTAATTGATATTTTATCCCAGATAAAATATCTCCGCAATTAATCCCAAATTAATTTTCTCTCCATCTTATTAATCCCAGATTAATTAAAGTGTGAGTCATACGTCATCGGTGAATCTTTGGGAAGCGACCCATGAGATCCCCGGATATGTTGGCAGTAAATTCGGTCGTCGGACTATCCGAACACGTAAGTACCAAGTACTACGGTTATACCGATTTACAAGACAAGGTTGGCCTCTAGCAAAGCGCCATGCCTACCCAATTCTCCGGAAATATCCTTACAGGAATAAAGGATCTATATCAGGCGTAGTATACGTAGTATTGCGTATTTCTGTCCAGTATCAGATGATCACGTGCTAGGCCTGGGGCTGGAATTGTGTCTGCCCCGTACGAAGCACATGTCGGATGTCTGGTAACTAGTCTCTATAATTGGATAAACATGACCTTGTTATTTTATCCCGATGATTGCATTACTTAAGAGTATTAGTACCGTATCCTACGTGACCATCATCTCCATATGACTGGAGTGACACTTCTGTCTTGACATCACACCCAACACACTACGATTCTCAATATACCCAGCATTGGCGTACACAGAACCTGTTAAAGCCCTGGATGACCGCAACCAAAGTATATTGATTGTCGCAAGTATTAGCGGTGCAAGTCTCAAGTTAAGACCAAATACACCTACCTTGATTTCGGACTTCCATAGACACATAGTCATACTACCAATGGAATTCCGAGGGGGTCTATCCAGAGCGAAACTGTTTCCCGTATCATCGGTAAAACACAACCTCCTATTACACTTGCATGAGTATCCTTTACCCAAATATATGAGAAATATGTCGTTGTGCCCTCACAACGCGCACAAGTGTAATACTAGTCTTTTACGTATTTATCGATATCCAATCTCGATAATACTGTGACAAGGGATATTCAAAATATAACAGTAGTTATATTTTGAATATAAACAAATCTCAAACATATAATATGACAAAGAAAAGCTCAAACTGAATAAATCAGATGAGACTTATTTGTGTCATTGTTGTCTGGGACACATTAAACAAGACGCGTATATCCACACATTTAAAGAGTGGGTACTAGGACAGATTTTATTCTAATTCAAATGATGTCTACGGATCTAGTTTATTAGGCAAAGTGTCTAAAACACCTTTTACTTGGTAAAAGTGCAAGTGCCACCGATCTGTTAGCCCTCGTTCATAGTGATATATGTGTGCCCATGTCTAGCTAGGCTAGAGGTGGATATGAATACTTCGTAACCTTTACGGATGTGGCATCGCGTTACAGTTATGTGTATCTTATGAAACACATCAAACTCTTTGAATACTCAAAAGTTTCGACACGAAGTAAGAAGACAGACAGGTAAAAGTATTAAGAACATTACGCTCAGACCATAGTGTAAAATACTTAAAGATATAAGTTTCAAGATTACTTGAAAGAGTATGATATTCTTTCACAGTGGACTCCTCCCGGAACACCTCAATTTGACGGTGTGTTCGAAATGAGAAACCAAACTTTATCGGACATTGTAAGGTTAATGATGATTCGCTCTGAGCTACCAATTTCCTTATAGGGATACATATTAAACAGTGTATAGGACACATAAATGGGCGACGTTGTCCCGGGCTCGTGGCCCGGTCGGGAGTACGGAGTAGCCCACGGGGGACTAAACTGAAGAAATAAAATGGAGTCGCCACCCAGTGTGAACTAGGAAATGATTTAAGGCCGCACTCACCCCTCGCAAGGGAAGACCTCAAACCGTTGGGTTCAGAATGGTCCCTTACTTATGCCACTTGTAATGAACGGATTTGTGCAATAATATAACCAAGTCTACGCAACATACATACGCAAGAATAACCTACATCTAAGTTTGCATACAACCTATATCTAAGTTCGCATGCATAAAAGTAAGTGGAATAAAGGCAAGCATACAATCTCATGAACACATTAAATAGATAAATGCGGAAATATAAATAGATGATAATTGTCTAAGAGTAAATAATGAAATGATATGATTAATCATGTAGTGCAAAAGAAATGATCAAAGAAGTAAGCATGCATGAAATGTGACGAAAAGAAGTATGTGCACTGTATTTGCGTTCGTGTAGCATTTGAAACACGTTCGAACGGGACAAGGCCTGATGCATGATAAAATAGAATACGTGCGCGTTCGAGTCGCATTCTGAAACACATTCGAACGTAAATGAAACAGAATGTCCGCATTCGTATAGCGTTTGAATGGGGTAAGACCTGATGCATGATGAAACAAAATAGATGCGCGTTGGAGTAGTGTTCGCAAACGTGTTCGAACGGACTGAGGCAGAATGAATACGTTCATGTAGCGTTCGAAAATGTGTTAGAACGAGATTACCAAAATTGTATTTGAAATGACACAAACACGTGTATGGATAAACAAATACATAATGTAGGACCTCGTATGCCCGATTGAGCATATTTCACATTCAATCGAGTGTACTTCGTCCGGCGCGGTAAAACATCATGGTAAAGTTAGCCTTTAGGCATTTCCCTCGAATGGAGGACCTTTAACCCACCCTAGTTAGTCCATGCGCATTAGATTACAATGCATGAATAAACAAAGAGATAACATATGAAAAATAAATAAGGAATAATAAAAGGCGCGGCAAAATATCGTGGTAAAGGTAGCCTTTTAGACTTTTTCTCAAATAGCGGACCTTTAGACCAACATAATTAGCCCATGCGCATCAAGTAACAATGCATAGAAGATAAATAAATTAATAATATGGGACCTTGTATGCCCGATTGAACATATTTCACATTCAATCGAGTGTACCTCGTCCGGTGCGATAAAACATCGTGGCAAAGGTAGCCTTTAGGCATTTCTCTCGAATAGAGGACCTTTAATCCACCCTAGTTAGCCCATGCGCATTAGATTAACAATACAAAAAAAACACATAGAAAGTAAATAGTGGAACAATGAACACAAAAAAGCCTAAGACATGATAAAGGAATCTGTCCAGAATGCCCGAGTTGGTGTAGCATTCGGAAACGTGTTCGAACGGGGGCGAGGCAGAATATGTGCATTTGAGTAACGTTCGGGAACGCATTCGAATGGGATGGTGAAAGTGGCTTCCATAAGCAGTAAACACATGCGGGCATGTTTCCCCAAGCGGTACGTGGAGTTGTATCCCAAGTACAGACCGTACTACCGTCCATTCGGATTCGGCTACGGAGCTTATGTCTGAGTTTCCATCCGATATACCACGAGAGGCAAACATTCAAGCATCAACACAATGCAATCATAAAAATGGACATGAAGTATGAAAATGCATATAAACACATAATTAAAGAAAGAAACATGCGGAATGATAAAGAGCTAATAATATGAAATAAATGTGCAATAAATAGATAAAGAAGCGTTAAAGAAGATGTGACATAGAATTTGGTCATCTTTGATATAGGACCTCGCACACCCAGTTGGACATATTGTTGGGGTTGGTGCTCAGAGCGCCAATTCCCGGTTGTATTTATGTTGAATACTTCTGTAAAACATTATTATTATGAATAATATATGCAGTTTCTATAATATAATCTATATTTCTATATGGTAAAGACGTAATGACCCTAGAATGATTAGTCATGATAGAGTTGCAAAAGCGTCGCAACAGACATTGAGAAGTATCATGACGTTGTCATTCTCAGACAGTTCCTGGTCAAGGTTTACACTACTTGGTCAGTATAGTAAACCCGTTGAGACTGGTACATGTCATATACTGGAATATATGATTCCAATGGTTTCTCAATGAACTATAAGTCTTGGAGACTAGTATAGACGTGTAGGTGTTTATAGCGGATAAACACTGAACGACTCACCGAAGATTCTTAATGGATGGTACACCAGCGTCAATAAAAATCTTCTTGGGTTGAGTAGCACTTGTGATTCTTAGACTTGAGATGCCATTGTGGGCACATGAGACATCTTCTACACTTAGACGGCAGTCACGTCACCGATCTATTTAGATCAGACCTCCGTCTGTTCGTTGGGTGTAGATAGATCCTCAGGGTGTCCTATGTGTATCAAGATAGGATCCGTCAGTTCTGTGTACTAGAGCATAGGTAGTCCATATGATTAGCAATCAGATAAAACCATGGGCCCGTGGTAAAGTTTAGAAGCTAGTTCTAAACATTCTTTTAGAGATTGCTAATAGAATAGTCGACTGGATAATCTCTATAGAGATTTGACGTTTAAATCTATATCTCTGGGATTTATCCGGATACCTGTGACGGAGGAATTATACATTTGCCATGACCTCGACCTGTATGGTTCAGCGAGATTATCCGTGATCGTCATAATCTACGGGTGGATAGATTATGGACACGAAATTAGATTTCGTGACGGATATACCTGAATCTAGAGAGTCTCAATAATGAAACATACTCGTAGAGCACTAGAGCAACATTAATAAATAATATTGATTATTTATAAAGTCGTTTAAAGGTTAAACGCAAGATACGTGCTAAAAGGACTAGATAGTCATTTGCCTAATTATTGTGTATTTACATTTAATACTTGATTAATTTAAATACACATTAATTAATAGTCAAAATGAGTTATTTGACTTATATCCTAAATGAATATATGTTTTTAATAATTAATGTTAATATTATACATATATTTAATATATTTGTATTTGATTAATTAATTAATTATTTAATGTTAAATGATTAAATTAATTAAAATAAATATCTTATATGAGGATATTTTCAGTAAATGATGATAGTTGCAATTGTTGACTTAAATAAATATTATAAAGTAGTTTTAGATATTTATATTAAGATAACAAATGTATTTGAAATGAAAATGAAATGAAAAATTGGTATATACTTGTTACAATTTTCGGCCAAGGCTTATTTGCACAAGTATAAATTGTTTTCATTTGCTTTTCATTTGGTTTAACCTAATACATTTCACAAAAACAAAAATCTCCATTGAAGAAGCAAAAGGAACTTAGAGAAAAAGAAAGACAAAATCAAAGGCTTGGAAATTTAGTAAGTTTCTCAAACTTGCTATTAGTAAGGAATGTGTTCCTTAGGTTCTAGGCTTTAATATATGATATTCTTGGGTTTTTTTCTTTCTTTGTTCCTCGTGGTTTTTATTAATGGAAGTTTTGATGGAGGTGTAAAGCATGTGTGATGGAGGAAGTGTATTACTATTGTAGTAATAAGCTTTCTTTTAAGGTTTTGGAAACCTTGTTGCTAATCTAGAGTTATTGACCCACTCTTAAATGACCTAGATTTGATCTTGAGTTGTTTCATTGTGTTGAGACTTGGATTGGATGGAAGAATGATGGTTGAAGTAATTGATTTAGTGTATTTGGTCTAATTTGTCCAATTTGTGGAAATTGTAAAATTAGGGTTCATGATCAATTCTAAATTTGGGGTTTTTCATATATGTTGTGTATTTGTGTGTCTATATGATGCATATAAAGTTTCATGTTCATTGGATTACATCTTGATGTGTTTTGATGCATGAAATGACAAAGTGCACAAATGGCACCCCAAATGGAGCTCTCGGCCAAGAATTAAAAATTGGGGATTTTGATTCTTTTGGTGTTTTGATGGTTTGAGCATGCTAAGTTCATCTTAGAAATGATTTAGAATCATTCAAAATTGATTAGATCAATTTCGGACTAAAATGGACAAAATACCATATAAGGGTAATTTGGTAAATTCACTTGAATATGATTCATTTGAATTTTGTTTTCATAATTTGATTATTGGAATGTTAAATAAATATGTTTATTTAATTAATCAGAGAAAATTTTTTGAAATCTGAAAATCGGATTTTCACCGCTTCCGCTGCGTTACCGGATTCACCCCCTAAAAATCCCTACAAAATGGTATCAGAGCGAGTCTGATTCTAGGCCACCTAATATGACTAGCCTTTATTGAATCAATGTTTAATCATGTTTTCTTGACTTTATGCATGCTTATTAGGATCTAAATTGGTTAGATTTAGGGTGTATGACACTTAGCGGAAAATCCCTAATTAATAAGGTTTGAATGTAATTATGTATTTGATGCATGTTATATGGTCCGTCTTGTCAATACAGTTTATGAATACTTCTTTGTGACTACATCTGAGACCGTGCCTCTGCTGTGAGGATGTAGCCGATAAAGATTTATTTATACCGGATGTATATCAGATACTAGGTAAATTCAAGTAAAAGCGGAATTCTGAACATGCCCTAGCTGTCAGGATTACGTAAGTATCTTGAGTTTATCATTGACGAGTTTAACCTTGATACGTCTCCTTGTGGGCCTGCCTTCGCAGCGACAACGAGAAACGGCCAGGACCGGATACTTAGGAGTCATTAGTGAATGATTGACAAATGAGTTGTCTACCTATGAATATACGTAGGCGAGACCGTGCCTCTGCTGTGAGCCGAAATATATTCACGGGATCCATTTTTCACTATTAGTATTTAATTTAATTATTAAATATTGTATTCTGTTTTGGGATTACAGTATTGCATGATTTAGTGGGATGGGCATATTAGATTAAAAATCCATGATCTAGTTTATGCTTTTGATATTATATGAAACTGCTTTATTTCTGCTAACATTTTCTCGTGATCTATATGATAGATTGGCGATGGCGGCACAATCCACAAATCAGTTTGCGCGTATGCTTGATGCGAACAAACTGAAAGGCGCTGAGAACTTTGCAGACTAGGAATTGGATTTGAGGATTGTCCTCGATTCCGAAAAGTTGGGTTATGTTCTTGAGGGTCCGTTGCCCCTTGCAGTGGGTGCGGATGCTTCGGAGGAGGAACGCCAAGTTTTTGAAACTTGGAAGGATGATGATTTAGGGTTAAATCATACATCCTTAGTTCACTGTCTCCGAAACTCAAGCAACAGTACTATGGTATGCTAGATTCCTATAGTATGATGACGCGATTGAGACAATCGTTTGAGAACCAAGAACAAGTGATTGTTCACAAAGTCGCCATGGAACTGTTCCATGCGCGTCGGTATGGGGCAAAGTGTTAGCCCACATGTTCTTCAGATGATCGATTTGATCGATCAATTGAGGCAACATAATCTCATCTTGAATGACATTCTCGGTAGGAGTATCATTCTTGGTTCACTACCAGCTTCATTTCGCCAGTTCGTGATGTACTTCAACATGCACGGGACTGTCTGTACCTACCAGGAGCTACATAGGATTTGCTCACGGCAGAAGAGGACCTTAAGAAGGGAGTACCGACTCGCCCACCTAGAACTACTTCTCTTTCGGCTTCTTCCCAAGGATGGTCCAAGGGAAAGAACAAGAAGGCAAGAAGAAGAAGGCTTTTGGTCCTCAACAACAGGCGAAGATTGCAAAGCCCAAAAGGGCTTCTGAAGAAAAATGCCACCACTGCGGCAAAGTCGGGCACTGGAAGAGGAACTGTCCTGATTACATTGCCCAGCTGAGGAGAGACAGAGCTTCTACATCATGTACTTTTATTTTTCCAGTTATTGATTTATCTTTGGCTTGTGAAGCCGTTACATCCAGCTGGATTTTAGATTCTGCTTGTCCCATTCACATTTGCAATTGTTGCAGGTGCTGAAGGAAAGTAGGAAACTGAAGCCTGGAGAGATGCAGTTGCGGTTCGGGAGTGGAGACTCTTTGGATGCAGTTGCAGTGGGAGTATGCGAGATCTCATTGCCGAATGGGACACTTTTGTTATATGACTGTCATTTTGTACCGGGATGTGTCGCTAATATTATATCACTTTTTGTATTGGATACAGAAGGCTTTTGTATTAATATTAAGAATAGTTCTTTGTATTTATATGATAAAAATAATATTCAGATCCTTTGTTGTCCAAACCAGCATGGTCATTATACATTTCAAGCTTCAAAAGATATATTAAATACTGGAGTTAATAAACGTAGTTTACCTGTAATTAATAATACTGAACTTTGGCATATGAGACTTGTCACATTGGCGTTAAATGCCTTACCCAATTGGTTAGGAATGGTTTGATATCAGATCTTACCATTGAATCCTATCCAACTTGTGAATCCTGTATTCAGGGTAAGATGACCAAAGCCCCATTTTCTGGTGTTGGACACCGCGCCACTAACTTACTGGAACTCGTACATTCTGATGTATTGGTCCACTAAGTCAAATGCTCACAGTGGTTATTCATACTTCGTTACCTTTACCGATGATTTGTCACAGTACGGTTATGTGTATTTGATGCGACATAAATCGGAAACCTTTGAAAAGTTCAAAGAGTTCCGAAATGAAGTAGAAAAACAAACTGGTAAATATATTAAATGCTTTCGATCAGATCGAGGCGGCGAATATATGAGTGGTGAGTTCATGGATTATATGAAGGAGAATGAGATTCTCGCTCAATATACTCCTCCAGGTACACCACAACACAATGGTGTATCTGAAAGGAGAAATCAGACTTTATTGGATATGGTTCGATCGATGTTGAGTTTCACAGATTTGCCCTATTATTTATGGGGCTACTCTCTCTTAACAGCCGCACATCTTTTGAATAAGATTCCTTCAAAGGCTGTTCCTACGACACCGTATCAGATATGGTTCGGTAGGAGACCAAATCTTAATTATATTAAGGTTTGGGTTGTTCCTGCCTATGTCAGGGTGACTCAGCAAGATAAGCTTTCACCTCGAGGGCAAAAGTTTAGGTTTGTTGGATATCCTTCGAATACGAGGGGATATCTGTTCTATGATACCGAGCATCGAAATGTGTTCGTTCGTAGCTCACTTCGCAAAATTTCTAGAAGTAGAATTTTGTCAGAAGGTGGTAATCATAGACAGGTTGAGCTTGATGAAGTCCAACCTGAAAACAACGAACCAACGGAGGAACCTGAAGTTCAAGTAGATGAAGGACCTTCAACACACACACTCCGTAGGTCAGAAATGGTATCTAGACCTCCTGAATGCTTGTATTTGATACAAGAAAATAGTCTGGATGTTCTCTTAGTGGAAGAGACAGATCCTTTCACCTATAGAGAATCGATGTTGGACATCGACTCCGTGAAATGGCAAAGTGCCATGAAATCCGAGATAGACTCAATGCATGAAAATCAAGTTTGGGACTTGATTCCGCTTCCCGAAGGAATTGTTCCTATCGGTTGTAAATGGGTTTACAAGAGGAAGTGCAGGCCTGATGGTAAAGTTGAAACTTACAAGGCCAACTGGTAGCAAAAGGTTACACGCAGCGACCTGGCGTCGACTACGATGAAACTTTTTCGCCGGTAGCAATGCTTAAGTCTATCCGGATTTTGCTTTCTATAGCTGCGTATCATAACTACGAGATTTGGCAAATGGATGTCAAAACGGCTTTTCTAAATGGATTTCTTGATGAAGAAATCTATATGGAACAACCGGAAGGTTTCGCGTCCAGCGAAACCTCAGGTATGGTATGTAAGCTTAAGAAGTCCATTTATGGACTTAAACAAGCTTCACGAAGTTGGAATTTTTGATTCGATGAGATTATTAGATCGTCTGGTTTTCTCAAGAATTCGGAAGAATCCTGTGTGTATCAGAAGGCCAGTAGGAGCATGGTCGTATTTTTAGTCCTATCTATTGATGACATCCTAATCATTGGGAATGATTTAGGTATGTTGCAAAGCGTGAAAGCGTACCTCTGTAAGAATTTCTCCATGAAGGACCTGGGAGAAGCTTCCTATGTTTTAGGGATAAAACTCTATAGAGATAGACAAAGGAGGCTGATTGGGTTATCTCAATCAACGTACGTAGATAAGATCTTGGAACGGTATAGTTTTGGTAACTGTAAGACAGCAAACATACCGTTCAGACATGGGATTCATCTTTCTAAGAAGATGTGTCCACAAACAGAAGATGAGAAGGTTAGAATGTCTAACCAACCTTATGCTTCGTGTTTGGGTAGCATAATGTATGCCATGTTATGTACGAGGCCTGATATCAGTTTCGCTGTTAGCGTAACTAGCAGATATCAGTCCAATCCAGGTAATGACCATTGGATGGCCATTAAACACATATCAAAGTATCTTAAAGGTACTAAGGATAAGTTAATAGTTTATGGAGGAAACGAACTGCAGGTTAATGGGTATACAGACTGCGATTTCCAATCGGATCCCGACGATAGAAAGTCTACATCTGGATTTGTCTTTACCCTTAACGGAGGTGCAGTTTGTTGGAATAGTTCCAAACAGGGATCGACAGCTGATTCCACCACTGAGGCGGAATATATTGCAGCTTCTGAAGCAGCAAAAGAGGCTGTGTGGATAAAGAACTTTATCACAGAATTGGGAGTTGTCCCAAGTATCGAGAATGTGATTCCGTTATACTGTGATAATACTGGAGCCATTGCGCAAGCAAAGGAACCGAGGGCGCATCAGAAGTCGAAGCATGTGGAACGTAAGTACCACATCATTCGAGAGATCGTGTCGCGAGGGGATATTGTCGTGTGCAAGGTACCGAGTGAAGACAATGTAGCAGACCCGCTGACGAAGGCCATACCTTCAAAGCTGTTTGATAAACACGTGGAGTCGATGGGTATTAGATACAATCGATATTGGCACTAGAGCAAGTGGGAGATTTTGTTGGGGTTGGTGCTCAGAGCGCCAATTCCCGGTTGTATTTCTGTTGAATACTTCTGTAAAACATTATTATTATGAATAATATATGCAGTTTCTATAATATAATCTATATTTCTATATGGTAAAGACGTAATGACCCTAGAATGATTAGTCATGATAGAGTTGCAAAAGCGTCGCAACGGACATTGAGAAATATCATGACGTTGTCATTCTCAGACAGTTCCTGGTCAAGGTTTACACTACTTGGTCAGTATAGTAAACCCGTTGAGACTGGTACATGTCGTATACTGGAATATATGATTCCAATGGTTTCTCAATGAACTATAAGTGTTGGAGACTAGTATAGACGTGTAGGTGTTTATAGCGGATAAACACTGAACGACTCACCGAAGATTCTTAATGGATGGTACACCAGCGTCAATAAGAATCTTCTTAGGTTTAGTAGCACTTGTGATTCTTAGACTTGAGATGCCATTGTGGGCACATGAGACATCTTCTACACTTAGACGGCAGTCACGTCACCGATCTATTTAGATCAGACCTCCGCCTGTTCGTTGGGTGTAGATAGATCCTCAAGGTGTCCTATGTGTATCAAGATAGGATCCGTCAGTTCTGTGTACTAGAGCATAGGTAGTCCATATGATTAGCAATCAGATAAAACCATGGGCCCGTGGTAAAGTTTAGAAGCTAGTTCTAAACATTCTTTTAGAGATTCCTAATAGAATAGTCGACTGGATAATCGCGATAGAGATTTAACGTTTAAATCTATATCTCTGGGATTTATCCGGATACCTGTGACGGAGGAATTATACATTTGCCAAGACCTCGACCTGTATGGTTCAGCGAGATTATCCGTGATCGTCATAATCTACGGGTGGATAGATTATGGACACGAAATTAGATTTTGTGACGGATATACCTGAATCTAGAGAGTCTCAATAATGAAACATACTCGTAGAGCACTAGAGCAACATTAATAAATAATATTGATTATTTATAAAGTCGTTTAAAGGTTAAACGCAAGATACGTGCTAAAAGGACTAGATAGTCATTTGCCTAATTATTGTGTATTTACATTTTATACTTGATTAATTTAAATACACATTAATTAATAGTCAAAATGAGTTATTTGACTTATATCCTAAATGAATATATGTTTTTAATATTTAATGTAAATATTATACATATATTTAATATATTTGTATTTGATTAATTAATTAATTATTTAATTGTTAAATGATTAAATTAATTAAAATATAAATATCTTATATTAGGATATTTTAAGTAAATGATGATGTTGCAATTGTTGACTTAAATAAATATCTATAAAGTAGTTTTAGATATTTATATTAAGATAACAAATGTATTTGAAATGAAAATGAAATGAAACATTTGGTATATACTTGTTACAATTTTCGGCCAAGGCTTATTTGCACAAGTATAAATTGTTTTCATTTGCTTTTCATTTGGTTAACCTAATACATTTCACAAAAACAAAAATCTCCATTGAAGAAGCAAAAGGAACTTTGTGAAAAGAAAGACAAAAATCAAAAGGCTTGGAAATTTAGTAAGTTTCTCAAACTTGCTATTAGTAAGGAATTTGTTCCTTAGGTTCTAGGCTTTAATATATGATATTCTTGGGTTGTTTCTTTCTTTGTTCCTTGTGGTTTTTATTGATGGAAGTTTTGATGGAGGTGTAAAGCATGTGTGATGAAGGAATTGTATTACTATTGTAGTAATACGCTTTCTTTTAAGGTTTTGGAAACCTTGTTGCTAATCTAGAGTTATTGAACCACTCTTAAATGACCTAGATTTGATCTTGAGTTGTTTCATTGTGTTGAGACTTGGATTGGATGGAAGAATGATGATTGAAGTAACTGATTTAGTGTATTTGGTCTAATTTGTCCAATTTGTGGAAATTGTAAAATTAGGGTTCATGATCAATTCCAAATTTGGGGTTTTTCATATATGTTGTGTATTTGTGTGTGTATATGATGCATATAAAGTTTCATGTTCATTGGATTACATCTTGATGTGTTTTGATGCATGAAATGACAAAGTGCACAAATGGCACCCCTAATGGAGCTCTCGGCCAAGAATTAAAAATTGGGGATTTTGATTCTTTTGGTGTTTTGATGGTTTTAGCATGATAAGTTCATCTTAGAAATGATTTAGAATCATTCAAAATTGATTAGATCAATTTCGGACTAAAATGGACAAAATACCATATAAGGGTAATTTGGTAAATTCACTTGAATATTATTCATTTGAATTTTGTTTTCATAATTTGATTATTGGAATGTTAAATAAATATGTTTATTTAATTAATCCGAGAAAAAGTTTTGAAATCTGAAAATCGAATTTTCACCGCTTCCGCTGCGTTACCAGATTCACCCCCTAAAAATCCCTACACATATTTCATGTCCAACCGAGCGTGCTGCATCCAACTACAAAATAAAAAAGTAATAAAAGGTGCCCTCAGGTCTTACCTTTTAAGTCGCTCCTCGGAAGTGCCGGAAGGGTTCCCGCTCCGCAACCTTTCTGGTTTTCTGGTCTACTATTTTCCTTCACCGTTCCGTTGTTTTCGCTACCGTTTTCTCGGTCTTTCCTCGTTGTTTTACGCTATTCCTTTGCCGTTGTGTTTCCGTTGTCTTTACTACTATTTGGTGGTTATTTTTAGGACTGGTTTTGATGATTTTAAGACTGTTGTAAAGACTATTTTAGGGGTAATTTTCGGTGATGTAGGTGACTATTTTGAGCTACAGTTTTCAGTAATGTAGGGGGCTATTTTGGGTGTGATTTTCGATAATGTAGGGGCTGTTTTGGGGGTAATTTTTGGTGGTGCAAGGGCTGGTTCTTGTTGTTGTGTTTGCGTGAATGAGCTCTATAGAGAGTAGTGAATGTCTAAGAGGGAATAGGGTTGGCTTGGGTCTCTTTTTATAATGGTGAACCTAGGGTTTCCTTGTGTGTGTATGGCTTAAAAAATGGAATAAAATCAAGTAAATATGGTGTGTATTTAATTTAATTATTTAAGGAAGTGATCTTGTGTATTTTTGGTTGGGGGATATATTTAAATTGGTAGGTGATTTATTTAGATTGGTTTTAAATTGATTTGTTTTATTTAATTTAGGAAGGGGGATTTGATTTGATTTGATTTAGTTTGATTGGATTTAATTTGATTAGGAAGGATATTATTTTTATTTAAATTGGATTTGATTTAATTTGTGACATGTATTTTAAGTGTTTTAATTATTTTTGGATTGGGCTTGGTGGGCTAAATGGGTTTGGATGGGCCTGGGTGTGTGGCTAGCAGTAAAACAGAAATACCGATGGTCGTTTGAACGCTTATTCGGACGCTACACGCACCCCCACAATCTGTTCGTCGTTCGAACGTGTTTCCAAACGCGGCACGAACGCACATGCAGTGAACATGTGAATCAAATCTGATGACGTACTTATCTTGAATTTCCCCTTCCGACGTCTGTTTCCCGCAACTTTCGTAACTTATCGGGTAGTGCCTCCAAGTGAGGCTCATCAATGGGCTTTCATGCAAAAATACAAGTGTCTACACAATGAATACTTATTTTGAATAGGGTTCCGTCAAAAGTCTGTTGGACAGACTCTATATTAGATATAAACATGAAAGAAACCGAGTTTCTCATTCCTGAAGATTTGGGATGTTGGGTATATAATTGAATGTTTGGATGATACCAAACTAGAACCTAAATCGGATAAGTGCCTAATTGTAGGTTGTCCTAGGGAAACCAAAGTATAGTACTTATACAACTCACAAGAGAACAATGTAATTGTTGCTCTCCATGCGGTTTTCCTAAGAGGAATACCTATATGCAGTGGTAAGTGGGAAGAAAGTAGAACTCGATGAAAATCGAAGTGATATTATTCCTGGCACAGAATCCTTAACGGAATATGAATAGTTCATCAGGGATGAGACTGTACCGTAATTTTTGAATACACAAGAACCGCGTAGGTCGGAGAGAGTCAGAAATCAACCTGAGAGGTATGGGTTTCTGATATCACCTCTTGTAGACATTAGTCTTATTGAGGGTATTGAACTGACTACGTATGAGGAAGTGATACAAGGTATCGACTCCTTTTATGGCAAAGTGCCATGAAGTCCGAAATGGATTACATGTATACAACCAAGTTTGGACATTGTATAGGCATTGCATTTTTGCATGTGAACCCGATGATGAGTCTCATTTGGAGGCATTATCTTTTAAGTCGCGGAAGCCGCGGGAAACGGACGTCGGAAGGGAATAGTCAAGAATTGACGTTTTGTTGGATTTAGTTCACGTGTTTAGCTTCGGGTTCGGTTGTTGGACCTCCGTTTTAAAAATTATGTTCTGCCCAAAAAACCCGCAAACCTTTTAATCTTGGCCCAAACCCACTCATTTAGCCAACACAACACCTAACCCACCATCACCAAGCCCACACCCACCATCACCAAGCCCACGCCCACCATCTAGGCCCGCACGCCCATATCACCCTAAATTACATCCAAATTAAATCAAATATTAATTAAATTAAACATTAACTAAATAAAATATTAATTAATTGATATACCAAATTAAATAAGACATAAATATAATTATACCAAATTAAAATATGGTAACTTCCTAACTTAAAATATTATATACTAAATTAAAGAAATATTATGCCTAATTAAAATCAATCATAACCAATTAAAAATTTTGACTTCCTAATCTAACAAATTGTATTCCTAAACCAAGCCAATCAAATATTCAACCTTCCTAATTCACCAAAATTTGTCCCCCATCAAATCCCTTGCTTTCTTTGTCTAACACCAAATCATATCTCTCTTTAATACCAAATATCCCTTCCTGTGAGACAAGGAGAAGCCCTAGCCCTTACCTATACAAACAACCCAAAGCCAAGCCATTCCCTCACTCTCTAGTTGACACATTCACCAAAGAAAAAGAACAAAAAAAATTTATCTCCTAAAGCTTCAAACAGTTCACGCAAATCACAAAAATAACAACAAGATTTCTCTTCATCTCTTCCCTCCTCCATAGTCGAAAACAACCAGCCCTCAAAAACCATAATCACCACCGAAAACCAGCCCTATAAACCCCTACACATACACCGAAAATTACCCCAAAAACAGCAACCATCCACACCCAAAACAGTGAGTAAAAAATGCCCCAAACAACAGCCATTTTACACGCAGAAACAACAGCCATGTACCCCTAAAACAGTCCCTAAAATCCTTAAAACAGTAACATAAAAAAACTGCACTCTAAGCCTCCTTAAACAACCGAAAAACACATCCATTAGACCCCCTAAAAAACGCAAAAACAGTAGCTTTGAAGACCTGAAACAGTAAGCAGAAAATACAGAGGAAACAGCAGCAAAACGGAGGTCAAACAGCAAGCAAAACAACAAAACAATGAGTTAAGACGCTAAACCAGTGAACCGGAGAAGTTGAGGAGCTTTAACCCTTCCGATCTCCGTGAAATGCAAATTCGAAAGTCGGCAAAAAAGGTTAGACCTGAGGGTATTCTTCACACTCATTTTCAGTTTTATTTTTATTATTTATTGAGTATTGTTCGCATGATTATTATGTTAAAATGCATGTTGTGGCCCTTGAGTAGATAAATATGCACGTATTACATAATATTGTATGTTGTGGCCTTGGAATAAAATGAAACATATGTCAACTCTCACGGTATATCGGATGGAAACCCAGACATAAATTTCATAGCCGATTCCGAATGGATGGTAGTATGATCTATACTCGGGATACAACTCCACGTACCGCTTGAGTAAACGACACATTCTTTTGTTTTATGTTGCTTTGATTTATTTATTATTCGTCATTTAAATTCCGCATGTTATTTGTTTATGTAATGATATGATCGAGCGCATGGGCTTAGTAAGTTGGACTAAAGGTCCCCTATTTTGAGGGGTTAAAATCCTTTATCACGATGTTTTGCCGCGCCGATTGATGTATATTCGGTTGAATGTAAGATGTGTTCAATCGGGTATACGAAGTCCGATATTATTGTTTTTTTATTGTTTATATGAATGACGTGATCGAGCGCATGGGCTTAGTAAGGTGGATTAAAGGTCTTTTATTCTGAGGGGTTAAAATCCTTTACCACGATGTTTTGCCGCGCCGATTGATGTATATTCGGTTGAATGTAAGATTTGTTCAATCGGGTATACGAAGTCCGATATGATTGTCTTTATTTTTATATGCATGATGTGATCGAGCGCATGGGCATAGTAAGTTGGATTAAAGGTCCCCTATTTTGAGGGATTAAAACCCTATATCACGATGCTTTGCCGCGACGATCGGTGTATATTCGGTTGGATGTAAAATGTGTTCAATCGGGTATACGAAGTCTGATATAGTTATCTTTATCTTTGTATGCATTGTAATGAAAATCGCATGGGCTTATTGTGTTGGATTAAAAGGTTCTCCATTTGGGGGAAGGAAAGCCTAAAAGGCTACCTTTACCACGATATTTGCCGCATCTTTCATCTATTGATTGCATCATCTATCCCTGTCTTGGCTCGATCTATTATCATTGGTGCACCCATATTATCATCCCTTGCACTTTCCTTTGTTCACGCACAAAAACCCTAAAGCCTTCCACGCACCTGCGAACTTCACTCAAAAACCACTTATGCTCAGCCACCTAAAATCCACTCACGTAAATAGCTCCCTGACCTAGCACACTCGTCACAGCCTACCCCTTTGCGCCCAGCTCATAGCCCCCAGGTTGCTGCCACAAATTCAGCCCTCACGTCACTTACCAAGACACACACAGCCTCTCACAAATAAATTGCCCATTGAACACACATTCAACACAGCAAGCCATGTCCCCTATGCCCTTAGCAGGCACTCAGTCCACAAATTCCAATTGCAGCGCACGTTGCACAACCTTCACGCATCATGAACTAAATAGCCCATTGCCTCCACGCCTAGCCTGTCCACTCCACAACATGTCCCCTAGCCTCTAGCCGCATAACTCAGGCCTCACGCAAAAGCCACAAACACTCAAAACAACAGCTCCCTTTGACGCATCAGGCACCTCTAAAACAACCCCGAACTACATCACAATACCACCAAAAAAGACCCACGCATGTATTCGTGTCAGTTCTAGAGATCCTTTTGCATCACATCACGACATGCCTATCTTAGCATATAATTGTCTCTTTTTATCTTATGCATATGTATTACCTCTTCAGTTATCTATTTCTATTATGCACTTAAGCGTCTTTCCGTAATATATATTCTTGTATGAATGCTATTTGTTTGCGCTTTTGTGCCTACCAATGCGAAATTGTATACCTTCCGTATGTCAATTGATCTTTATGCATGAATTTGGACATAGATTGTATGCAAATAGGTTGTATGCAAATTTGGACATAGATTGTATGCAAATAGGTTGTATGCAAATTTGGACATAGATTGTATGCAAATAGATTGTATGCAAATATGAAAATATGTTATATGTAAACTTAGATATGAGCTTTGTACCTATGCATGCGAACTTAGGAGTAAATTATCCTTGGAAATATGTTGCTTAGGCTTAGTTAGATTATTGCACAAATCATTTTATTACAAGTGGCATAAGTAAGGGACCATTCCGAACCCAACCGTTTGAGGTCTTCCCTTGCGAGGGGTGAGTGCGGCCTTAAATCTCATTTTCCCAGTTCACACCGGGTGGCGACTCCATTATTCTCCGGTTTAGTCCCCCGCAGGCTACTCCGTACTCCCAACCAGGCCGCGAGCCTGGGACAGCATGGTTTCGCCCAGTTTCTGTGTCCCACACACTGGTTGATGTACCAGAAGGTATTCTGCCTGTTGGTACTAAATGTGTCTTCAAGGAAGTCTTACATGGATGGCAACATACAAATGTATATAGCTAGGCTTATACAGAAAGGGTATCGTTAATGACATAGTGTCGACTACGAATAAACTTTTTCACACGTTGCCATGATTAAATCCATTCGAATAATGCTTGCTAATGCTGCATATTTCATTTATGAAGTATGGCACATGGACGTCGGAAACTGTTTTCCTTAACGGAAACATTTTTGAGGATGTTTGCAACATACTGGCGGATTTATTGTACCAAAACCTGCAAACAAAGTTTGCAAGTTATATCGATCCATTTATGGATTGAAGCAAGCATTGTGTTCTTGGAACTAGTGTTTTGATGTAATCATAATGGTATATGATTTAATTCAAAACGAATATAATTCTTATGTATATATAAAGGTTAGTGGGAGCGCACTGACAATGATTGTCCTATATAATGATGACATATCATTTCTTGGAAATGACATTCCCATAATACAATCGATGAAAATAGAATACTTGGGAGAGGCAACCTTTATTCTAGGAATAAGGATCTACTGGGATAGATCTGAAAGTTGTTGGCACTCTCCGAGAACTCGTACATTGAAAAGATGTACGTGACCTGGTGTCACATATGCTTCGAGCATATGGAGTCACAATCAGGCCAATCCAGGTGATGGTCACTGGATTGATGTTAAGAACATCCTTAAGTATCTTAGACGAACTAAGGATGCTTTCCTAAGCTATGGAGAACGAGAACTTGAGGTGACTGGGTTCACCGCTGCAAGTTTCCAAACCGATAAAGACGACTTTAAGTCACAATAAGGGTACGTATATAGTTTGAATAACGGAACAGTGAGCTGGAAATCTTCCAAGTAAGATACTGTTACCGAATAAATAACAAAAGCGGAACATTGCTGCAGCTGAGGTAGCAATAGAAGCACTTTGGATCTATATAATCCTAATTGGATTAGGAGTAGTTCTGTTAGCAGCAGAGCTAGGCTACAGAACAAGCTAAGGAATCATGGTCTCATCAATGATCCAAATATATACTTCGACTATTTCATCTGATTCGTCGGATCATACATCGTGGCAATGTGATGATCGAATAAATTGAATCAGGTGATAACCTTGCAAATCCGCCGACGAAAGCTATTTCTCAGCATAAGTTTGAGTTACCCGTACATAGTTAGGGTATGGGACACTTGAGTGATTGGCTACAGGCTATGTGGGAGATTATTGGACAATTATGACCCATAGTGTCACTATTTGTACAGAGCATGGTGTTGTTGTACAAATAAACTATGTGACAAATGAAATTGCTCTTTTATCATTTGTAATTGGATTACCGGGATATATAAATGATAAAAGTCCATATGATTAGTACCAGATTAATAAGATATGAGACAATATTAATCCAAGTAAAGTTTAATCATTAAATATCCCTAGTCATAGTATTATCGAGACTGGACATCGATAATGCGAAATAGGCTAGTATTACACTTGTGCGTGTTATGGAATCGTAACGGCATAGTTCTCATATATTTGGGTATTGGATACTCATGCAAGTGTAATAGGAGGTTCTGTTTACCTATGGTACGGAAACAGTCGCTCTGGATAGACCCCTCGGAATCCCATTGGTAGTATGACTATGTGTCTATGGGAATCCGAATCAGGGTAGGTGTATTTGTTCTTAAACTCAGACTTGTATCGCTAATACTTGCGACAATCAAGATACTTTGGTTTTGGTCATCTGGAGCTTTAACAGGTTCTGTGTAAGCCTCTTCTGGGTATACTGAGAAACGTAGTGTATTGGGTGTGATGTCAAGATGGAAGTATCACTCCAGTCATATGAAGATGATGATCACATAGGATACGAAACTAGTACTTTTTAGTACTATAGTCATCAGGATAATATGACTAGTGTAGGCACTGTATTTTTGCATATAAGTCCCGATGATGAGTCTCGTACGGAGGCAGTCCTCTTTAGGTTGCGGAAGTCGCGGGAAACGAATGTCGGAAGGGGAAATTCAGAATAAGTATGTCATCAGATTAAATTCACATGTTCACTGCTTTCGCGTTCGTGCTGCATTCGTGATCAAGTAGATTGTGGGCATTCGTGTAGTGTTCGAATAGGCATTCGAACGGTGTCGGTACTTCTGGTTTTGCTGCTAGCCTCACGCCCAAGCCCAATCAGCCCACCAAAACCCATCCAAAAAATAATTAAAATATTTAAAATGCTTGTCACAAATTAAATTAAGTTAAATAAATCAAATCAAATCCCTTCCCTAAGCAAACACCAATTAAGATATTCACTCCCTAAATTAAACCCATCTTTTCCTTTCATAAACCAATAAAAACACTTCCCTTTTTTTGAGGATTCCCTTCCATACCTAAAAACCCTAGAAACCATTATAAAAAGAAGCCTAAACAAACCTTAGAACCCCTAGCTCATTCTCACAAAAACACAAAAGAAATAAGCTCACATTCACGCCCAGTAATAACTAAAAAACTACCCCCATTGTCGTCCAACAACAACCCTCACAACACACCCCTCACTGCACACATATTCCTTCACCGAAATCCCTACTTAACAGCAAACATCATCACTGAAACAGTCCCTTTAAACACCGAAAATCACAGCCCAAGATAGTCCCTGTAAGCACCGAAAATCCCAGCCCAAAATAGTCCCTGCAACCCCCGAAAATCACCTCCACAAACTGCACTGAAAACAACCCAGAAACTACCCAAATTACCGCCTAAAACAACAGCCTCAATACCCCTTAAAAATGCAAAAAACAGTCCATTATTTACCGTAAAACAAAGACCAGAAAAGACAGCGAACAGTAGCAAAACAGAGGAAATGACAACTCAAAACAGCGAAGCAGCGAACGAAAGCAGTGGACCAGTGAACCGAAGGAGTTGAGGGACATCAACCATTCCGACGACCATGTAACGCCCTTTCGAGAGACGACCTAAGAGGTTAGACCTGAGGGCACCTTCTTATTTATTCTCATCTTTTTTTTATTGTTTATTAGAATTCCTTCGCATGAGAGTCGTTTGTTGATACATGTTGTGGTCATTGAATGAATGGAATATGTGTTCTCTCTTGTGGTATATCGGATGGAAACTTGGACGTAAATTCCGTAGCCGAATCTGAATGGATGGTATTGCCTTTTGTACTCAGGATACAATGCCACGTACCACTTGAGAGATTCACACATTTCGTTTCATCCAACCTTATATTCGAGCATGATTGGGTTGCTAGTATGTTATTTATTTTATAAGCATGATTTAGTCGTTAGTATGTTATTACTTTTTGCATGTTACTTATTTATGCATGATGTATAGTACGCATGGGCAAATCAAGTTGGATTAAAGGTCCTCCATTTTGAGGGATAAAAAGCCTAAGGGCTACCTTTGCCACGACGTTTTGCCGCGCCGGACGAAGAATGTTTGATTAAATGTGAGATAAGTTTAATCGAGCATACGAGGTCCTATATTATTGTTGTCTTTATTTTATATGCATTGTAATATAATGCGCATGGGCTAACTAGGGTGGATTAAAGGTCCTCTATTCAAGGGAAATGCCTGAAGGCTACCTTTACCACGATGTTTTACCGCGCCTTTTATTATGTCATTTACCCTTTTCATATCATTGCTATTTATGCATTGCATTGCATTCTTGTGCGTATGGGCTAACTAGGTTGGATTAAAGGTCCTCTATTCGAGGGAAATGCCTAAAGGTACCTTTTCCACGATGTTTTGCCTCGCCGGACGAAGTGCACCCGATTGAATGTGAAATGTGTTTCATCGGGCACACGAGGTCCTACATTGTGTATTTGCTTATCCATGCATGTGTTGTGTCATTTCAGATGTCATTTTGGCAATCTCGTTCGAACGCATTTCCAAACGCTACACGAACGTATGCATCTGGCCTCATTCCGTTCGAATGCATTTACGAACACTACATGAACGTATGCATTCTGTCTTATTTCCCTTCGAACGCATCTCAGAACGCTACTCAAACGCGTATGCATTTTATTGTATCATGCATCAGGTCTCATCTCATTCAAACGTGTTATCAAACGCTATACGAACGCGGACATTCTGTTTATCATTCGAACGCGTTATCAAACGCTACTCGAATGCTTGCATTCTGTTTACCGTTCGAATGCGTTTACGAACGCTACACGAACGCGCACACACTGAACAGATTCCTTCATCATGTTTCATGCATGTTTGTTCCCTTAGTCATTCCATTCCCCATCACATGCTTAGTTAGCTCTCTTTAATATTTATGCCTTTACCGTTATTGCTTGTTTATATTTTTCGCATTTATTTATTCGATATGCTCATGAGATTGTATGCTCGCTTTTACTATTAATGCCTCTATAGTTGTTATTAGTTACATTATTGCACTTTATTGTTTAATACGTTCATGAATTATGTACTTTACCTTCATTTCTTTCATTTGCGATTATGGGTGTGCAAACTTGCATGTTGCTTAAATTATCTGGTATGTGTTGCATGAGATTTGGTTGTACTATTGCATAAATCCTTTCACTACAAGTGACATAAGTAAGGGACCATTCCGAATCCAACGGTTTGAGGTCTTCCCTTGCGAGGGGTGAGTGCGGCCTTAAATAATTTTCCCGGTTCACACCGGGTGGTGACTCAATTTTTAATTCTCTGGTTTACTTCCTCCGTGGGTTATTCCGTACTCCCAACCAGGCCGCGAGCCTGGGACAGCTTCACCGAAATAATTTCTTGTAGTGATTGTGATTTGTGCTTTAGTTAACTGTGTCTATCGTGGGTTGAAGGGGTTTAATCAAAGGCATTATTATAGCTAAGTAATGGTTTGGTTTCTTTCCTCATTCACTACCTTTCTATAAGGAAAAGCTGCAAAGGCACCTAGATAATCATTACTCGAAGCTTATTGTGATGGACTAATTTGGAGGACTTGTTGTTTATTCCTGTCACCAAGGCGATAAGAGCCTAAGAGGTTTGGGTATTTAAGAGAGTCCGCTCCACCCTCCCTCTGGGGAATCTTCAATAGGAAGTCTATTTGACAGTCAGTCACGTATCATAACTCATTGGCACGTACCCTAAGGTATAAAAAGGGTGCGCTCACTTGGTCGCTTGAACCCTTGATTGGGGAGACCTAGTTATGGGCAATCCTTCGCCAACGAGAGACTTTGTCTACACTCCTGCAAACCCACACGTAGACCATAGTTGTATGACCAATAGAAACTATTTCCTTGTGCTTGTGTTTAGGGACCATCATCATTTGGATTCAGTTTGACTTTTTGTCAGAATTGCGAACTTGTTGGGCCATTATGACAATTGGGCTAAAAGTCTCTAAAATGCCGATGGGCCACTCTGTTGAAATTGTTTCTTTATGCTTATGCTTAGGACCATCATCTTTTGGATTCAGTTGGACTTCTTGTCAGAAATGCGAACTTGTTGGGCCATTTAAACTGGGATGAGTTCGTATCTTATGACAATTGGGCTAAAAGTTTCTAAAATGCCGATGGGCCATCCTGTGTTTGGGCCCTTATCATTTGAAGTTATTTAGCAATGTTATCGCAAAGTTGTAAACTGTGTTGGCCTTTTCAACTGGGACAAGTTTGCACCTTGCAATAATGTGATTGAAGCTTTAAAATGACAAGAGGCCGACTTATATATTCCATGCATTGCACGCATACATGTTGTCTGAGAATTTTAAAAGACACCATAGATTCTTGTTGGGTAATTAGAAGAGGGAAGACTTATCAAAAGGCCAATAGCGAACATGAGTGAATCAGAGAACGAGGTATCTCGTATGGATCAGTTAGAGACCAATCTCACCAAGGTTACTGAACAGTTGCAAGCCTTGACTACTACTATGGCTAATATGGCTGTGCCCCGTGCTGGGAGAAACTTTGAGAATGAGGGGCGTGAAGAGCCTCCGACTAGATTGAATGATAATATCCCGGGTTTTGATGATTATGTGGCTGAATATGTTGTGGGGAAAATGGCAGGGTCTCAAACTGAACTGCAGAAACTCTGAGATCAGGTAGAGTCGGTTACCAGTAAGATGAGGGGCAAACACGAAGACCTGTTGGATTATGAGGCAATGACGTTTGAAGAACAGTTGCCAGCTCAGTTTAAAATGCCGGATATAGCCAAGTTTAATAGGAACGGGGACCCAAGGGTCCATCTACGACAGTATGTTTCAGTTATGAGTTCAGTGGGTCTATCCAAGCGGCAGGTCCAGAAAATATTTGGGATGTCGCTCGAGGGGGCACCCCTGGTATGGTATCACAGCCTGGAGAGGACGATCAAGGAGGATTGAAGGGAATTGGCGGAGGCCTTCTTGAAACAGTATGTTACAGACTTGGAGATCGACCTTTCGCTTCGCGACTTGGAGAATACCAAGCAGAAGCCGGAGGAGAGCTTTAAGGAGTATGTGGATCGCTAGAGAAGCCAGCTTCTGAAGATGAACACTCGGCCTTCAGAGAAGGACCAGATAAATATGATTATCAAGGGTACTAAGCCCTCAATTTATGGCAAGCTGAGGAGGATGACCTCCATGATTACTGATTTTTGACAGCTAAGGGAAACTGTCATGGATATTGAAGAAGAATAAGCGGAGAATATAAGGTTTTATGGTATGAACAGAAGGACTGTCGGAGGGCCATCAGGTGCCAAGCCTGTTTCTGCTGAAGTTGCTGTCATTAAGAACCGACGTTTTCCAACCTGGGCAGACCTTTGTCCAAAATACTTGAGAAATTGGCAAGACAAGAACTCTTGAAACCCTTGGAGCCTAAACCACTCCCAAATCCTCCCCCACCAAACCTTAACATGAACCGCTACTGTCACTTCCACCAACAGAATGGCCATGACACCGACAGTTGTGCCCGCCACCGCCATGTAATCCAGGACCTAATTGACTCCCACAAAATTCCTGACCCTGAGAAAGAACAGCCCAACACATACCGTAACCCCCTGCGTAACTACCACTCTGTCCCACCGCCTACCTACATGATAAGCTCTGGCCTACCCGAAAGCCTTGTCCTCAAGTCCTTTGACCACCAAGTCTTTTTATTGGGGATTTGGGATAGCAACAGTGAGGAAGAAACAGAGAAGTGAAAGAATTTCTGGGAGGACTTCTCCAGTAGTGATGAAGAAGCGGTGAGAGGAATGACACGCAGCGGGCGTTTCTACAGTGATACGACTGAGAAGGGTAAAGAAGTGTTGACAGAAGGGAGAGAAATGACAGAAAATATGGATAATACTGAAGGGGATACAGTTTTGCGCCAGTTAAAGAAGACACGGTCACAGGTCAGCATCTGGGAATTATTGTGTTCATCATAGGAGCACAGGCGTGCTATGGTTGAAGCCTTGAGCAAAATAATAATACTAGAGGATGCTAATCCGACAATGTTTGTGGGGTCAGTACATAAGGAGGCTTTGCAGGCAATAGCCTTTTCTGAGGAGGAACTCCTGGCAGAGGGAAGAAATCATAACAAGCCACTATTCACCAGAGCTGAAGTGAGAGGAAAGAAGACATCCTGTGTAATGGTGGATGATGGCTCATCCATCAATGTGTGCCCTTTGAAGATCCTATCGATATTGGGAATGAAGGCGGCAGATCTGGATCCCTCCAATATGACTATCAAGGCATATGATGACAGTAAGCGAGGAGTTGAGGGCACTTTCGCTGTAATAGTTAAGGTGGGACCGATTGAGGATGAGGTTGAATTCACTATGCTCAACATCCCAGCTACTTTTGCTTTGTTGTTGGGGAGGCCATGGTTTCACAAACTTGGGGGCGTGCCCTCCACTCTGCATCAGGTTATTAAGTTCTCGTAGTTATGGCCGCTTTGGAAACACAACCTTTCACAAGGTTCCAAGTGTCAGCAACCTTTGAGGAGTGTGTGGATCCTAAGGTGGCTAGGATCATGGAAAAGATCAAGTTCGAGCCGGGTAAAGGTTCGGCATTGCCAAACTTTAAAGGGCAAAACACTCGGAGAGGAGTGGGGTACAAGTCTGATGAGGATGAGCCGAAGACCAAGAATAAGGTTTGAAGCTGATAGAATTCATTGTGAAGGCAACGGGATATCAGGGAGAACTTGAACCGGTAGAAGTCAATGGGATCGTGGTGCCCGGGTTTGAGATCTTTCAGGATGTGATGGGTGAGAAGTCACTGGCATTAGAAATTACGAAGAAGGAAGAAGAGAAATGGGAAGAAGAGCTGATGAAGTTGGAAAGCCTGACCCTCGAGGAAGAAGAGGAAACCAAGGAAGACCCAGCTGTGGGAGATGAAGCATCTATGGAGGATGAAGATGTTTGTCTCTCTGATTTATTTGAATGTATTCCCACATCTGCTAGCAATAAAGACAATCATTTCGCTTACTTGCCTGAGTCTCTTCCTTTCAATTTGCACGACTTGAGTATATTTGATATCAGCTCCACCAAAACAAATGCATTTAACCTTGGTACACCTGAGAGCCCCAAGGAAATTCTAATTGCAAGTGAGGTTACCTCTGAAGAGCGGGAGAAATTAGAAGAAATATTAGCCAAATATGCCAAAGTATTTGTTTGGTCCTATGAGGACATGCCTGGAGTAGATAGAAGCATCGCCCAGCATGCGATACCAACTTATCCAAATATGAGACCGGTAAAGCAGAAGCTTCGGAGAATGAGACCTGAGTGGGCCGAGAAGGTCAGAGAAGAAGTCAAGAAATAGATAGATGTGAGATTCCTAGAAGTATTGAAGTATCCTGAGAGGTTGGCAAATATTGTGCCAGTGTCGAAGAAAGACGGGAAGGTCAGAATGTGTGTGGACTACAGAGATCTCAACAAGGCTTGCCCGAAAGATAATTTTCCTCTACCTCATATAGACGTGCTAGTTGATAGTGCGGCTTTATCTGCCATGTATTCATTTACAGACGGATTTTCAGGATACAATCAGATTCTCATGGCTGAAGAAGACAAGCACAAGATGGCCTTTGTCACCGAGTGTGGCACTTATTGTTACAAGGTAATGTTGTTTGGGCTCAAGAATACAGAAGCTACTTATCAGCGGATGGCCACTACATTATTCCACGATTTGATGCACAAAGAGGTTGAAGTATATGTGGATGACATGATGGTGAAATCAGAGACAAGAATCGGGCATATAGAAGCACTGGAGAAGTTCCTTCAGAGAGTTGACAAATACAACTTGCGGCTGAATCCCAAGAAATATGTGTTTGGGGTAACATCAGGAAAATTTCTAGGACATACAGTATGAATGAGAGGAATAGAGGTAGAATCTGAGAAGATCAAAGCAATCACCGAAATGCCCGCACCGAAGACTGAGAAAGAAGTTAGAGCATTCCTCGGGAAAATTCAGTACATCAGTCGGTTCATCGCCAAGTTGACGTTAGTATGTGAGCCTATCTTCAAACTGCTGAGAAAAGACCAGCCAGTGAAATGGAATGAGCAATGTCAAGCAGCCTTCGACAAGATCAGAGAATACTTGGTAAAGCCTCCTGTATTGAAACCTCCGAGACCGCGCAGACCCTTGATATTATAGTTGGCCATAGAATCAGAAACACTGGGGGCAATGATGGTACAAGTAGATGAGACAGGGGTAGAGCATGCAGTCTACTATCTCAGTAAGAAGATGCTTCCGTACGAAGCCCGTTATCAAAAGGTAGAGAATATATGTTTGGCAGTGGTATGGGCGTCCAGAAAATTGCGGCATTACTTCCAGTCTTACAAGATCCAGGTGGTAGCCAAAGAAAATCCATTGAAGTATCTACATTCAGTGCCTTCACTAGTGGGGAAGTTGGGAAAATGGTTAGTGTTGCTGACAGAGTTTGACATTAAGTATCTCACCTCCAAAGTAATCAAAGGGCGAGCCATAGCAGAGTTCCTGGCATTGCAACATATTGAAGGGGATCAGTACAAGTTTGAATTCCCAGATGAAGAGATCCAAGCAATAACAGTCCAAGGGTGGAAAATGTATTTTGACGGAGTAGCAGTAGTGAATTGCAAAGGAGATGGAATTGGGATCGTGATAGTGACCCCCAAATGAGAAACCTTGCTTATGGCCAAGAGGTTGACGTTCGGAGTAACTAACAACATGGCCGAGTATGAAGCATGTGCTTTTGGATTGACTGCATTGATAGCCTTGAAGGCTGAGAGCATGGAGGTCTACGGAGATTCGATGTTGGTAGTCCGACATATGCATGGAGAATGGGAATTGAAGGAAGAACGGTTGAAACCTTACCTTTTCCACCTCAGAAAGTTAGCACAAGCTATCCCCGATTGTAAGTTTCAGCACTTGCCGCGAGAAGAGAATCATATGGCAGACGCATTAGCTACACTTGCAGTGACTTGGGAAAATCTAGAGAAGTTAGTGATGAGACCATTAGTACTGACAACAGCAAGCAGACCCGTTTATGAGATAGAAAGAGTTTTGGAAGTGGAGATCGACGATGGAAAACCTTGGTACCATGATATTCAGCGATACCTGGAACACGAAGAACTCCCAGAAGGAGCGAGCAGAAAAGACAGAATAGCCATTCAGAAGTTGGCTTCTCAATATGTGATTTTGAAGGGAGAGCTCTACAAGAGGCAAGCAAATGGAATTCAGTTGAAGTGTTTAAGAAAAGAAGAAGCTCAGAAGGCAATGGAAGAAATACATGCCGGGGTATGTGGACCGCACATGAATGGGTTGAATTTGTCTCGCAAGATTGTAAGACAAGGTTTCTACTGGTTGACCATGGAGACAGACTGTGCAAAGCTGGTAAAACATTGTCATGATTGTCAAGCACATGGTAACATGAACCATTTGCCTCACACAGAGTTACACGGGCTTTCAGAGCCATGGCCTTTTTCAGCATGGGGAATTGACATGATCGGAGAGATTCGACCGAGTGCATCGAATGGACATCGTTTCATAGTATTGGAAGTAGACTACTTTTCGAAGTGGGTGGAAGCCGAGTCATTTCGTAGCATCACAGCAAAGCAGATGGCGAAGTTCATAGCCCGGAACATCATTTATCGATATGGAATGCCACATCATGTAGTGACAGATAACTGAGTTCAGTTTCAAGGGGAAACGAAGACAATGCTACAGAGCTATGGGATATGACATCATAAGTCGTCACCTTACAGACCACAGGTAAATGGGGCAGTCGAGGCAGCCAATAAGACATTAAAGAAGATATTAGCCAAGATGATAGAAAACTGCAAAGATTTGGCCGATAAGTTGCCATACGCCCTGTGGGGGTATAGAACATCAGTGAGAACAGCAACATGAGCCACGCCTTACTCTTTAGTGTATGGAATGGAAGTAGTACTACCCGTGGAAGTTGAGATACAGTCTATGAAGGTTCTAGCAGAAGCAGAGTTACCTGAACAGGAATTGGCCTCACAGAGATTTAAGCAGTTAGCACTGCTGGATGAGAAGAGAATGAAGTCTTTACATCACATGCAGATATATCAAAAGAGACTAGCCCGAGCATTCAACAAGAATGTGCCTCCTACTAAGATCAGAAAGAGTGATTTGGTACTTAAGCAGTCAATGCTGTCGACGAAGGACCCAAGAGGAAAGTTCAGACCCAACTGGGAAGGACCCTACATAGTGCAGAAAGTAATGGGAAATAGGGCAGTGAGACTGCCAGACTTGGAAGGGAACGAGTTCACCGAGCCGATCAACGTAGACATATTGAAGCAGTATTTTGCCTGAGGAATAATAGACCAAGCAGCCACCAGGGCAATCGGTGGAAGACCTAACCCAACGAGATAGGAAACTCATTCCTGCATGCATACATACACGTAACATATTTTGCATTCCTTTTTTGTGTTTGTTTTGTATTCACAGGTTTCAAAAAAGGAAAAGCGGCAAAACATAAGCAAGCTGAAAGCAACAAAGTAGTATCAACATTTTTCAGAAATGGATCTAAGGTTGAGGCCCACATCAGCAACAATATCAGTTTTGGGGACGAGTCCCAGGGTTGAGACCCACGTCATCAGTATCAGTATTGCCAAATATGGCACTCTGGGGCGAGGCCCACATTAACATCAGTATCAGTTTTGCCAGTTACGACACTCAGGGTATGGAGATATTATAGCGACGCCTCAGGTATGGGGTTTAACATGCCAGGTACGGCACTCCGGGTATGGAGATATTACAGCGACGCCTCAGGTACTGGGTTTAGCATGCCAGGTACGGCACTCCAGGTATGGAGATATTACAGCGGCGTCTCGGGTATGGGGTTTAGCATGCCAGGTACGGCACTCCAGGTATGGAGATATTACAGCGATGCCTCGGGTATGGGGTTTAGCATGTCAGGTACGGCACTCCGGGTATGGAGACACTATTGCGACGCCATGGGTATGGGTTTAGCATGCCAGGTACGGCACTCTAGGTATAGAGATATTACAGTGACGCCTCAGGTATGGGGTTTAGCATGCCAGGTACGGCACTCCGGGTATGGAGATATTACAGCGATGCCTCGGGTATGGGGTTTAGCATGCCAGGTACGACACTCCGGGTATGGAGACACTATTGCGACACTCTGGGTATGGAGACGCAACCGCGACACCTCGGGTATGGGGTTTAGCACGCCAGGTATGGCACAACAAAATCAACTCAACTCAAAGAAACAAGCAAGTCAAGTGGCAACTGGCGAGCCAGGTAAGTAAAATGCATTGCATAAACTTTGATAGGATTGTCATTGCACACACTGAACAAGTGTCATCAAAGTGGGGGCGACTGTAGGCACTGCATTTTTGCATATAAGTCCCGATGATGAGTCTCGTATGGAGGCATACTCTTTAGGTTGCGGAAGTCACGGGAAACGAATGTCGGAAGGGAAAATTCAGAATAAGTATGTCATCAGATTCAATTCACATGTTCACTACTTTCGCGTTCGTGCTACGTTCGTGATCACGTTCGAACATCAAGCAGATTGCGGTCGTTCATGTAGGGTTCGAATAGGCGTTCGAACGGTGTCGGTACTTCTGGTTTTGCTGCTAGCCTCACGCCCAAGCCCAATCAGCCCACCAAAACCCATCCAAAAAATAATTAAAATATTTAAAATGCATGTCACAAATTAAATTAAGTTAAATAAATAAAATCAAATCCCTTCATAATCTAATCTAATCAAATCCCTTCCTTAATCAAACACCAATTAAGATATTCACTCCCTAAATTAAACACATCTTTTCCTTTCATAAACCAATCAAAACACTTCCTTTTTTTTAGGATTCCCTTCCTTACCTAGAAACCCTAGAAACCATTATAAAAAGAAGCCTAACCCAACCTTAGAACCCCTAGCTCATTCTCACAAAAACACAAAAGAAATAAGCTCACATTCACGCCCAGTAATCACTAAAAAACTGCCCTCATTGCCGTCCAACAACAACCCTCACAACACACCCCTCACTGCACGCATATTCCATCACCGAAATCCCTCCTTAACAGCAAACATCATCACTGAAATAGTCCATGTAAACATCGAAAATCGCAGCCCAAGACAGTCCCTGTAAACACTGAAAATCCCAGCCCAAAATAGTCCATGCAACCCCCGAAAATCACCTCCACAAAATGCACTGAAAACAACCCAGAAACTGCCCAAATTACCGACTAAAACAGTAGCCCCAATACCCATTAAAAATGCAAAAACCAGTCCCTTCTTTACCGTAAAATAGTGACCAGAAAAGACAGCGAACATTAGCAAAACAGAGGAAACGACAACTCAAAATAGCGAAGCAGCTTACGAAAGCAGTGGACCAGTGAACCGAAGGAGTTGCGGAGCATCAACCCTTCTGAAGGCCGTGTAACGCCCTTTCGAGAGATGACCTAAGAGGTTAGACCTGAGGGCACCCTTCTTATTTATTCTTATCTTTTTTTTGTTGTTTATTAGAATTCCTTCGCATGAGAGTCGTTTTTTGATACATGTTGTGGTCCTTGAATGAATGGAATATGTGTTCTCTCTTGTGGTATATCGGATGGAAACCCAGACGTAAATTTCGTAGCCGAATCCGAATGGACTGTATTACGGTTTGCACTCGGGATACAATGCCAATACCACTTGAGAGATTCACACATTTCGTTTCATCCAACCTTGTATTCGAGCAAGATTGGGTTGCTAGTATGTTATTTATTTTTTAAGCATGATTTAGTCGTTAGTATGTTATTACTTTCTGCATGTTACTTATTTATGCATGATGATATAGTGCGCATGGGCAAATCAAGTTGGATTAAAGGTCCTCCATTTTGGGGGATAAAAAGCCTAAGGGCTACCTTTGTAACAACATTTTGTCGTGTCGGACGAAGTATGTTTGATTGAATGTGATATATGTTTAATCGAGCATACGAGGTCCTATATTATTGTTGTCTTTATTTTATATGCATTGTAATATAATGCGCATGGCCTACTATGGTGGATTAAAGGTCCTCTATTCGAGGGAAATTCCTGAAGGCTACCTTTACCATGATGTTTTGCCGCGCCTTTTATTATGTCATTTAACCTTTGCATATCATTGCTTTATTTACGCATGCATTGCATTCTTGTGCGCATGGGCTAACTAGGGTGGATTAAAGGTCCTCTATTCGAGGGAAATGCCTAAAGGCTACCTTTTCCACGATGTTTTGCCGCGCCGGACGAGGTGTACCGATTGAATGTGAAATGTGTTCCATCGGGCACACGAGGTCCTACATTGTGTATTTGTTTATCCATGCATATGTTTGTGTCATTTCAGATGTAATTTTGGCAATCTCGTTCGAACGGGTTTCCAAATGCTACACGAACGTATTCATCCGGCCTCATTCCATTCGAACGCGTTTACGAATGCTACACGAACGTATGCATTCTGTCTTATTTCCGTTCGAACGCTACTCGAACGCGCATGCATTTTATTGTATCATGCATCAAATCTCATCCCGTTCGAACGCGTTATCAAACGCTATATGAACGCGGATATTCTATTTATTGTTCGAACGCGTTATCAAACGCTACTCGAATTCTTGCATTCTGTTTATCGTTCGAACGTGTTTACGAACGCGCACACACTGGATAGATTCCTTCATCATGTTTCATGCATTTTGTTCCCTTAGTCATTCCCTTCCCCATCACATGCTTAGTTAGCTCTCTTTAATATTTATGCCTTTACCATTATTGCTTGTATATATTTTTCGCATTTATTTATTCGATATGCTCATGAGATTGTATGCTCACTTTTACTATTAATGCCTCTATAGTTGTTATTAGTTACATTATTGCACTTTATTTTTTAATACGTTAATGAATTATGTATTTTGCCTTCATTTCTTTCATTTGCGATTATGGGTGTGCAAACTTGCATGTTGCTTAAATTATCTGGTATGCGTTGCATGAGATTTGGTTGTACTATTGTATAAATCCTTTCACTACAAGTTACATAAGTAAGGGACCATTCCGAACCCAACGGTTTGAGGTCTTCCCTTGCGAGGGGTGAGTGCGGCCTTAAATCATTTTCCCGGTTCACACCGGGTGGCGACTCCATTTTTAGTTCTCCGATTTAGTTCCCCCATGGGCTATTCCATACTCCCAACCGGGACGCGAGCCTGGGATAGCGTCGCCGATTTTTGTGTCCTACAACTAGGTCATGATTATCCGATTAAAGAGACTAGTTACCAGATATCCGATATATGCTTCGTACGGGGCAGACACAATTCCAGCCCTAGGCCTAGAATGTGATATCGATACTGGATCGTAATACGCAATACTACGTATACTACGCCTGACAAAGATTAAATATTCCTTATAAGAATATTTCTGGAGAATTGGGTAGGCATGACGCTTTGCTAGAAGCCAACCATGTCTTGTAAATCGGTAAAAACGTGGTACGGGGTACGCACGTATTCGGATAGTCCGATAACCGAATTTACTGCCAACATATCCAGAGATCTCATTGGTCGCTTCCCGAAGATTCCTCGATGACGTATGACTCGAACATAATTAATCTAGGATTAATTAGTAGAGAGAGAAAATTAATCTAGGATTATTTACAGCGAGAATTTTATATGGGATAAAATTCTATTAGAAGAGAGAGAACGATTAATTTGGAATTGATCGATAAAATAATATATTCGATATATTAAATGAAATTAGATTTCATAACGGAATTAAAATTGGATTTTAATTCGGGCGAACGAGTTAATTTAGAATTAATTCGCGAGCGACTTAAATAGTAATTTTGCTAGGCATAATTATTTAATTAAATTTGATTTAATTACGAACGCAACCTAAAATTCGTTAATTCAGAATTAACGAACCCGAACCCGGAATGTGTTAGCGGGCCCACTCGGATATTGAAATAAAGTGGGGTTCACACAAGTCACCTTTATCAACTTTTGGTTGATGGAAGTTGTTAGTGGTTGATTGTGTGTAAAACACACAAGTGTGAAAGGTTGAAAGACTTTTACCAAAACTTTGAGATTTGGTATATGTCTTTGATTTTTGGAAAATGATAACATTTTTTTACACTTAACACATTTTTCTCTCTTTCTTCTCTCCTTGGGTGTGACCTTCTCCCTCTCTCTTTGTTTCTCCATTTTGCCGAGAACCATCAAGAACAATAGGAAGAATTTCGTTGCAAATTTCTTCCATAGCTAGCACTTAAAGGAGTCATTCAAAGCTGATAGGGAATTCAAAGGAGAGCTTGGAGCAACTTCAAAGGTTGGAAAATTTTGTTATCTCCTACATCCTCTTAGCCGATCAAAGTAAGTACTTTCCGCTATCTTACTTTGTTTATTCACACATCTTTCATGTTTAATAGATCCTAGGTTGTTCTTAGAGAACCCAACAGTTAGACCATTGAAACTATAATTCCAATATACAAAATGTGCTAGTCTTCTAGGTTATAGGAATTCGACCGTATTTTGAAACCAACGACTAAGAATACTTACTTTAAGAATAATTTATAATTGTAATACTATCCCAATATCGGACCACCCAATGTCCAGTATTTCTACATGACTATTCTAATGTCGATGTCATTCTCAGCATATTTATATATCAAACTAATATGCATAATGACATTACCATTAACAAGGTTGAAATGAAAATATAGTTATTTTATTAATAAATAATAAAATATAATGTAAAATATTTTATTCGAATTGGCACTCCAAGCACCAACTTTAATAGCCTCCATCATAGAAAGACTTCATGAGTTATCTGAAACACAAGAAAAAGCAGATGAGTCCTGAAGTCCTATGAGTTCGGTTGCGAATCGAAGAGGACGATATAAAGTCCGAGAAGGCTACCTATAAGACAATGAAGTCTAAGGCCAACATCATCGAGGGTGGAAAAGGTCACAGAAAGAGAAAGAAAAAATGAGGTTGATACTTCCCAAGCAAACAATAAATTCAAGGGAAAATGCTACATCTATGGGAAAAGTGGTCACGTGGAAAAAGACTGTAGAAATAAGAAGTCTTAGGGAAAAGGCAAGAAAAAGAAAAATGAGGCCCATGTCACTAAAGATAAGCTATTAAATGATGAGATCTCAGAGTTGAACCTCTCAATAGTTGTAACTGAAGCCAACTTGATTAGAAACCCGACAAAATAGTGGGTAGACAGCGGGCAACTCATCATATTTATGCCGACGGTAAAATATTTTCCTCCTATCAGAATATCGATGGTGGCAATCATCTGACCATGGGAAACTCGTCTACCTCTAAAGTGGTTGGACAAGACATAATAATTCTAAATATGACATCAGAGAAGGAGCTTACATTGAAGAATTTTTTGCATGTTTCTGATATTCGAAAGAACTTGGTTTCGGGTTCACTCCTTAGCAAGAATGGCTTTAAGATTGTAGTGTGTGCGCACGTAGTTAAGGACTAAGGATGGTAGATGCCCGTAGTGTTGGACAGTTATGACCCATAGCATCACTATTTGTACAGATCATGGTGTTGTTGTAAAAATTAACTATGTGACAAAGAGATTGCTCTCTTATCATTTGTGATTAGATCACCAAGATGTATAAATGATAGGAGGTCCTTATGATTAGTTCCTGGATTGAGATGATATAAGACGGTATCAATCCACGAAGGTTTAATCATTAAATATCCCTAGTCAGAATATTATCGAGATTGGACATCGATAATGCGTAAAAGACTAGTATTACACGTGTACGCGTTGTGAGGGCATAACGGCATAGTTCTCATATATTTGGGTATAGAATACTCATGCAAGTGTAGTTGGAGGTTGTGTTTTACCGATGGTACGGAAAATATCTTAGCTCTGGATAGACCCCTCGGAATTCCATTGGTAGTATGACTATGTGTCTATGGAAGTCCGAAATCAGGGTATGTGTATTTGGTCTTAACTTGAGACTTGCACCGCTAATACTTGCGACAATCAATATACTTTGGTTTTAGGTCGTCCAGGGCTTTAACAGCTTCTGTGTACGCCTCTGCTGGGTATATTGAGAATCGTAGTGTGTTGGGTGTGATGTCAAGACGGAAGTATCACTCCATTCATAGTGGAGATAATGGTCACGTAGGATACGGAACTGGTTCTCTTAAGTAATGCAGTCATCGGGATAAAATGACTAGGTCATGTTTATCCGATATAGAGACTAGTTACCAGAGATCCGATATGTGATTCGTACGGGGAAGACACAATTCCAGCCCCAGGCCTAGCATGTGACATCTGATACTGGATCGAGGTACGCAATACTACGTATACTACGCCTGATATAGATCACATATTCCTGTAAGTATATTTCTGGATAATTGGGTAGGCAAGGCGCTTTCCTATAAGCCAACCTTGTCTTGTAAATCGGTAAAAACGTAGTACGAGGTACTTACATGTTCGGATAGTCCGACGACCGAATTTACTGCCAACATATCCGGGGATCTCATGGGTCGCTTCCCGAAGATTCACCGATGACGTATGACTCGCACCTTATTAGTCTGGGATTGATTAGATGAGAGAGAAAATTAATCTGGGATTAATTGCGGAGATATTTTATCCGGGATAAAATATCATTTAAAGAGAGATAACGATTAATTTGGAATTAATCGATAAAATAATATATTCGATATATTATATGAAATTGGATTTCGACGCGGAATTAAAATTAGATTTTAATTCGGGCGAACGAGTTAATTTTGAATTAATTCGGGCGAACGAGTTAATTTTGAATTAATTCGTTAGCGATGTGAATAGTGATTTCGCTAGGCATAATCATTTAATTGCGTCACAACGGAAAATTCGTTAATTTGGAATTAGCGAACCTGAGCCCGGGATTGTTTGCGAGCGTATTCGCATTTCAAATTCGAGTGCGGCACGCAAATCACATCAAGCATCAAATCGCTAGTCACATCAAGCGTCAAATCATTAGTCACTTTGAGTGATGTGACAACTTGTCACTTCATTGATTGAGTGATGTGAATAGTTGATGGAAGTGGTTGGAAAGCTTTTTAAAAAGCTTGATTGACATATATTATTATTTTATGATTTGGTATATGTTTAATTGATTTTAGAAATCAATTAACTAACACACTTTTACAATTATGTCTACGGATGAGGGGCTGATTTCTTCTTCCTTCACTGCACTTTGCCGTGAGTTCAAGGAGAGGTAGGAAAGTTATTTTTATGGCAAAAATCACCAAGTGCTAGCACACCTTTTGAGTCTTGCAAATGTGATAGGGAAACCTACCCGTGAGCTTGGAATCACAACCCAAAAGCTTGGAGCTTGGAAGATGATCCATGGCAGAATTTTGAAGAGCCAAAACAGCCCACTGCCGAGCACTCTAGGAGGGATCTTGGAGATTTTTGTTCTTCGTCGCATCGCTCATCCGCTCGATGTAAGTATTCTGCAACTTCTTCATGTATTCGCACTTATGTTTTATGCTTGATAATCGATCCTCGGGACTTAGAGTTTTCCTAACAATGGTATCAGAGCCAATATTGAGCATGCAACTTTTTAGGGTTAAAATTGTGTAAAATGTGTTTGAGCATGATTTGATGAAATTGGATGATTGAGCATGCTTAAATGTAGTTTAATTGAAGATTGATTGGATCAATTTCATGAAAAATGGTTTGGAACAATTTTACCCAAAATCTTAGGCTTGGCCGAGAATGATGCTACCCTAATGTCTTGGTTTTTTTTTATTTTTGATTCATTGGATGACTTGAAATCAATTGAGTAATGTTGAATTGGATTTGATTGGATTAAAACCGAATCGATTTGAAAAAACCCTACCATTGTCGAGACATGTATGCATGAAAATGGGTTTGATTTTAATCAATTGTGTTGGACACTAATTGTTGATAAGAAAGATTAATTAGGCTAATTGATGTTTTGGAAATATTGATTTGGGTAATTAATTATGCTATACACTTTGTTTAATTAAATATGAAATTTCGAATTTTTGTAGTTTAATTAAATGGGCTTAAATTGGATTTGGGCTTGAAATGTTGTAATTGGACTTATTGGGCTTGGTTGTACCAAGATGGGTTTAGGCTAAACTGGTTGGATCCAATTGGGCCCAAAATCGTTTCCATAAAGTCCAAATGATACTAATGGACCTTAATTATTTTAATTGGGCCTAATTGGCCTAAATTGATTTCTAGGCTTATGGGGTTATTCCTTGATTGGGCTTTGGTTATTGGGTTTGACCCAAGTTGACTAAAAGTCCATGCCTTAAGAAATTAATTTAAAGCCCATTGGACTTTAATTAAATTGACATTGGATGTTAATCGGGCTTTGAGACCCGTAACGATTAAATTTGGAATTTAAGTCGTAAAGGTTCGTTAATAAAGTGTAATATTTAATTTGGAATTAAATAGCGAATTAGTATTAAATACAAATTAAATTGGATTTAATGTTGTAGTTTAATTTAATTCAAGAATGCGTACTTTGAGTACTTATTCGCAAAACGAGTTTGACTCGTGCAAAATCAAATCGTTGTTTGAATCTTGGATGGTCACTAATATCAGATTAATTAATTGGATTAGATTGATTGATAACATGCTTGTGTGAATACATGGTTGCGATGAATGAATAATGTATATCGGATGGATATTAGATGGGTGGGGCAATTTTGGAAATTGTTGTAATAAATTTAGAATTTATTAATTGGACCTGCTTGTCTAGCCTATTACCTCCATACTCTTTGTATTTCTCTTCTCACCTATTCCCCTCAATGTAAATGAGGTTTCTTTAGAAGTGTTATGTAACGGGTAGAGGCAAATACTTGTGCTAGGGGAGAGAGGAAATTGAGAGATTTGATCTAGGATCAATGTGTTAAGTATCCATCTGCATATCATTATTATTTTATTTACGCGCCTTATTATGTGTTTAGAATGCATGTTTAAGGGTGTATGATGATGAGACCTTAACAAAGATAATAAATTGGTTGCCAATTTGCACGCGAAAAACCCTCACAAAATATTAAGCGTTTTTCCTTCCATTGAGTGATTCTTACTCAAGATCCAAGACTGGCATTGGTTTGTTGGCCAAAGTCAAGGCCTTTGTCCGTCGAGGATGTGTTTGAATCACGAGAGCTTTGTTCCATATTGGTGTCTTGTCCATCGACATTGATTACGAAGATTTCCAAGGCCAATGGGTCACGCTTGACTGAGATCACTAAGCTTGATGTGCCAAAGCCAAGGCTTAGTTGATTCAGAGGAAAAAGATTAGGCAATATATTGGATATATTGGCATATATAAGATATATGTTTCGGACTTGGATGTCCACCTACTGGATCTAGGAATTGGATGGGATCCAATTGATCTTAGAGGTCTACCTAGTTAATTACCATACAATTTGTTGGCCAAAGTCATGATTGTGTGTTATTTAACGGGATCCTAACCCACTAGGAAACAAGGTTTCCCGAGTACTTAACAGAGGGTTAGAGGCTCGCCGAAAAATAGTGGTAGGCAAGTATTAAATTTACAATATTCGTTTAGTTACTTGCCATACGTGCTCATTCAAATATTACGTCAAATAAATTATTTATTAGTTGGACTAATATTTAATGTTGTTTTAATAAAACAGTTGGACTGTATTCAAACTATTTCATTTATAGTTGATTATATAATTGGATTATAGTAATCAATATATTTGATTTAATTAATTATAGTTGATTTTATAATTGGATTATAGTAATCAATATAATTGAATTTAACCTATCAAATTATAGTTGATTATATAGTTAGACTATAGTAATCATTATAATAAATAGTACCTAAATCGTTGATTAAATAGTTGGACTATTAGAATCAAGATAAAATTGAAAGATTAGTGTTTAAAACATAATCCTGGGTGAAAATGTATTTAACCGACTTTAATTTTCAAATTGGGAATAAAACTTCATGATGGTCCTGAAAATCAAGAAGTTACTTTATTTGATAAAATAACATATTATACCTAAGCCCGGAGTTAAGCAAATAAGTAGAGCATGATATTTGGAATATTCATGTGATGATGACTTTAGTGCTTGATCCATTAAACTTGCCAAATAGACTCTTTAATTTCTTTGTCACAACTAAGGATTAGATCCTTAAAGTATGATATTGAAATCGAAGGATCTTCATAGATCTATTCTTAGATCTTAGAAGTACTAAATTGCAATACAAAACTCTTGGAGAGTTAATGGCTATTCTCAAGGAGACAAAGCCAAAGTTTGCAATTAGACGAGAAGTGCAAGTTGCACCTTACTTCAACATACCAGAAGGCCAAGGCTAGGCCGAAGGCTTCTGGAGTGTGGAAAAGGGCAAAGGCAAAATCATTATAATCTTCTGGGAAGATAAAGGACATATCCCAAAATGTCTGCCTAAACTGTGGCAAACGGGGACACGGAAGCGTGACCGCCGTATGGACAAGGCAGACATGAAGGAATTGAAGAACGGGCAAGGCTCTGACTTCAAATATGTTTGTCATCAACATGTTCGCTACTATTATTAAAATTGGATTTTAGATACTTAGTGTAGTACATAAATATGTACTGGTGTGCAGAATCTGCTGTAAGCAGGATATTGACTTCAGATGAGAATTATCTACGAATTGAAAACGGGACGAAAGTCACTGTTTTAACCGTAGATACCTAAGTTTAGGAACTACCCTTCGGGTGTGTACTCAAATCAGGAAAATGTTATAATGTAACTAGTTTGACTAGATACATTATCTCTATATCAGGGTTTAACCCGTTGTGGGTATACCTTTATATTCTAGAACACTAAAGTGTGTTATTATATAAAGATGATATTGAGATAAACACATTAGATGTGAATAACAGAATTTATATTTTGAATATAAATAAATCTCAAACATATGACATGACAAACGAAATAGCTCAAACTGATTTGATCAGAAGAGACTTAAATGTGGCATTGTTGTCTGGGACACATTAAACAAGAATCATATATCCACACTTTTGAAGAGTGGGTACTAGGACAAATTTGATTCCATTCAAATAATGTCTACGAATCTAGTTTATAAGGCAAAGCGCCTAAAACACCTTTACTTGGTAAAAGTGTAAAATGCCACCAATCTGTTAGCCCAAGTTCATTGTGAAGCAAGTGGGCCCATATCTAGCTAGGCTAGAGGTAGATATGAATATTTCGTGACCTTTATGGATGTGGCATCGCGTTATGGTTATGCGTTTCCTTTGAAACACAAATCAGAAACTTTTAAAGTTTCGACACGAAATAGACAAACAGATCAGCTAAAGTATTAAAACATCACGGTTAGATCATGATGAAAATACTTAAGCGATAAGTTTCTCGTATACTTGGAAGAGTATAGTATTCTTTCAATGAGGACTCCTCCCGGAACACGTCAACCTAACGGTGTGTCCGAACGGAGATACTGAATTTTGTTGGACATGATAAGGTTAATCATGAGTCGCTCTGAGCTACTGATGAGTGGTATTTATATCACTATTTCTCACTCATTTAAACTTAACATTTCGTATAGTTTCTTGAGTTATGTGAACGTTTTGATGTGTTTTATTGTTATTTTGCAGATAAATAAAGTTTGGACAGCACTGGAGGCAATTTGGGGCAAAACCGGACAAAAATGCGTCAACAGGAATATTTTCGTCTCTTGCGCGTCGCGACGCTGGAACACTGCGCGCCGCGACGCCCAGCGTGAGCCGAATCTGCTAACATGCGCCTGGTCAATGGTCAACAATTTGAGAAGTTTTGACTTTGCTAAAATGCGCCGTGCCACGTGTCACCATCACATCCGAGCTACTAACGTGCGCCGTGCCACGTGTCAACATCATATGCTGCCGACACTCAGACTTGACACGTGTCGCCTCATCATCAGCCATGTCAGCAGGTCAACAAGTCAACCTTGCCACGTATGTGCCACATCATCAGACACGTCAGCAGGTCAACCTAGTCAACTTGCCACGTCAGCCTCAGCCAATCACAACTTGACACGTGTCACCACGTGTCGCAATCCTATTGTGCCGACAGTGAACCGTCAGCCGCCTTGCCACGTCATCGCCACGTAGTCGCCACGTCGTCGCCGCGTCAGCATGACGTCATCAATGATGTCATCACAATAATTGAGAATTAGCCGCCTTGACACGTGTCGCGTGTACAGTCAGCCGCCTTGCTACGTGTCACCTTCTCATTGTGCCACGTCGACGAATCCAGCGTCGCGACGCTGAACTGCTTGGCGTCGCGACGCGCGAACAGTGCTCGAACAGTGAAAATTTTTACTATAAATAGAGCACGAATTTTCAGTTTTTAGTACACCATTTCCTCTCCCAAATCCTATGTAATTAGGGAGTTTTTCTCTCTCTAAATTTCTTTTAATTTAGTTTTGTAAATTTTAATTATGTTCTGTAATAATAATAATTTACTTTCTTTATTTTACAGTTTTTACTATTCACTATGCGGAGGTAACTTCCCTATGCTAGGGTGAAAGGTAATTATTTTACTATTGCTATTTAGATTAATCTCCCTTAAAAATAATATACTTACTATTTAAAATTCTGATTAATAAAGGAATACCGCTATATTGGTCGGTTGGTAATTTAATTTTAATCTGGTTTAAACCTGACTAATCAAGGAATACCGCTATATTGGTCGGTTGGTAAATTTATTTTCTGTTGGTTTGAACCTGATTAATAAAGGAATACCGCTATATTGGTCGGTTGGTAAATTTATTTTGGTACCGCCTTTATGGCTGGATTATGGACAAATATTACCACCTATATGGCTGGTTGGACTTAATTTGACTTAATCAGGATACCGCCAGATTGGTCGGTTGGTAAAATATTATCACAGTTTATATATTATTTTATGGGAGATATCTAAATTAGTAATAGTAAAAGTAATTCCTTTTACCTTAGCATTTTATTTTTATTGTATTTTTACTTTTCAGTATTTATTTTAACGCAATTATTTTTCAGCATTTTATGTCTTTTATTTTCAAGTTTTTACCAGCCCTAGCTATGTGTAATAACTAAGTTAGTATCTAGGGTTGTGATGAAATTCAATGTCACGGGTTTATAAGGGTTAGATTATAATTTGGGTAATATAAAGATTTATTTATTGAGTCTTAATCTCAATGCTCTTTAATTAACAGGCCATTAATTAAATTGATTAGGTAAACTTAAAATGAACTAGACATAGGGATTTTAAGTTTAAGACCTTAGATTCAATAACCCACGATCTTCCTTAAGGATAGATAACCCTTTCAATAGATTTCCTTACATGATAGGAATATACCTGTCGGGCGGGGGTAGTCTTAATTGGAACTTAATCGTAATGAATCTAGGTAATTTGGTTGACATAGACATATGGTTCAATTAGATTATACTAGGTATTTGTAATTGACCATCGGAAGATGCTTTTACATACATTAGTGTTCCAGGTTAATAAATCAATAAATTACCCAATTATATTATAACCACTTTATCTTTAATTAATATTGGAATAAATCACAACCCTAGATAGCTTTTAATATTGAATTTTCTTAAAATCTACTTTCCAACAATTTTATTTTATTGTCTTTAAATTTAGAATCGTCGCTATTTCAAATCAATTAAACAACCTGTTAGATACTAGTAATCATTTAACCTCATAAAATTAATAACTTAGGTATTAAGTCCTCGTGGGATCGATACTTTTTATACTACTTGAACGATACGTACGCTTGCGTTATACGTGTGTGTTTACGCCGGTCAGCTACCATTTCCTTTAACGGATAAACATAAACAGTGCAAGACTTATTTAGAATAAGGTTCCATAAAATCTATTTGACAGACTTCATATTAGATATGAACAGGAAAGAAACCGGGTTTCTCATTCCTGAAGATTTGGGATGCTGGGCATATGTTTGGATGATTCCAAACTAGAACCCAAATCGGATAAGTGCCAAATTGTAGGTTATCCTAGGGAAACCAAAAGTATAGTACTTATACAACTCACTAGAGAACAATGCAATTGTTTCTTTCCATGCGGTTTTCCTAAGAGGAATACCGATATGCAGTGGTAAGTGAGAGGAAAGTAAAACTCGATGAAAATCGGAGTAATACTATTCGAGGCACCGATTCCTTAATGGAACACAAATAGTTCATCAGGATGAAACTATACCAATAATCTTCGAATGCACAAGAACCACGTAAGTCGGAGAGAGTCAGAAAACAACCTAGGGTATGGGTTTCTGATCTCACCTCATAAAGATGTCAATCTTATTGAGGAACACGAACTGACTACGTATGAGGAAGTGATACAAGGTATCGAATCCCTATTATGGCAAAGTGCCATGATGTCCGAAATGGATTCCATGTATATCAACTATGTTTGGATACTAGTTAATGTATCGCAAGGCATTGTGCCTATTGGTACTATATAAGTCTTCAAGGAAGACATACATGGAAGGTAACATACCAACGTACTAAGCTAGGCTTGTAGCGAAAAGGTATCGTTATCAATATTGTGTCGATTATGACGGAACCTTTTACCTGTTGCCACGTTAAATCCATTTGGATAATGTTTGCTAATGTTGCATGTTTCATTTATGAAATGTGGCAGCTAGATGCCAAAACCGCTTTCCTTAACGGAATCCTTTTGGAGGATGTTTATAACATCCTAACAGTTTTGTCGTACCAAAACTAGCAAACAAGGTTTGCAGGTTATTCGATCCATGTTTGCATTGAAGCAAACATTGGGTTCTTGGAATTATCATTTTGATGTAATCATAATTGTATATGATTTAATTCAAAATAAAAATGATTCTTGTGTATATAAGGAGGTTAGTGGGAGCGCACTGACAATAAAGTCCTATAAATAATGATGATATGTCATTTCTTGGAAATGATATTCCCATAAAAAATCGGTGAAAGCTTGGCTTTCGAGAAAATTCTCTGTAGAATACTTGGGAGAAAACAACTTTTATTCTAGGAATAAAGATCTACTGGGATAGATCTTAAAGTTGTTGACACTCTCCGAGAACTCGTACATTGAAATAAATGTACGCGACCTGGTGTCTCATACGCTTTGAGCATATGGATTCACAATCAGGTCAATCCAGATGATAGTCATTGGATTGAAGTTAAGAACATCCTTTAGTATCTTAGAGAACTAAGAATGCTGTCTAAAACTATGGAGATTGAGAACTTGAAGTGACTAGGATCACTGTGGCAAGTTTCCTATCCAATAAAGACGACTATAAGTCGCAATAACGGTACTATAAAGTTTGAACAACGGAACAATGAGCTGGAAATATTCCAAGCAAGATACTGTTACCAAATAAACAACAAATGCGGATTATTGATGCGGCTAAGGCAGCAATAGAAGCAATTTGGGTCGATAATAAATCTAATTAGATTAGATATTGTTATGTTAGCAGCTAAGCTAGGCTTCAACACAGGCTAAAGAATTAATTGTCTCATCAATGATCCAGATACATACTTCGACTATTCATCTGATTCGTTCGGATCATACATTGTGGCGATGTGATGATCGAATAAATCACATAAGATGATAATCATGCAAATCCACTGACGAAAGTCTTTTCTCAAAAGTTTGAGCGAAGCGTACATAGTTCGGGTGTAGGACACTTGAGTGACTGGCTATAGGCCAAGTGGCAGATTGTTGGACAGTTATGACCCATAGCGTCACTATTTGTACAGATCATGGTGTTGTTGTACAAATTAACTATGTGACAAAGGAAATTGCTCTCTTATCATTTATGATTAGATCACCAAGATGTATAAATGATAGGAGGTCCTTATGATTAGTTCCTGGATTGAGATTATATGAGACAGTATCAATCCACGAAGGTTTAATCATTAAATATCCCTAGTCATAGTATTATCGAGATTGGACATCGATAATGCGTAAAAGACTAGTATTACACTTGTGCGCGTTGTGAGGGCATAACGGCATAGTTCTCATATATTTGGGTATAAGATACTCATGCAAGTATAGTAGGAGGTTGTGTTATACCGATGGCACGGAAAAAAGCTTCTCTCTAGATAGACCCCTCGGAATTCCATTGGTAGTATGACTATGTGTCTATGGAAGTCCGAAATCAGGGTAGGTGTATTTGGTCTTAACTTGAGACTTACACCGCTAATACTTGCGACAATCAATATACTTTGGTTTTAAGTTGTCCAGGGATTTAACAGGTTCTGTGTATGCCTCTGCTGGGTATATTGAGAATCGTAGTGTGTTGGGTGTGATGTCAAGACGAAAGTATCACTTCTGTCACAGTGGAGATGATGGTCACGTAGGATACGGAACTGGTTCTCTTAAGTACTGTAGTCATCGGGATAAAATGACTAGGTCATGTTTATCCGATATAGAGACTAGTTACCAGAGATCCGATATGTGCTTCGTACGGGGCAGACACAATTCCAGCCTCAGGCCTAGCATGTGACATCTGATACTGGATCGAGATTCGCAATACTACATATACTACGCCTGATATAGATCACATATTCCTGTAAGGATATTTATGGAGAATTGGGTAGGCATGGCGCTTTGCTAGAAGCCAACCTTGTCTTGTAAATCGGTAAAAACGTAGTACGAGGTACTTACGTGTACGGATAGTCCGACGACCAAATTTACTGCCAACATATCCGCCGATCTCATGGGTCGCTTCCCGAAGATTCACCGATGACGTATGACTCGCACTTTATTAATATGGGATTAATTAGATGAGAGAGAAAATTAATCTGGGATTAATTGCGGAGATATTTTATCTGGGATAAAATATCATTTAAAGAGAGATAACGATTAATTTTGAATTAATCGATAAAATAATATACTCGATATATTATATGAAATTGGATTTCGACGCAGAATTAAAATTAGATTTTAATTCGGGCGAACGAGTTAATTTAGAATTAATTCGTTAGCGACGTGAATAGTGATTTCACTAGGCATAATCATTTAATTGCGTCGCAATGGAAAATTCGTTAATTTGGAATTAGCGAACCCGAGCCCGGGATTGTTTATGAGCGCATTTGCATTTTGAATTCGAGTGCGGCACACAAGTCACATCAAGCGTCAAATCGCTAGTCACATCAAGCGTCAAATCATTAGTCACTTTGAGTGATGTGACAACTTGTCACTTGATTGATTGAGTGATGTGAATAGTTGATTGAAGTGGTTGGAAAGCTTTTCAAAAAGCTTGATTGACATATATTATTATTTTATGATTTGGTAAATGTTTAATTGATTTTAGAAATCAATTAACTAACACACTTTTACAATTATTCTCTCTCTCAACTCTTCTCCCTCCCTCTCACACCCATGAGGGGCTGATTTCTTCTTCCTTCACTGCATTTTGCCGTGAGTTCAATGAGAGGTAGGAAAGTGATTTTTATGACAAAAATCACCAAGTGTTAGCACACCTTTTGAGTCTTGTGTAGGTGATAGGGAAACCTACCCGTGAGCTTGGAATCACAACCCAAAAGCTTGGAGCTTGGAAGATGATCCATGGAAGAATTTTGAAGAGCCAAAACAGCCCACTGCCGAGCACTCTAGGAGGGATGTTGGAGATTTTTGGTATTTGTCGCATCGCTCATCCTCTCGATGTAAGTTTTCCGCAACTTCTTCGTGTATTCGCACTTATGTTTTATGCTTGATAATCGATCCTCGGGACTTAGAGTTTTCCCAACAGGTAGATCCCAGATTTTAGAATCTGGAGGGTAGTATAGATTCGCACCACCGGCTCCAGATTTGTGGCTTGAGGGACGGCGATACGTAACGCCTTTATACCCTAGATTCAGGAACCATATAGTGGCATGTATTGGGGGACAGCGATACGTAATGCCCCCGCACACTTGGCTCCAATTCAGTGGCTTGGGGATGGTGGTACGTAACGCCCCAAGACCACTAGTTAAAGCGTATGAGGGACGGTGATACGTAATGCCCCATGCCTCAGAGTTTCTAAAAATACTCAGAGACATGGATTTCAGAGTGATGGTTTTATAAAAGAGCTTTTACGAGAAATAGTTTTATAAGAAACTCAGAATTTAATAGAAAGAAAGGTTTCTATAAATTTTCACCGAAAGACATTTGAATTTCAAAAAGGAGGAAAGTTTCAGAAAAGATCTTTTTTCCTTGAGACAATTTTGATTTCAGTAAAATGAATGTTTTGTAAAGCATTGAAGTTTCACTTTTAAAACTGTCCACTCCCAGTGTTTTTATTTTACAGGTACACCCGGAGGACGAGCTCAAGAGGATGGATACTTATGGCAGTCACTAGAGGGTTCAAGTCCACCAGATCGAGTAAAGTCTTTTATTGGATACATGTATAGTTGTGAGTGTGTGTGTAATGAGCCAAGATGTTCATTATTAAGGATTGTAGAATAAGTATATTTTTATATACATTTATCAGCATTAAAGTTCTTTGTATGTTTTTGTTAGGGTAATGGTCCCATGTATGAGTCAGAGTTGTAAGGATTTTATGTAGTGAGTCAGAGGCTCGGGGGATGGATCAGACTATCATTTGCCGGTAGCATCTCCAGGTTAGGGATGTTACAAAGATGGTATCAGAGCATTGTATAGGGAGTCAGTGATTGCAGTGGGCAGAGTGTTGGGGTCTTGTATATATAATATGCCTGGGGTTTTAGTATGCAAGGCATTACCTCTCCAGTATCTGATCCTCGAGTATGTCCTCAAGTTCTATAGACATGTTAGTAGGAAATTCTTAAGCTATCTGAACTTTCTTTTTAAGACAAGTAACCATAGTCCTTATTCTAGTTGGAAATCCTTTCGTAGTTATCATGGTTTATTATCGAAATGTCCAAGGCGAGTTATGAAGATAGACAGTAAGTTTCTAAGAATATTTCACTCTGGAGAGTGGGAAGAGACAACAAGAAAGAAAAGTAAGGAATAATACATAGATGATCAAGCAACTAGAGGCAGTAAGAGGAAGAGACACAAAAATAGATGATAAAGAGAACACTAGAACTTATAGCAGTAAACGAGAATACAATAAGCCTGAGCAAGAGTAAAATATTGAGTAGACCTAAGTAAGGTTTCTTCCTGTTGGACAAAATGACCCATAGCGTCACTATTTGCACAGATCATTGTGTTGTTGTAGCAAATTAACTATGTGACAAGGAAATTGCACTCTCATCATTTGTAATTAGATCACCGTAGATATATAAATGAAGAGAGGTCCCTGTGATTAGTTCATGGACTGAGAATGATATGAGACAGTATCAGTCCCCGGAGGTTTAATCATTAAATATCCCTAGCTGGAGTATTATCGAGAATGGACATCGATAATGCAGAATAGGCTAGTATTGCACTTGTGCGCGTTGTGAGGGCACAACGGCATAGTTCTCATATATATAAGTGTTGGAGACTTATGCAAGTGCGATAGGAGGTCGTGTTTCACCGATGGTACGGGAAACAGCTTCGCTCTGGATAGACCCTTCGTAATCCCATTGGTATTATGACTATGTGTCTATGGGAGGCCGAAATCAAGGTAGGTGTGTATAGTCTTAACCTGAGACTTACATCGCTAATACTTACGATAATCGATAGACTTTGGTCTTGGTGGTACAGGCTTTAACCGGTTCTGCGTACACCACTTCTGGGTTTATCAAAGAGTCGTAGTGTATTGGATGTGATGTCAAGACGGAAGTATCACTCCAGTCATATTGGAGATGATGTCACGCAGGATACGTATTAGTGCTCTTAAGTGCTGCGCGGCCATCGGGATATTATGACAAGGTCATGTATATCCGATTATAGAGACTAGTTACCAGACATCTAATATGTGCTTCGTACGGGGCAGACACTTATCCAGCCCCAGGCCTAGCACGTGACTATCCGATACTGGGCCGATATACACAATACAATCGTATACTACGCTTGATATAGATCTTAATATTCTTAATGGATATGTCCGGAGAATTGGGAAGACTTGGTGCTTTGCTAGGAGTCGACCTTGTCTCGTAAATCGGTAAAACGTGGTACTTGGTACGTACGTGATTCGGATACTCCGACGACCGTATTTACTGCCAACTTATCCGGGGATCTCATGGGTCGCTTCCCGATAATCCCCGATGACGCACAACTCGCACTCTTGAATAATCTGGGATTATATAGAAGAGAGAGAAAATTAATCTAGGATTGATTACGGAGATATTTTATCTAGGATAAAATATCGTCTAGAGAGAGATAACGATTAATTTGGAATTAATCGATTAAATTAATATATTCGATATATTAAATGAAATTAGATTTCGACGCGGAATTAAAATTAGATTTTAATTCGGGCGAACGAATTAATTTAGAATTAATTCGTTAGCGACGTGAATAGTGAATTTGCTAGGCGTAATCATCTAATTACGACGCGACGGAAAAATCGTTAATTTGGAATTAACGAACCCGAGCCCGAGTGTGATTGCGAGCGCATTCGTATTTCGAACTCGAGTGCGGCATCGCAAGTCGCATCAAGCGTCAAATCATTCGTCACATCAACGTCAAAACAAATGTCACTTTGAGTGATGTGATTGATTGATTGATTGATTGATTGAAAGACATGTCACTTTATAAAGTTGATATGACTTGATGGACATTGATATTGGAGTGTGGAACACTCAAGCTTATTACATTCAATTTCTTTGACTTTTTGAAAGTTAATTAATTGGTAAATCATTTAATATTTTTGGAAAATATAAACAAAATGATTTACAACTTTTGTAACAACTTATCACATTTCTTTCTCTCTCATTTTGCTCTCTTCTTCTCACGCCCAAAAGCTTAGAAGTTCACTGGTTTTGAACCAGAAATGGCGTGACACTAAAGGGAAGCAAGAGTGGTTTTTCATGGTGAGAAATCAAGTGCTAGCACACTTACTAGTCTTGCGAAGGTGGTAGGAGGTTCGCCCATGAGCCGGGATCCGTCGGACGAGGCTTGGAGCTCCGTTTTCTCAGCTCAAATCTGAAAATCGAAGGCAGTGGACTGCTGCAGTTGGCGCCCTTGGCAGTGAGGTTTTTGGGCTTCATTCGTCTTCAAATCGACTCAACCGATCGATGTGAGTATTCCGCTACCTCCGTTGATGTATTCACGCATTGTTTTCATGTCTTGTATGATCTTGGGACCTAGATTAATACCAACAATGGCATCAAGATCCTTAGGTTCAAGCATGCAAAATGTAGGGCTTAAAATTTGGGTAAATGTTTGTTGAGCATGATTTGAATGAATTGATTGTTTAAGTATGCTTATAACATGTCTAATTGCATTTTGGTTGGACCAATTTGTTGAAAATTGATTTGGAATAATTTTCCCCAATTTTGTCACTTGGCCGAATGTGTGGATGATTTTTGGGTTCTTGGAAATTTTGTTTTTTGATTCATTAGATGAATTGGAATCATAATGTTTGATGTTAATTTGAGGTCATTGGATTGTACTTTGAATTGGACAAAAAACCCCAAAATCTGGTGTTGGCCGAATGGACTTATTGCCCTAATGTCTTGGTATTTTTGATTTTATGACATTGGATGTGTATGAAATCATTTAGGATGTTGATTTAATGTCGATTGTAGGTTCGATTGGATTGAACCCAAATCGGACACAAAATCCTTCCTTGGCCGAGAGCATGAAGCATGTAAATGGGTTTGATTTTTCAATTTGTGTGTTGGACATATAATAATGAAAACAAGCATGATTAATTAGACTAATTTCATGTTTGGAAATATTGATTTGGGTAATTAATCATGATATACACTTTAGGTAATTAATTGCTAAATTGGATTTATGTAATTTAATTATTTAGGCTTAAATTGGATTTGGTCTTCTAATGTTGTAATTGGGCCTATTGGGCTTGATTTTATCAAGTTGGGTTTAGGCCAAATGGATTGGATCCAATTGGGCCCAAAACCTTAACCATAAAGCCCAAAGGCAACTAATGAACCTTTAAAGTTCAATTGGGCCTAATGGGCCAAGATTGATTTATGGGCTTATGGGGTAAATCCCGGATTGGACTTGGTTATCGGTTTGTTTGACCCGAGTTGACCAAAAGTCCACGCCTTAAGAAATCAATTAAAAGCCCATTTGACTTTAATTGAATTGACGTTGGACGTTAATCGGTCTTTGAGACGCGTTACGATTAAATTTGGAATTTAAATCGTAAAAGGTTTATTAAATAAAAGTGTAATATTTAATTTGAATTGAATAGTGAATTAGTATTAAATGCATATTAAATTTGATTTAATGTTGTAGTTTAATTTAATTCAAGAATTCGTACTTTGAGTACTTATTCGCAAAAACGAGTTTGACTCGAACAAAATCAAATCGTTGTTTGAACATTGGATGATCACTTAATTATCAGATTAATTAATTTGATTAGATTGATTGATAGCATGCTTATGTGTGTGAATACGTGGTTGTGTTGAATGAATAATGTAATATCGGATGGATATTAGATGGGTGGGCAATTTTAGAAATTGTTTTAATAAATTCGATTTATTAATTGGACCTGCGTGTCCAGCCTTATCACCTCTATTCTCTTTGTATTCTCTTCTCACCTATTCCCCTCCATGTAAATGAGGTTTCTTTAGAAGTGTAGTGTAACGGGTAGAAGTAATACAAGTGCTAGCTTGAGTGAGAAAGTGAGAGATTTGATCTAGGATCAATGTAAAGTATCCATCCGCATATCATTATTATTTATTTCATACTCGCTTTATTATGTGTTTAGAATGCATGTTTAAGGGTGTATGATGATGAGACCTTAACAAAGATAATTAAATTGGTAGCCAATTTGCACGCGAAAAACCCTCGTTAAATATCAAGCGTTTATTTTCCTTCCATTGAGTGATTCTTACTCAAGATCCGAGATTGGCAGGGGTTGTTGGTCAAAGTCAAGCCCTTGTCCGTCGAAGATGTGTTTTAATCACGAGGCTTTGTTCCATATCGGTGTCGTGTCCAAGTTGTGGTTTGTTGGCCAAAGTCAAGACCACTTATTGTCCATTGACATTGATTACGAAGCTTCCATGTCAATGGGTCCGCGCTTGACTGGGATCACTAGGTTTGTTGTGCCAAAGCCAAGGCCTAGTTGATTCAGAGGAAAAGGTTAGGGTATACATTCGATGTATAGGCATACATAAGATATATGTTTGGGACTTGGATGTCCACCTACTGGATCTAGGAGTTGGATGAGATCCAATTGATCTTCGAGATCTACCTAGTTAATTATCATACAATTTGTTGGCCAAAGTCAAGATTGTGTGATATTTAACGGGATCCTAGCCCACTAGGAAACACGGTTTCCCGAGTACTCGACAGAGGGTTAGAGGCTCGACGAAAATAGTGGGAGGCAAGTATTGAATTTGCAACATTCGTTCGAATACTCGCTAAACGCGCTCACTATATTTTACTCGTCATATTAATCAAAAGTATTAGTTGGACTAATATTTTATGTTGTTTTAAAAATATATATAGTTGGACTATATACAAACTCATTCGATATATAGTTGATTTTATAATTGGATTATAGTAATCAATATAATGAATTAAAATGATAGTTGATTTTATAATTAGATTATAGTAATCAATATTAAAATTATAGTTGATTAAATAATTGGATTATTGTAATCATTATAATAAATAGTACCTTATTATATTGATTAAATAGTTGGACTATTGAAATCAAGAAATTTTAAAAGTTGAATATTTAAAATATATAATCCTTGGATTAAATGTTTTAAATGATTTAATTTTCATATTGGGAATAAATAATAGGTTAATTTATTTGTTAAAATAACTTATTATGACTAAGCCCATAATTAAGCAAATAGTAGAGCATAAAATCTTTGGAAGATTTATGTGATGATGACTTTAGTGCTTAATTATTATACTTATCATAAATCTATCTTTAGATTTAAAAGTATTAAATTGCAATTAATAATTCTTAGAGAATTGATTTGACTATTCTAGTGGAGAGAAGTCAAAGTTTGCAATTGGGCTAGTTGCACAAGGTGCACATCGTTTCGATATTCCGAAACCCAAGGCTTAGCCAAAGGTTTGTGAAATATTGAAAAGATAATTGACATATCCCAAAGTGACTACCATTTGGATATGGAAGACACGAAGGAATTAAAGAAAGGGCGAGGCTCTGACTTTAAGATATTTGTCAAAGTTATGTTCACTACTAGTATTGAAATTGGATTTTAAATACTTAGTGTGGTACATAAAATATATGTATTGATGTTCAGAATCCGCTATGAGCTGGATACTGACTTCAAGCCGAGATTTCTCTGCAAATCGGAAACGGGACGAAAGTCGCTGTTTCGACCGTAGATACCTAAGTTTAGGAACTACCCTTTGGGTATGTACTTAAATTAGGAACTGTTATAATGTAACTAGTTTGACTAGAGACATTATCTCTATATCAGTGTTTAATCCGTTGCGGATAAACCTTTATATTCTAGAACACTAAAGTGTTTTTTATTATAAAGATGATACTGAGATAAACACATTAGATGTGAATAACATAATTTATATTTTGAATATAAATAAAATCTCAAACATATAAAATGACAAATAAATAGCTCAAATTGATTTGATCAATAGAGACTTATTTGTGGCATTGTTGTCTAGGACACAATTAAACGAGACTCGTATATCCACACTTTTGAAGAGTGGGTACTAGGACTGATTTGACTATTCAAATAAGGTCTGCGAATCTAGTTTATTAGGTAAAGTACCTAAAATACTATTTACTTGGTAATAGTATAAGGGCCACCGATCTGTTAGCCCTATTCATGGTGAAGTTAGTTGACCCATATCTAGCTAGACTAGATGTGAAAATGAATATTTCGTGACCTTAACGGATGTGACGTCACGTTATGGTTATGTGTTTCTTTTGAAGAACACAGATCGTAAACTTTTAAAGTTTTGACACGAAGTGAATTAACAGATCGGCTATAGTATCATTCCGCCACGGTAAGACCGTAATGGAAAATACTTAAGCAGTAAGTTTCATACGTACATGAAAGAGTATGGTATTCTTTCAAATGAGGACTCCTCCCGAGACACGTCAGTTAGACGGTGTGTCCGAACTAAAAACCGAATTTTGTTGGACATGATAAGGTTTATCACGAGTCGCTCTGAGCTGCAGTTTCCTTCAATAGGATATGTATTAACAGTGCAAAACTTATTTAGAATAAGGTTCCATATAAATCTGTTTGACAGATGTCATAAAGGATATTAACAGGGAAGAAACCAGGTTTCTCATTCCTGATAATTTGGGTATGCCAGGCATAACGTTTGGATGATACCAAACTGAAAGACCCGAATTGGAACAGTGCCTATATAGGTTATCCTAAGGGAAACCTTGAGTATAGTACTTATAAATCTCACATGAGAACAATATGATTGTTGCTCACCATGCGGTTTTCCTGAGAGGAATACCAATATGCAGTGGTCAGTGGGAGGATAATGATACTCGATGAAAATCAGAGTAATACTGTTCAAGGCACGAAGTCCTTAATGGAACACAAATAGTTCATCTATGATGAATCTATACCATTAATCTTCAAATACACAAGAACTTCGTAGATCGGATAGAGTCAGAAAACAACCTAGGGTATGGGTTTCTGATCTAACCTCATAAAGATGTCAATCTTATGAAGGTATATCCAACCGACTACGTTTTGAGGAAGTGATACGAGGTATCAACTCCCTGTTATGGAAAAGTGCCATGAATCCGAAATGGATTCCATGTATAACAACTATTTTGGATACTAGTTGTTGTACCACAAGGCATTGTGCCTATTGGTACATTAAATGTCTTCAAGGAAGACATACATGGAAGGCAACATACCAACGTACAAAGCTGGGCTTTAGACGGAAAGGTGTCGTTATCAACATTATGTTAATAATGGTTCAACCTTTTACCTGTTGCCATGGTAAATCCATTTTGAAAATGCTTGTTGATAACTGCGTATTTCATTTATGAAATGTGTCAGATGCAGATCAAAATCGCTTTCCTAAAAAGGAAACCTTTTGGAGGATGTTTACAACATCCTGACGATTTTGTATAACCAACAAACAAGGTTTGCGGGTTATTCGATCCATGTTTGGATTAATGCAAGCATAAGGTTCTTGGAACTGTCGTTTTGAAATAATCATAATGGTTTATGATTTGAATCAAAACGAAATAATTCTTGTGTATATAAGGAGGTTAGTGGGAGAGCGTACTAACAGTGAAATTCCCATAAAGCAATTGTTGAAAGCTTGGCTTTCATAGAAATTCTCCGTAGAATTCTAGGGAGTAACAACCTTTGTTCAAGGAATAAAGATCTACTGGGATAGATTTGGAGTTGTTAACACTCTCTGGAAATTGTACATTTAAAATGTACTTGATAGGGTGTCTCATACGCTTCGAGCATATGGAGTCACGATCAAGTCAATCCAAGTGATAGTCACTGGATTGAAGTTAAGAACATCTGTTAGTATCTTAGAGAACTAAAGATGTTGTCTTAAACTATGGAGAAGGAGAACTTGAAGTGACTGGGATCACTGCTGCAAGTTTCCAAATAATTAAATACTACGGTACTATAAAGTTTGAATAACGGGACAGTGAGCTGGAAATCTTCCAAGCAAGATAATTGTTGCCGAATAAACAACAAATGCGGATTATTGCTGCAGCTGAGGCAGCAATAGAAGCCATTTGGATCGAAAATAAATCTAATTAGATTAGATATAGTTCTTTTAGCATATGAGCTAGGCATCAGCACAGGCTAAGGAATTAAAGGTCTCATCGATGATCCAGATATATACTTTTATATCATCTGATTCGTTCGGATCATACATCGTGGCGATGTGATGATCGTGTAAATCGCGTCAGACGATAATCAAGCAAATCCGCTGACGAAAACCTTTCCTCAGCAATTTGAGCGAACCGTACATAGTTCGGGTGTTAGACACTTGAGTGACTGGCTATGTGCCAAGTGGGAGATTGTTGGACAAAATGACCCATAGCGTCACTATTTGCACAGATTATTGTGTTGTTGTAGCAAATTAACTATGTGACAAGGAAATTGCACTCTCATCATTTGTGATTAGATCACCGTAGATATATAAATGAAGAGAGGTCCCTGTGATTAGTTCCTGGACTGAGAATGATATGAGACAGTATCAGTCCCCGGAGGTTTAATCATTAAATATCCCTAGCCGGAGTATTATCGAGACTGGACATCGATAATGCAGAATAGGCTAGTATTGCACTTGTGCGCGTTGTGAGGGCACAACGGCATAGTTCTCATATATATAAGTGTTGGAGACTTATGCAAGTGCGATAGGAGGTCGTGTTTCACCGATGGTACGGGAAACAGCTTCGCTCTGGATAGACCCTTCGGAATCCCATTGGTATTATGACTATGTGTCTATGGGAGGCCGAAATCAAGGTAGGTGTGTATAGTCTTAACCTGAGACTTACATCGCTAATACTTACGATAATCGATAGACTTTGGTCTTGGTGGTACAGGCTTTAACCGGTTCTGCGTACACCACTTCTGGGTTTATCAGAGAGTCGTAGTGTATTGGATGTGATGTCAAGACGGAAGTATCACTCCAGTCATATTGGAGATGATGTCACGCAGGATACGGTATTAGTGCTCTTAAGTGCTGCGCGGCCATCGGGATATTATGACAAGGTCATGTATATCCGATTATAGAGACTAGTTACCAGACATCCGATATTTGCTTCGTACGGGGCAGACACTTATCCAGCCCCAGGCCTAGCACGTGACTATCCGATACTGGGCCGATATACACAATACAATCGTATACTACGCTTGATATAGATCTTAATATTCTTAATGGATATGTCCGGAGAATTGGGAAGACTTGGTGCTTTGCTAGGAGTCGACCTTGTCTCGTAAATCGGTAAAACGTGGTACTTGGTACGTACATGATTCGGATACTCCGACGACCGTATTTACTGCCAACTTATCCGGGGATCTCATGGGTCGCTTCCCGATAATCCACCGATGACGCACAACTCGCACTCTTGAATAATCTGGGATTATATAAAAGAGAGAGAAAATTAATCTAGGATTGATTACGGAGATATTTTATCTAGGATAAAATATCGTCTAGAGATAGATAACGATTAATTTGGAATTAATCGATTAAATTAATATATTCGATATATTAAATGAAATTAGATTTCGACGCGGAATTAAAATTAGATTTTAATTCGGGCGAACGAATTAATTTAGAATTAATTCGTTAGCGACGTGAATAGTGAATTCGCTAGGCGTAATCATCTAATTACGACGCGACGGAAAAATCGTTAATTTGGAATTAACGAACCCGAGCCCGAGTGTGATTGCGAGCGCATTCGTATTTCGAATTCGAGTGCGGCATCGCAAGTCGCATCAAGCGTCAAATCATTCGTTACATCAAACGTCAAAACAAATGTCACTTTGATTGATGTGATTGATTGATTGAAAGACATGTCACTTTATTAAAGTTGATATGACTTGATGGACATTGATATTGGAGTGTGCAACACTCAAGCTTATTACATTCAATTTCTTTGACTTTTTGAAAGTTAAATTAATTGGTAAATCATTTAATATTTTTTGGAAAATATATAAACAAAATGATTTACAACTTTTGTAACAACTTAACACATTTCTTTCTCTCTCATTTTGCTCTCTTCTTCTCACGCCCAAAAGCTTAGAAGTTCACTGGTGTTGAACCAGAAATGGCGTGACACTAAAGGGAAGCAAGAGTGGTTTTTCATGGTGAGAAATCAAGTGCTAGCACACTTACGAGTCTTGTGAAGGTGGTAGGGAGGTTCGCCCATGAGCCGGGATCCGTCGGACGAGGCTTGGAGCTCCGTTTTCTCAGCTCAAATCTGAAAATTGAAGGCAGTGGACTGCTGCAGTTGGCGCCCTTGGCAGTGAGGTTTTTGGGCTTCATTCGTCTTCAAATCGACTCAACCGATCGATGTGAGTATTCCGCTACCTCCGTTGATGTATTCACGCATTGTTTTCATGTCTTGTATGATCTTGGGACCTAGATTAATACCAACACTTCCCTCCAAGCGATATTTCATCATTTCTTAGAAAATTCTTCCAAGTTGTACCTCGCATAGATAACAAGTTCCCCAAATAGTAAAGAATGGCCAGAATGATAAAAGAAGCAAGAAATATGATTTGGTTGTGAAAGCCCCAATAGACATGAAATACCAAAAGGACGTAGAGATTCTAGACACCCAAACCCAGATTTCAACCGTTCAGTAATACCGGTTAAGGAAATTGTCCTGACAGAGTCTATCTCATACCTATTCTACATGAGTAATAGACTCTACCAGGACACAAAGTACTAGAACAATGACGGTAAAATCCATTGAGATGTAGATTCTTGTCCCATCTTTTACTAACTTAGATAAAGGTAACCATAAAGAAAGTCCAGTACCCGTAGTACTATATTTTGAGACAGAGACAACAGACCTCGAGAGGTGGTTACCCAGAAAGGAACCAAGGAGGTTCCTAAAGATAGAAAAGATAGAACCCGACACAAGTCAATATGGAAAGTTTGCAGTACTAGAAAAGAAACCCATAAATCATACCAATGTCAGTAGGGATCCATCTGAGTTTAAACAGACAGACCTGTGAGGTTGGAGACATACAAGAGTAAAAAGAGTACCAGTACAGACAGTAAGATTAAATGGTATAGCTATAGCCTATAGCAAGGATAGAGAACGAAAGTCTTGAAGAAGCCCTAAAGAGAGAGTTACCACTAACTCGGAAGTACAACCTAGAGCAAAGAGATAGAATATGGATATAATAAAGAAAATACGGGAAGTGACAAGAATGTTTAGTAGATTCAGACATATAAATAACGTAACGAGAATGCAATAGCATAAATGGGAACCTTAGCATAGTTGATAAAAGTTGTGGAGCCCTAAGTCATGGAGTAATCGATACAGATCCCAACAGAACGTATGATAATTTTCTTTTCAGTAGCCCTACTGCCAGTAAAGAGAAGAACAGGCAAAGAATAGTATCTAACGGAATAGACAGATCACAAGGCGGCTAAATAGCCAAACTAAGAAATTCAACAGAACCTAGACAAGAATCACGAGATAGTAATATTTTGTATGAGATAGAATGATCTAGAGGCATAGTAAGTCTAGTCGAATTTAGAAGAAATAAACTGCCCTACCATAAAATAGACAGCCTTCAAGAAAGTAAAGGCTTAAAGGAGTAAGTAGCCAGAGTAAGAAACGCAGAGAACGACCCTAATGAGTTAGAGATACGATTTGTAAAGAGCCCCTCATTTTACTAGAATGGAAGGACCAACAAGAGAATAGCAACCCAGACCAAAAGTATTAGTGGTGATACTCTAATCTGTCAAAGATGATGTAGGGCTTCTAGGGGAGTAATGGCTTAAAATGGTTAAAAAACTGAGATTAATAGGTAATATAATAGAGGTAGTACGGTAGGGGTTTGAAAGAGCATGACCCTTGAGGAGGTTCTTAGTAAGAGGTAGTAAGACCAATAGTAGGAATGAATCATGAGTAAAATCTAAGAAGGAAATTCAGAAAATACCTAGCGGAAGTACCTTAGTGTGGGAGCCAACACCAAATATGTAAATACGGGAGTCCTAGGCTTATAGATGGGTATCACGTGCAACTATAGTATGGGTAGCTAGTGAAATCATCACGTCCGGAAAGGCTTCATGACCAAACCCCACCCTCATTAGACAATAACAACAAAGAAAGACCTCGATGTTCGCCCCAAGATACTCCCAGGAAACAAGTGAATGTGTAGTATAAGAGCAGAATAGAAAAAGGAAATGGCCCTAAATAAAAGACTTAGAAGAGAAGTTGTCTAGATGAAACAATGAAGAGAGAAAGTATTAGTCAAGTAATGACAAAATACAAAAGAACCAGCGTTAGACATGACTAGGGACATGTAAAAGATGATATTATTCGGATAAGGAGACAGAGACATAGACCACAGAAGTTCCAGGTATAGAATAGAGCAAGAAAGAAGACGTAAATGATAACAAGTAAAATTTTTGGAGGTGGAAATATCAAGATAAAATTAGAATTCCATTAGATAGGAAACAGAAGGAAAGTAGCAAGTATAACCCATAAGTTCCCATGTAATATACCTAGCTAAGAAAAAAGGCAAAGTACGACCTGAAAAAGATTTATTGAGGTATAACATAGACAGCCAAGGAAACTAGATATACAAATATGGTTGAAACGAGGACAACATCTGACAGAATAAGATAATGGGAATAACTGAAAAATAAGATATTCTTGAGTGCAATCAACCAAAGAGGACAAGCCAATGTAAATGATAGTTAATCAGATTCATAATAGCAACGAATTTAAAAATACAAAAGAGTGTGAACACTAACCATAGCCAATTTGCAAGAGTTGACGATAATAGTAAGCTAGAAGTACATGAAGGAATTGACCATGAGCTTTGAGATCTTAAGCCCCGCAGATAGGTAGAGATAAGAGAACTTGAAGGACAGAGCTGTTAAGCAATTGAGGCTTAGTAAAGAAAGAAAGAGAATTAAATAGAGAAATTAAGGGGAAGAATACTAAGATTAAAACGAGCGTGAAGAAACCTAGCTATAGGAGACACAAGTATCCTTAAGGACGTGAGAACACTATTTATGAAGAAATCAGATGCATATTCAGTAAAGACATATGACATCAGTACGATTTGGGTATGAATATACTTCTTAGAGATCAGATTGGAGATTAGTGATTTAACTGGAGTAGTTGTGGATAAGATCGTATTAGCACTTGTGTATCAAATTCGGTCAAGAGCTTCCTAGTTAAGTTGCTAGAGTAAAAGAACTAATATCAAGTGAGTAACTGTCTGTGAAGTCCTAGGAAGTATTAACTCAATAAATAAAAAGATTGAGAATAGGTAAATTACAGTCATAGAGTTACAGACAGAAAAAGTAATTCATGTGGGCACCAGTTCGAAGGAAACCTAAGTTCAGACTATAAACGACCGAGAACTTCTGGCACGTCTTTTAGATGTCGTAAAGTGTAGAATGAGAGATAGATGAATTTATGTATAATAAGTTTCGTGAAGTATTTACACCTATATGTAGACAAGATATAGTATATGGTCCTTGTTTCCACACGAGAAATAAAAGTTCCAAATGGACTTTCAAAGGATTAAGCTTTCAGCCATAAGAATCAAATAGAGTACCAGGATAAGAGATTCTTAGGAGTCATAGTATTGAGTTCTTGATCAAAATATCAGAAAGTAAGTAAAGGAAGATAAAGGTAGCAGAGACCAGATATATTCAAACCAAGAAGGACCGAAGAAGTTCAACATTAGAAGGGATTTAAGGATGAATCCTATTTAATGGGGGAGAATTCGTAACACCCGGTAATCCTGATGAATTATACATTATCATAGGCTGATGACTATTACGTTAATGGAGGCATGATACATGATGAAAATCATGTTCAAGCATGAACGTGCTCATGGAAGGACCCTTTGGATATTCGGTAAATTCCCCGTACTTTCGATATGAAATTCATTCCAAGATTAAATCTGGATAGGCCATGGTATTTGGACCGTAACGTTTTCATAATATCTCTGATTTTTATTCCCTTTATATAGTCGAAAAGCTAAGATCGAGATCTATAACTTTCGGGTTGGAAAATTATCAAATTCTAACCAGAAGCATGTCAAAAATGCAACTCAAAAATTTGGATGAATAGTAACCGATGACCAATCTAGACAATTCTCAAAGTTTCTAAATTCCCTCCATTTAAATCATTTTACAAATAGACCCTAGTATATAAAGGGAACAATATTCAAGCATCCCTAACATTTGAGAAAAATAAGAAAACGTGAGAGAAGGAAGATATGAGAAGAAGGAAAAGGGGGAAGTCATTTTCTCACCCAAACCCAAGAGGAAGCAAATGCAAGTTATTCCATAACAAGCTAGGAAGAAGAATGTCAAGCCTAGAGGACTTGAAATGTGAAGAAAATCAAGTGAAATAGGTAAGAAAATCTTGACCCAAAATTTGGGATGTGAAATTTTGAGGATATGATGCCATGTTAGAGTTATTGGCATGCTAGGGAATACATTTAAGTGATTAATAAAAAAGAAATTGATTGTATGATGAAATGCCCAAATTTGTGAGAATCCTAAGTATTGAGCTAAAACAAGAATTATTAGATTAAAGAGTTGTTTGGATAATGATATATTTATAGAATGTATGAAGTTGAAGCTTAATAGAATGGCTTGTGTAATGGTTGTAGTGTAGAAGTGTTGGGAATGCTTTTGGGCAAGTAAGACACGGTGGAGTTATGTTAGGCCCTAGAAAATTTACTTAGCGTCATAACGCATATGAATCAGAGGCTCACTACCTCGGGCCTGATTGGGGAGCGTCACGACGCTCAGAATTTGACATCGTTATGCGTAATAAGTAGAGGCTCTGTCTCGGGTCTGATCAGGTGAGTGTCACGACGCGAAACAGAGCATACTCTCTACTTGGCTCGGCTTGCATGGGCGTCGCGATGCGCCAGACCTGGTGTCGTGACGGGATATAGGAAAAGTGTAATAACATTTCAGTTTCAACCTAGGACATTAAGGACTACCCTAAGAGTCTCATATTAAGGCACATACACGCGATATGACGAGTCGAAAGCATAATACATCTTGTGGTGTTGATGGATTAGTGGAATTGAGAAGTTTAGTCTAACCTCGAAACATATTTCATACCTTATATTCTAATTGAGTTTCTCGATTATAGATCATCGCAGGAACCGCAACATTCTTCGAAGAAGCGAAGTAATATCAGTCAGATCCTAAAATCAGTGAGTTGACACTTTTCTCAAACTGATTTTATTTAATTGTTTTGATATCAGACTTACTTTTTAAGCCTATATGGCTTTAGCCAGATTTATTTTCAATTGTTTTAAGAAATAGAATTTTTTAGAAAGATAAGTTTTATGACAGTTGTGTTGGGGTTTTGGGAAAAGGCGAGGCGGAAGCGCTGTTCGGGTGAAACCGTAATTTAAAAACCTTTTTAAATTACCAAAAAAATTAATCAATATCTAATATGAATAATTTATTTATATTTCACCTAAACACATTTATTTGATATCAAATAACGAATTAAATAAGGTAGAAACTTCGTGAAACTTTTACGAAAAATATTTTTCCGAAAAATGACGCAAAACGCATTTTTAACCGAACCGACCACCCAACACTTATGGGGACTGCCCAGGTCAGCCCCAATAGTGTTAGGGTAGTTCATGGGCTACCCGAACAGTGACCAATTCACTATTTGGGTAGCCGTCACCCGGTTGACTCAAAAGTCACCCGGTAACACCGTTTTTTCCCGTTTTCGCTAATTTCAACTCTGAAACAATTTCAGGCAATTCTTCCAACACCCAAAACACATCCAATACATTCAAAAGACATAATTTTCATCACAAAAACATAATTAATTCCAATTTTTCAAGATTAATCCAATTAATCAAAACATCAACCAAAGTCACCACACATAAAGCACCCATGAACAATTCTAGGCATTACAAGAGTGGTCATAACACTCTATAATGGAAACATATCATCAAATGAACAATTGGATACATATTACAATAATAGCACCCAAAACACTTCACACATGCATCATCACATCCATATCCATCCACCAAAACCAAAAGCCCCAATTTTAACAAACCAAGGAACCCTAGAACTATTCTAACAATTCAAAAAAATAAGAAAATAATTTTCAAGCTTAGGGTTGTAGAAGATTACCTTTAATCTCTTGATTTCCTAAGCTTTTTCTTGAATTTTCCTTCATTTTCTTCATGATTTGTTCGAACCAAAATATTTGAGAGCTTTTCTAATAGTGGTGTTCGTCTATAATGGAAGAAGAAGAAAAAGAAACAAATTTTTAATTTAAAACCACTTTGCCGACTTTAGGGGCATTTTGGTCATTTTGGAAAAATTAAATCAATTAATTAAATCAAACTTTATGTTAACAAATCATATTTGCACATATAAAGTTTAATTAAATCATGCCATATGTCACCAATAATAATTAAACATTTTTCATAATAATTATGAAAAAGTTTATCAATTAATTATTCAAATATTTAATATTTAATATTTAATATTTAATTAATATAATTATTATTATATATGTATTTTATTTACATTAAATAACAAATACATATATTAATGACATAAGTTAAAATCTCATTTGACAATTAATTAATGTGTATTTAATCAAATTATATCAAATACAAATACACAGTAGTTATTAAATGACCAAAATCCCGTAATGCATGTGTTTTCATTTAACCGATTAAATAATTCGAATTAACTCATTTAATCTGATGAAGTATTATGAATAATTTGTATTATTCATAACGCGTTGCCCAAGTGTTCAACGAGTAAACTTCATATTGTGGGACTCTCTAAGTTTAGGTTTATCCGTCACGAAATCCAATTTCGTGTCCATAATTCACCCACTCATGAATTATGACGACCACGGATAATCTCGCTAAACTATGCAAGTCAAGGTCATTGCATACGTATAATCCATCTGTCACAAGACATCCATATTATACCTAGAATATAGATAAAAATGTCAAATCCTTTCGGTATAATATAGTCGACTTTCAATTTACGATCTCAAAATAACAGTCAAAACTGACTTCCGAAGTTATACCACGGCCATGGATTTACTAGATAGCAAACACGTGTTGGATGCATATGCCCTGTACACAGAACTGACGGATTCTATCTTGATACGCACAAGATATCATGAGCATTAGTCCACACCCAACGAACAGGCGGAGGTCTAATCTAAATAGTTCGGTGACGTGACTGCTATCAAAGTGTGGAGGATAACTCATATATCCACAGTGGTATCTCAAGTCGAATGACCACTTTGCTCGCTCAACTCGAGAAGATTCCAATTGACATTGGTGTACCATCTATTAGGAAATATTCAGGGAGTCGTTCAGTGTTTATCAAATAAACACCTATATGTCTATACGAGTCTCTCGAGACTCATGGTTCATTGGGATAAACCATCGGACCAAGTCACGATATACGACATATACTGGTCTCAACGGATTTTACTAACCGACCCGTGTTAGTAAATCTTGACCAGGAATTTTATTTAAGGATATACATCTTATAGTGCGCTTCCCAATGTCAATTACAAACTATGTTGTAACTACGCACTACATTGTAAAGCCAAGGGTCTTTGTCTAATATACACATATCACTAAACCAGATTTAGTTTCAATCTAATCGTAATTAGATCGAATATGTGTATAAAAGATGAGGTGCTATAATTAAATAAGTAATATTATGGAAAATGAAATTGCTCGTATTCATGTATCGGACATAAATACGATCCGGATTGGCACTCCGAGCACCAACCCTAACAAGTTTTTTTACGAACGATAATTGTTTTAAAAAGATTGATTTTCAAGGCTTGAGTTTTAGGATTTTCGAAGCATGGGGAAAAACCCACCTCAGTTGTAACTTGGTACAAATATGGAATTGACGGTTACAGATATCGTGTGCACACGTATTTCAGGACTATGGATGATAGATGTCTATAGATCCCAGATTCAGAGTCTGGAGGGTAGAATAGATCTGCACCCCCGACTCCAGATTTGTGGCTTGGGGGACGATGGTACGTAAAGCCCTAAGACCACCATATTTCAGGGCTAGGGGGACGGCGATACGTAACGCCCATAGACCCTAGATTCAAGGACAAAATAGTGGCATGCATTGGGGGATGACGATACGTAATGCCCCAATGTCATAGATTTGCACACTTGGCTCCACTTTAGTGGCTTAGGGGACGGCGATACATAACGCCCCAAGACCACTAGTTTAGACGTATTGGGGGACAAAGATACGTAACGCCCCTATGCGTGATATTTTCTACAGGTACTCAGGGACATGGATTTCATAACGATAGTTTTATAAAAGAGCTTTTACGAGAAATAGTTTTATAAGAAATTCAGAGTTTTACAGAAAGAAAGGTTTCTAGAAAGTTTCACAGAAAGACATTTGAATTTCAGGAAAGATAAGGTTTTCAGAAAATATCCATTTTCCTTAAGACGATATTGATTTCAGTAAAACGAATGTTTTGTAAAGTATTTCAGTTTCATTTTTAAAACTGTCCAATCACTAGATCGTTCCAAACGATCTAACTCCCCACTCCCAGTGTTTTTATTTTATAAGTATACCCAAAGGATGAGCTCGAGAGGATGGATACTGTTGGCAGTCACTAGAAGGGTCAAGTCCACAGATCGAGTCACAACACAGTCATAGTCAAGTAAAGTCTTGTATTGGATACATGTATAATTGTGAGTATTTTAGAAGAAGTATATTTATATATACAGTTATCAGTATTAAAGTTCTTTGTATGTTGTTGTTAGGGCAATGGTCCCCATATATGAGTCATATTCGAGTCAGAGTTATAGTAAGGATTTCTTGCAGTAAGTCAGAGGCTCAGGGGGATGGATCAAACTATCTTCTACTGTTAGCATCTCCAGGATAGAGATGTTACAATCCATGGATAAACTACCACAGCCCGTCAAGCTATCTTTTTCATGTCATAACAACTGGTGGATACCAAAGAAGAAGGCACATAAGACTATCTGGTTCGCTATATTGAAGCCATTGTGACCACTTGGGTGGTTAAGTCTGGCTGAAGACGTTTAACTTAGCGCTAGCGGGGAGGCAACCCTTGCATTTGATAATTTTTTATTTTATTTACTTTAGTTTTATTTTTTTGTGTTATTTTCTTGTTTATTAGTTTGCATGTGTATTTATGCTGGTGTTAACGCAACCCAAACAACTTCCTCTACCAAATTCTGACTAGCAGGAGCCTGATCAACTACATACATGGTAGTGTTGTTCCTCACAAGTTTTAAGTTTGGGGGTGTGTGTATGTAGTGATAATTCCTGCTATTTATAAAAAAGAAAAAATATTTTGTTTTCTTAAAGTCCTACGTAATAAAGCATACGTCTAAATGACGAGTTTTGTTTATTTTAGGATGAAATCTTAGAAATGATAAGTGCCCAATTTATTTTTATCTGATGCCTTGAGTAGGTGATCTAAGTTAAACTCGTAAGAACTTGACAATAGGTTTTTAGTAGTAAAAACCTAGGTAGTTGGCAAAGTTTCTAGTTGAAGAAATTGCTTGCCGATGAATGACCGTTTGCCTAGATATCTATCTAAATATGCTAGTGTTATGATGTATGGTATGGTTAAAAATAAAAGAGAGAGAAAAGAAATAAAAAAAAACGAAAAAGAAAAAGTTAAACCACCTATAACCGATAAGCGTGAAGCTACTCATGGGCGAGTGTTAGGACTACAATGAGGAAAAATGCTACTTTAAAGGGTATGTGTGTTAAAAAAATGAAAAAAAGAAAAAGAGAAAACAATTGTATCATACTGAGCACATAATAAGTAAATACATAGCACTTTTGAGATATCTAGATTGGTTTGACCCATCGGATCTCAAATTTTTAAATGAAATCATTAAGTTGGCTTATTTAGGATTCGGGGTGTGAATGCATAAGGACTCCAGGAATTCCCTATAAATATAGAAGCTTATTCAAAACCCTAAATGGGAGAAAAATACACAACTCAAGAGTTCTAAACACATATTTTAGAGAGATCCAAATAGGAAGATTGAAAAGCGACAATGGGAGACGAAGACGGTGACGTCCGAGGACGAATGGATTCGAATCGGGTTTAATCATCTAGTTTTTTTCTTCAACTCTAATGATTTCTAATATGTTCTTGACATTATTTTCATTGTTTTTATCTTTAGTCATGAACTAACTCAAATATTCTAGAGGATGATGTAGTCTATGCTTGAACCTATGTATTATTTTCCAATTTAATTGTTATAAAGTTTTGAATCTGTTTATTTATATTCTCTTGTGTTTAATGCTTCTACTTTGTTGGCCACAAATTGAGATGATGCATGTTTAGAATCTATCGCTTGGGAGAAGGGATTTCGAATAGGATCTAGAGAATATAATTTAGGAGATTTGTAGAGTTCGGGAGAATCTATAATCCCTTTGAAGTCGTTAACAAAGAATCACATAGAGTAATGAATTGTTAATTACTAGATTTTTATAGGGATATCGAAGTCGGAAATTGATAATATTTTTACTCGGCACTCAGGAGAGGGAGTTAGAATAATTTAGGGTTCTTGGCTTAATAAACAATGCAACTGAATAAGAATTGATTGGCATATCAAATACATAGGGGACAGCTATGTGAAATCAGACTCTAGAATCTATCTCATCTTGGTCTATCTTTATTAAACGTTTAGATTTCTTGCTTATTTAGTTTTTTAATTTTAAATTTAGAATATTTTAAATTGCTTTCTAAATAAATTTAGGTTGATCAATTATAGTACTTAGTGAGAGTTTGATTACAATCCTTGTGGTTTCGACACTCATACTTATCTTTTACTAAACTTTGACACCGTATACTTGCGATACGATAATCTCGCAACAGGTGTATTGAAGTATTTGGAGAAAATTGTAAGTGTTTAGAATTGATTTGAAGGCAAAATTACTCACTGTCAAGATTTTACACAGGCCAGCGTCGCGACTCTGATGACTAGCGTCGCGACACTCAACATTCAGTGATGTAGGTGTCACGACGCTAGCTATTAGGCATTGCGACACAGAGCTCTCGTAGTTTTGGGCGTCGCGACGCCCAAACAGAGTACCGTGATGCGCCGTGACCTGATGCCTGTTGGACAGTTATGACCCATAGCATCACTATTTGTACAGATCATGGTGTTGTTGTACAAATTAACTATGTGACAAAGGAAATTGCTCTCTTATCATTTGTGATTAGATCACCAAGATGTATAAATGATAGGAGGTCCTTATGATTAGTTCCTGGATTGAGATGATATGAGACGGTATCAATCCACGAAGGTTTAATCATTAAATATCCCTAGTCAGAATACTATCGAGATTGGACATCGATAATGCGTAAAAGACTAGTATTACACTTGTGCAAGTTGTGAGGGCATAACATCATAGTTCTCATATATTTGGGTATAGGATACTCATGCAAGTGTAGTTGGAGGTTGTGTTTTACCGATGGTATGGAAAACAACTTCGCTCTAGATAGACCCCTCGGAATTCCATTGGTAGTATGATTATGTGTCTATGGAAGTCCGAAATCAGGGTAGGTGTATTTGGTCTTAACCTGAGACTTCCACCGCTAATACTTGCGACAATCAATATACTTTGGTTTTAGGTCATCCAGGGCTTTAACAGCTTATGTGTACGCCTCTGCTGGGTATATTGAGAATCGTAGTGTGTTGGGTGTGATGTCAAGACGGAAGTATCACTCCAGTCATAGTGGAGATAATGGTCACGTAGGATACGGAACTGGTTCTCTTAAGTACTGCAGTCATCGGGATAAAATGACTAGGTCATGTTTATCCGATATAGAGACTAGTTACCAGAGATCCGATATGTGCTTCGTACGGGGCAGACACAATTCCAGCCTCTGGCCTTGCACGTGACATCCAATACTGGATCGAGATACGCAATACTACGTATCTTACGCTTGATATAGATCACTTATTCCTGTAAGGATATTTCTGGAGAATTGGGTAGGCATGGCGCTTTGCTAGAAGCCAACCTTGTCTTGTAAATCGGTATAAACAAAGTACTAGGTACGTACGTGTTCGGATAGTCCGATGACCGAATTTACTGCCAACATATCCGAGGATCTCATGGGTCGCTTCCCGAAGATTCATCGATGATGTATGACTAGCACTTTATTAATCTGGGATTAATAAGATGAGAGAGAAAAATAATCTGGGATTAATTACAGAGATATTTTATCTGGGATAAAATATTAATAAAGAGAGAGAACGATTAATTTGGAATTAATCGATAAAATAATATATTCGATATATTATACGAAATTGGATTTCGACGCGGAATTAAATTTAGAATTTAATTCAGGCGAACGAGTTAATTTAGAATTAATTCGTTAGCGACGTGAATAGTGATTTTGCTAGGCATAATTATTTAATTACGTCGCAACAGAAAATTCGTTAATTTGGAATTAGCGAACCCGAGCCCGAGAGTGTTTGTGGGTGCACTCGCATTGCGAATTAAAGTGTGGCCCACAAGTCACATCAAGCGTCAAATCACTAGTCAATCGATTGATGTGATGTCTAGTCACTTTGAGTGATGTGACAACATGTCACTTGTGATTGATGGTGGTAGTTGGATAATTTTAATGCTTGTACCTTTTTTGACTTTTTGAAATTCAAAATTTTGGTATATGTTTAATTGATTTTGGAAATCAATTAACTAATACTCAACATTTTTTCCTCTCTTCTCTCCTCTCACTCTCACGCCCAAAGGGTCATTTCTTTCTTCTTTTCTTGCTGAAAACCGAGAATGAAGAAGATGAATAGTGAGGGAATTTTGTGGCAAAATTCCAAGGTGCTAGCACACATTCGGGGTCTTGCGAAGGTGAAAGGGAACCGCACTTGTGAGCTTGGAATCACCACCCAAAAGCTTGGAGCTTGGACCGAAAATGGAGGACATAAACCAGTAAAGTCGAGAGCCTCATGGAGCTTCAAAGGGCTTAAAAAGTTTTTGTTCTTCGTCGTATCGCACAACCGATCAATGTGAGTATATTCCGCAACTTCTTTGATGTATTCACATGATGTTTCATCGCTTTGATCGATCCTCGGGACTTAGAGATTTCCCAACAATGGTATCAGAGCGAGTAAGAGCATGAAACTTGATTGAAGGTTAAAATTGGGTAAATTGATTTTGAGCATGATTTGGTTAAATTTTTTGATTAAGTATGCTTAAATGATGGTTAATTGAAGTTTGATTGGATCAATTTCATGAAATATTATTTGGAACAATTTTTGCCCAAACTTATGGCTTGGCCGAGAATGACATAGCCCTAAATGTCTTGGTATTTTTTGTGTTTTTGATCATTGGATGAGTTGGAAAACATTGGGTAATGTTGAATTGGATTTAATTGGATTGAATTCAAATCCGACATAAAAATGCCCTTATTGCCGAGACTAAATGAGCATGTAAATGGGTTTGATTTTTGATCAAATGTGTTGGACATGTTTTGTTGTTAATGAGCAGGATTAATTAGGCTAATTGGTGTTTTGGAAATATTGATTTGGGTAATTAATTATGATATACACTTTGGTTAATTAAATTGTGAAATTTGAATTTTTATGATTTAATTAATTGGGCTAATTTTGGAAATTGGGCTTTAAAAGTTGTTATTGGGCTTATTGGGCTTGGTTGTACCAAGATTGGTTTAGGCAAATTGGTTGGATCCAATTGGGCCCAAAACCATTTCCATAAAGTCCAATTATGACTTAAATGAACCTTTTAAAATTTTAATTGGGCCTAATGGGCCTAAATTGATTTCTAGGCTTATGGGGTTATTCCTTGATTGGGCTTTGGTTATTGGGTTTGACCCAAGTTGACCAAAAGTTCACGCCTTAAAGAAATTAATTGAAAGCCCATTGGACTTTAATTAAATTAACATTGGATGTTAATCGGGCTTTGAGACCTGTAACGATTAGATTTGGAATCTAAGTCGCAAAGGTTTATTAATAAAGTGTAATATTTAATCTGGAATTAAATAGTGAATTAGTATTAAATACATATTAAATTGGATTTAATGTTGTAGTTTCATTTAATTCAAGGATTCGTACTTTGAGTACTTATTCGCAAAACGAGTTGGACTCGCGCAAATTCAAATCGTTGTTTGAACATTGGATGGTCATTAATTATCAGATTAATTAATTGGATTAGATTGATTGATAACATGCTTGTGTGAATACATGGTTGAGATGCATGAATAATGTATATCATATGGATATTAGATGGGTGGGGCAATTTTGGAAATTGTTGTAATAAATTTAGAATTTATTAAATTGGACCTGCGTGTCCAGCCTATTACCTCTTTGACTCTATGTATTTCTCTTCTCACCTATTCCCCTCAATGTAAATGAGGTTTCTTTAGAAGTGTTATGTAATCGGGTAGAAGTAATACTTGTGCTAGCGGGAGAGAGGAAATGGAGAGATTTGTTCTAGGAAAAATGCGTTTAAATATCCATCCGCATATCATTATTATTTTATTTATACGCGCCTTATTATGTGTTTAGAATGCATGTTTAAGGGTGTATGATGATGAGACCTTAACAAAGATAATAAATTGGTTGCCAATTGCACGCGAAAAACCCTCAACATCATATTAAGCGTTTTTCCTTCCATTGAGTGATTTTTACTCAAGATCCAAGACTGGCATTGGTTTGTTGGCCAAAGTCAAGGCCTTTGTCCATCGAGGATGTGTTTCAATCATGAAGGCTTTGTTCCATATCAGTGTCTTGTCCAAGTTGTGATTTGTTGGCCAAAGTCAAGATCACTTCTTGTCCATCGACATTGATTACGAAGCTTTCCAAGGTCAATGGGTCACGCTTAACTAGGATCACTAAGTTTGTTGTGCCAAAGCCAAGGCTTAGTTGATTCAGAGGAAAAATGTTAGGCAATATATTGGATATATTGGCATATATAGGATATATATTTCGGACTTGGATGTCCACCTACTGGATCTAGGAATCGGATGGGATCCAATTGATCTTAGAGATCTACCTAGTTAATTATCATACAATTTGTTGGCCAAAGTCAAGATTGTGTGTTATTTAACGGGATCCTAGCCCACTAGGAAACAAGGTTTCCCGAGTACTCCACAGAGGGTTAGAGGCTCGCCGAAAAATAGTGGGAGGCAAGTATTAAATTTGCAATATTCGTTTAATTACTTGCCATACGCGCTCATTACAAATTATTCGTCAAATAAATTAATATATTAGTTGGACTAATATTTAATTGTTGTTTTAAAACAGTTGGACTATATTCAAACTATTTCATTTATATTTGATTATATAATTAGATTATAGTAATCAATATATTTGAATTAATCTATTAAATTATAGTTGATTATATAGTTGGACTATAGTAATCATTATAATAAATAGTACCTAAAAATCGTTGATTAAATAGTTGGACTATTAGAATCAAGATAAAATTGAAAGATTAGTGTTTAAAATATAATCCTGGGGAAAATGTATTTAAACGACTTTAATTTTCAAATTGGGAATAAATTCAGGATAGTCCTGAAAAGCTAAGAAGTTACTTTATTTGATAAAATAACATCTTAGGCCTAAGCCCGGAGTTAAGCAAATAGTAGAACATGATATTTGGAATATTCATGTAATGATAACTTTAGTGCTTAATCCGTTATGCTTGCCAAATAGACTCATTAATTTCTTAATCAGAACTAAGGATTAGATCCTTAAAGTATGATAATGAAATTGAAGGATCTTCAAAGATCTATTCTTAGATCTTAGAAGTACTAAATTGCAATACTAAACTCTTGGAGAGTTAATGGCTATACTCAAGGAGTCGAAGCCAAAATTTACAATAAGGCAAGAAGCGCAAGGCGCATCTTGCTTCGACATACTAGAAGGCCAAGGCTTGCCCAAAGGCTTTTGGAATGTGAAAAGGGAAAAAGGCAAAATCATTATAATCTTCTAGGAAGACAAAGGACATATCCCAAGATGTCTGCCTAAATTGTGGCAAACAGGATCGCAGAAGCGTGACTGCCATTTGGACAAGGCAGACATAAAGGAATTGAAGAACGAGCAAGGCTCTGACTTCAAATATGTTTTTCATAAGCATGTTCGCTACTAGTATTAAAATTGGATTTTAGATACTGTAAGTGGTACATAAATATGTATTGATGTGCAGAATCTGCTATGAGCAGGATACTGACTTCAATTGAGATTAATCTGCGAATTGAGAACGGGACGAAAGTCGTTGTTTTAACCGTAGATACCTAAGTTTAGGAACTACCCTTCGGGTGTGAACTTAAATTAGGAAGCTGTTACAATGTAACTAGTTTGACTAGATACATTATCTCTTATCAGGGTTTAACTCTTTGCGGGTATACCTTTATAACCTATAACACTAAAGTGTTTTATTTTATAAAGATGATATTGAGGAAACACATTAGATGTGAATACCAGAATTTATATTTGAATATAATAAATCTCAAACGTATAACATGACAAACAAATAACTCAAAATAGTTTGATCAATTAAAACTTAAATGTGGCATTGTTGTCTGGGACACAATTAAACAAGACTCGTATATCCACACTTTCGAAGAGTGGGTACCAGAACTAATTTGATACCAATCAAATAATGTCTACGAATCTAGTTTATTGGGAAAAGTGCCTAAAACACTTTACTGGTAAAAGTGCAAAATGCCACCGATCTGTTAGCCATTGTTCATAGTGACGTAGGTGGGCCCATATCTAGCTAGGCTAGAGTGGATATGAATATTTCATGACCTACACGGATGTGGAATCGCGTTATGTTATGTGTTGTTGAGTTTCAATCAAGTCCCAAGATCATAAATCATGCATAAAAACGAGTTGAATACAACCAAGGAGTAAGGCGGAATACATACTCACATGATGGGTTTTGATGCTAGGAAGAACAAGTTCCGTTTTTTGCCTCCCTCCAAGCTCGGCAGTGGCTTTCCATGCAGTGGACTGCTCGGTTTTGCTCCTCTTTGAACCTCAAAAATTCGGCCATGGATGATGAACACCATTGAAGCTCCAAGCTTCAAGCTTTCCAAGCTCACAAATTCGTTTCCCTATCACCATAATATAACCCATGTGTGCTAGCTCATGTTTTGCAACAAAACACTCTCACTTGCTTCTCTTTCAATTCGGCAGTGACCAAAAATGAGAAGAAGATGAAAAATGGCTCTAAGCCGTGAATGAGAGGGAGAAGGAAAGAGAGGGAGAGAAGAGATGCGTAAAAAAGGAGAGAGAGAAAAAGTAAAAGTAAAATAAAATGTATAGGTTTTTATATTTCTAAAATTAATAAAACCATTTACCATTTCTTTTTACTTTTCCTTAAATGCTAAAATCAAAAGCAAAAAGCAAAAGTTACTTTTTCAACTTCTACATCAATCACTCAAATCAAGTGACAACATGTCATATCACTCAAAGTGACATTTGATTTGACGATTGATGGACTAGCGATTTGACGCACGATTTGACTTGCGTGCCGCACTCGAATTCGAAATGCGAATGCGCTCGCAAATAATCCCGGGCTCGGGTTCGCTAATTCCAAATTAACGAATTTTCCGTTGCGTCGTAATTAAATGATTACGCCTAGCGAAATCACTATTCACGTCGCTAACGAATTAATTCTAAATTAATTCGTTCGCCCGAATTAAAATCTAATTTTAATTCCGCGTCGAAATCCAATTTCTTATAATATATCAAATATATTATTTTATCGATTAATTCCAAATTAATCGTTCTCTCTCTTTAATTAATATTTTATCCCAGATAAAATATCTCCGTGATTAATCCCAGATTAATTTTCTCTCTCTTCTAATTAATCCTAGATTAATTAAGTGCGAGTTATACATCATCGGTGAATCTTCAGGAAGCGACCCATGAGATCTCCGGATATGTTGGCAGTAAATACGGTCGTCGGATTATCCGAACACGTAAGTACCTCGTACTACGTTTATACCGATTTACAAGACAAGGTTGGCTTCTAGCAAAGCGCCATGCCTACCCAATTCTCCAAAATATTCTTACAGGAATATATAGATCTGTATCAAGCGTAGTATACCGTAGTATTGTGTATATCGGCCCAGTATCGGATAGTCACGTGCTAGGGCTGGGGCTGGATAAGTGTCTGCCCCGTCCGAAGCACATGTCGGATGTCTGGTAACTAGTCTCTATAATCGGATATTCATGACCTGGTCATAATATCCCGATGGATGCGCAACACTTAAGAGCACTAGTACCGTATCCTGCGTGACATCATCTCCACTATGACTGAAGTGATACTTCCGTCTTGACATCACACCCAATACACTACGACTCTCTGATAAACCCAGAAGTGGTGTACGCAGAACCGGTTAAAGCCCTGTACCACCAAGACCAAAGTCTATCGATTATCGTAAGTATTAGCGATGCAAGTCTCAGGTTAAGACCAAATACACCTACCCTGATTTCGGCCTCCCATAGACACATAGTCATAATACCAATGGGATTCCGAGGGGTCTATCCAGAGCGAAGCTGTTCCCGTACCATCGGTGAAACACAACCTCCTATCGCACTTGCATAAGTATCCAATACTTAAATATATGAGAACTATGTCGTCGTGCCCTCACAACGCGCACAAGTGCAATACTAGCCTATTCCGCATTATCGATGTCCTGTCTCGATAATACTCCGGCTAGGGATATTTAATGATTAATCCTTCGGGGACTGATACTGTCTCATATCATTCTCAATCCAGGAACTAATCATATGGACCTCTCTTCATTTATACATTTATGGTGATCTAATCACAAATGATGAGAGTGCAATTTCCTTGTCACATAGTTAATTTGTACAACAACACCGTGATCTGTACAAATAGTGACGCTATGGGTCATTTTGTCCAACAATCTCCCACTTGGCACATAGCCAGTCACTCGAGTGTCTAACACCCGAACTATGTACGGTTCGCTCAAATTGCTGAGGAAAGGTTTTCGTCAGCGGATTTGCATAATTATCTTCTGACGCGATTTATACGATCATCACATCGCCACGATGTATGATCCGAACGAATCAGATGATATAGAAGTATATATCTGGATCGTCGATGAGACCTTTAATTCCTTAGCCTGTGCTGACGCCTAGCTCAGCTGCTAAAAGAACTATATCTAATCTAATTAGATTTATTATCGATCCAAATGGCTTCTATTGCTGCCTCAGCTGCAGCAATAATCCGCATTTGTTGTTAATTCGGCAACAGTTATCTTGCTCGGAATATTTCCAGCTTACTGTCCCGTTATTCAAACTTTATAGTACCGCAGTATTTACCGGTTTGGAAACTTGCAGCAGTGATCCTAGTCACTTCAAGTTCTCTATCTCCATAGTTTAAGACAACATCTTTAGTTCTCTCAGATACTAACAGATGTTCTTAATCTTCAATCCAGTGACTATCACTTGGATTGACCCGATTGTGACTCCATATGCTCAAAGCGTATGAGACACCATATCAAGTACATTTTAAATGTACAATTCCCAGAGAGTGTTAACAACTCCAAATCTATCCCAGTAGATCTTTATTCCTTGAATAAAGGTTGTTACTCCCCAGAATTCTACGGAGAATTCTTATGAAAGCCAAGCTTTCACCGATTGCTTTATGGGAATTTCATTGTCAGTGCCCTCCCACTAACCTCCTTATATACACAAGAATTATTTCGTTTTGAGTCAAATCATAAACCATTATGATTATTTCAAAACGTCAGTTCCAAGAACCTTATGTTTTTCAATCCAAACATGGATCGAATAACCCGCAAACCTTGTTTGTCGGTTATACAAAATCGTCAGGATGTTGTAAGCATCCTCCAAAAGGTTTCCTTTTCAGGAAAGCGATTTTGATCTGCAACTGACACATTTCATAAATGAAATATGCAGTTATCAACAAGCATCTTCAAAATGGATTTACCATGGCAACAGGTAAAAGGTTGAACCGTTATTAACACAATGTTGATAACGATACCTTTCCGTCAAAAGCCCGGCTTTGTACGTTGGTATGTTGCCTTCATGTATGTCTTCCTTGAAGACGTTTAAGTACCATAGGCACAATGCCTTGTGGTACAACAACTAGTATCCAAACTAGTTGTTATACATGGAATCCATTTTGGATTATGGCACTTTGCCATAATAGGGAGTCGATACCTGTATCACTTCCTTAAAACGTAGTCGGTTGGTATACCTTCATAAGATTGACATCTTTATGAGGTTAGATCAGAAACCCATACCCTAGGTCATTTTCTGACTCTATCCGATCTACTCAGTTCTTGTGTATTCGAAGATTAATGGTACAGATTCATCATAGATGAACTATTTGTGTTCCAGTAAGGACTTCGTGCCTTGAACAGTATTACTCCGATTTTCATCGAGTATCACTATCCTCCCACTGACCACTGCATATCGGTATTCCTCTCAGGAAAAACCGCATGGTGAGCAACAATCACATTGTTCTCATGTGAGATTTACAAGTACTATACTTAAGGTTTCCCTTAGGATAACCTATATAGGCACTTTCCAATTTGGGTCTTAGTTTGGTATCATCCAAACGTTATGCCTGGCATACCCAAATTATAGAAATGAGAAACCCCGTTTCTTTCCTGTTCATATCCTAATATGTAATCTGTCAAACAGATTATTATGGAACCTTATTCTAAATAAGTTCTTGCACTGTTAAAACTTATCCGTTGAAGGAAATGGTAGCTCAGAGCGACTCATGATTAGCCTTATCATGTCTAACATGATTCGGTTAATCCGTTCGGACACACCGTCACTTTGACGTGTTCCGGGAGGAGTCCTCATTTGAAAGAATACTATACTCTTTCAAGTATATATGAAACTTACTGCTTAAGTATTTTCCAATACGGTCTTACCGTGGCGGCATAATACTATAGCCGATCTGTTTGTCTATTTCGTGTCGAAACTCTAAAAGTTTCCGATTTGTGTTCTTCAAAAGAAACACATAACCATAACGTGATGCCACATCCGTTTAAGGTCACGAAATATTCATGTTCACATCTAGCCTAGCTAGATATGGGCCCACTTACTTCACCATGAATAGGGCTAACAGATCGGTGGCCTTTTACTATTACCAAGTAAATAGTATTTTAGGTACTTTACCTAATAAACTAGATTCGCAGACCTTATTTGAATAGTCAAATCAGTCCTAGTACCCACTCTTCAAAAGTGTGGATATACGAGTCTCGTTAAATTGTGTCCTAGACAACAATGCCACAAATAAGTCTCTATTGATCAAATCAATTTGAGCTATTTATTTGTCATTTTATATGTTTGAGATTTTATTTATATTCAAAATATAAATTCTGTTATTTACATCTAATGTATTTATCTCAGTATCATCTTTATATAATAAAACACTTAGTGTTCTATAATATAAAGGTTTTATCCGCAACGGATTAAACACTGATATAGAGATAATGTCTCTAGTCAAACTAGTTACATTATAACAGTTCCTAATTTAAGTACACACCCGAAGGGTAGTTCCTAAACTTAGGTATCTACGGTCGAAACAGCGACTTTCGTCCCGTTTCCGATTCGCAGAGCAATCTCAGCTTGAAGTCAGTATCCTGCTCAAAGCAGATTCTGAACATCAATACATATATTTTATGTACCACACTAAGTATTTAAAATCTAATTTCAATACTAGCTGTGAACATAACTAAGACAAATATTTTAAAGTTAGAGCTTGCCCTTTCTTTAATTCCTTCGTGTCTGCCATATCCAAATGGTAGTCACTTTGGGATATGTCAATTATCTTTTCAATATTTCACAAACCTTGGCCAAGCCTTGGGTTTTAGAATATCGAAACGATGTGCACCTCGTGCTACATGCCCAATTGCAAACTTTGACTTTATCTCCTCTAGAATAGTCAATTAATTCTCCAAGAATTATAAATTGCAATTTTAATACTTCTTAAATCTAAAATTAGATTTATGACAAGTATATTAAATTAAGCATTAAAGTCATCATCACATAAATCTTCCAAAGATTTTATGCTCTACTTATTTTGCTTAATTTTGGGCTTAAGGTATAATAAGTTATTTTATCAAATAAAGTAACCTATTATTTATTCCCAATTTGAAAATTAAATCATTTAAAATATTTTAATCCCAGATTATATTTTAAATATCCAACTTTTCAATTTTATCTTGATTACAATAGTCCAACTATTTAATCAACGATTAGTGGTACTATATATATTATAATGATTATAATAGTCCAACTATATAATCAAATATAATCCAAATTAATTAACCTCAATTACATTGATTACTATAATCCAATTATAAAATCAACTGTAAACTGAAATTAATTAATTCAAATATATTGATTAATATAATCCAATTATATATAATCAAGTATAATACAGTCCAACTGTTTATTAAAACAACAATTTAAATATTAGTCTAACTAACATTTAATCTAATGACGAAATAATTTAAATGAGCGCGTATGGCGAGTAATTGAACGAGTATTGCAAATTCAATTCTTGCCTCCCACTATTTTTCGTCGAGCCTCTAACCCTCTGTCGAGTACTCGGGAAACCGTGTTTCCTAGTGGGCTAGGATCCCGTTAAATATCACACAATCTTGACTTTGGCCAACAAATTGTATGATAATTAACTAGGTAGATCTCTAAGATCAATTGGATCTCATCCAACTCCTAGATCCAGTAGGTGGACATCCAAGTCCCAAACATATATCTTTATATGCCTATACATCGAATGTATACCCTAACCTTTTTCCTCTGAATCAACTAGGCCTTGGCTTTGGCACAACAAACCTAGTGATCCCAGTCAAGCGCGGACCCATTGACATGGAAGCTTCGTAATCAATGTCAATGGACAAGAAGTGGTCTTGACTTTGGCCAACAAACCACAACTTGGACACGACACCGATATGGAACAAAGCCTCGTGATTCAAACACATCTTCGACGGACAAGGGCTTGACTTTGGCCAACAACCCTGCCAATCTAGGATCTTGAGCAAGAATCACTCAATGGAAGGAAAAGACGCATGATATTTGATGAGGGCTTTTCGCGTGCAAAATGGCAACCAATTATTATCTTTTTTAAGGTCTCATCATCATACACCCTTAAACATGCATTCTAAACAAATAATAAAGCGCATATGTAAAATAATAATGATATGCGGATGGATATTTTACACATTGATCCTAGATCAAATCTCTCACTTTCTCTCTCCAAGCTAGCACATGTATTTACTTCTACCCGTTACACTACACTTCTAAAGAAACCTCATTTACATGGAGGGGAATAGGTGAGAAGAGAATACAAAGAAATAGGAGATAAGGCTGGACACGCAGGTCCAATTTAATAAATCAAATTTATTACAACAATTTCTAAAAATCGCCCCACCCGGCTAATATCCATCTGATATACATTATTCAAACATCACAACCATGTATTCATACAAGCATGTTATCAATCAATCAATCCAATTAATTAATCTTGATAATTAGTGATCATCCAATGTTCAAACAAAGATTTGATTTTGTTCGAGTCAAACTCGTATTGCGAACACGTACTCAAAGTACGATTTCTCAAATAAAATTAAATTACATGATTAAATCCAATTTTAATACGTATTTAATTCTAATTCATTATTTAATTCCAAATTAAATATTACACTTTATAAAATAAACCTTTACGACTTAAATTCCAAATTTAATCATTACGGGTCTCAAAGCCCGATTAATATCCAATATTAATTTAATTAAAGTTCAATGGGCTTTTAATTAATTTCTTGAGGCGTGGACTTTTGGTCAACTCGGGTCAAACCCGCAACCAAAGTCCAATCCGGGAGTTACCCCATAAGCCCATAAATTAATTTAGGCCCATTAGGCCCAATTAAACGTTAAAGGTTCATTAGTCGTATTTGGGCCTTTTGGAAGCGGTTTTGGGCCTAATTGGATCCAACCAATTTTGGCCTAAACCAACTTTGTACAACAAAGTCCAATAAACCCAATAACAACTTAAAGAGGCCCAAATCCAATTTTAAGCCCAATAATTTAATTCCAAAAATTCCAAATTTTCCAATTAAATTACCTAAAGTGTATAACATTATTAATTACCCAAATCAAAGTTTCCAAAACACTAAATTTGTCCAATTAATCATGATTAACATCAATTAATCATGTCCAACATAATTAAATCAAAATCAAACCCAATTTCATGCTTCAAGTGTCTCAAAAAACTTGGTGTGATATTTTTATATCGTACCGCAAGTGTACGGTGTCAAGTTTTAGTATAAATCGGTGAAAGAGTGTCGAACCCACAGGGATTGTGTTAACTCGCACTAAGTACTACAATTGATAATCCTAACTTTATTTAGACGATAAATAATAAAGATTTTTAATAAATAAATAAAATATAAAAATAATAAAATAAGGAGGAACTAATACGATAGAGATTCTGGATCCTGATTTCACCTAGCTGTCTCCTATGTATTTTTCATGCCAATTAATCTTTGTTCAGTTATATTATTTATAAGTCAAGATCCTAAAATATTCTTCACTCCCTCTCTCGAGTGCCGAGTGAAAAATAGACTTCGATATCTCTATAAAATCCAATAGTTAACAACTCATTACGATTTGTGATTCTATTTTAACGACTTCAAAGGACTACAGATTCTCTCGAACTCTATAAAATCCTAGGTTATATTCTCTAGATCTATTCAAAATCCCCTCTCTCGAGTGATAGATTCTAAACATTCATCATCTCAAATTGTGGCCAGCAATCAAGAAACATTAAACTCAAAAGAATATAAATAATTAATAAAACTTCATTACAAAACTGATAAACAAAATACAAGGTTTGAGCATAGATTACAATCGTTCTCCAAAATTAAGGAGTAAATTCATGACAAAAGATAAAAAACAATAATAATCAAGCCACGAATTTAATGGAAATCATTAGAGTTTTAAGAAAGAAATAAGAAGATAAAACCCGAATTGAATCTCTTCCTTTTCGGATGTCACAGCCTTAATCTCCTCTTGTCGCTCTTCAATCCTCTCCTTGGATCTCTAAAAATATGTGTTTCTGTGTTTTGTGCTCTGTATTAGCCTCCCCTCTAGTTTTGGACGAACCTTTGTATTTATAGAAGTGTCAGGGTGCCATTAGGATTTCAGAAAACCCTAAAAAGTGAATCCTGGAACGTGTAGGTTTTCTTCCGGATCATTGTGTAAGTGGGAGCCGCGGCGCTGAATCGTCGGGAAAATGTATGGGAATTGTGCTTGCTTGAGGCGCCGCGGCTCTTGAATTGGCGCTGCTTTGTGTTGCGTTTGTAACCAACAATTTGAAGCCTAATTGAATTAGTCCACGTGATGCTCTCTTCTCTTTTGGTCATTCTCATTTTAATTCTAGGCGCCGCAGCGCTAATCCTTGGGCTGCGCAGTTCCGGTGCCCATAATTGGATATATCTCCTCGAGTAGATGCAAATCGATATATTATGGGTCTCATAATTCTTTCTAGATCAAAAGTTATAGTCTTCTTAAGTTCAGTGCGCAACTGATGCTGGTTTTTGCTGCTTCTTGAGTCTGATTCTCCCAATAGGTCCCGAAACACGTGCAATTGTTCCCAGATCCATGTATTAATGCTCCTATAAATAAAACATAAAATAAATTATAAATCATATTAAATATCTCGAATTATAACAAAATAATAAGCTGAGAATGCCATAATAAGTGGGTATAAACCACACTTATCAAATACCCCCAAACTTAAGGTTTTGCTAGTCCCGAGCAAAAGATAAAATAAAAAACTAAATTCAAATAAATAAATAAAAATAATTAAATTAACTAAGCCACTTTCGCAGGGATCACGATTGCATTTAGCGTATGCAACAAGCCTTTAAACCCCTAGGCGGCCCTAGTGGACGAGTTATAGTCTCGTGAGGGCTTACAGTGACGACACCCACAAACGTCATTCACACACAATCATGCAAAAATTTAAACAAATAACCAAAGATAGTCCCGATAGTTGCACATAAAATTTTCCTCAAAGAAAGCTTATAAATGAATTTAAAGAATCTTCAAAGTACGCAATTGCAACTCGAATCCAAATTCTCGAATAAATTATCTAAGCTAGACTCAAGGTGTGTGTGTGTAAAGGTTCATTCACAGCTTTGATCTTAAGTAAGCTAACTCAATGATTTCGTTTAAAAATTAGAATCGATGGGTCAAACCAACCTAGATATCTCAATTATGTTCTGTAATTGCCTTATTTTGTGTTCGGTATGGTATGATTTTTCTTTTTTTTTCTTGTCTTTTTTTTTTCTTTTCTCATTTTTGCATTTTTTTTTTCAACTCACCTACCCTTTAAGGTAGCATTTCTCCTCATGGTGGTCCTAATACTCGCCCATGGGTAGCTTCACGCTTATCGGTTATAGGTGGTTTATTTTCTTTCTTTAGAGACATTTTTCTTTTTAGCTATACCATACTTCATAACACTAGCAAATCAAGATAGATATCTAAGCAAACGGTCATTCATCGACATGCAATTTCTTCAACTAGTCACCTTGTCAACTACTTAAGTCTTACTGCTAAAAACCTATTTTTAAGTTCTTACGAGTCTAACATAGATCAATTATTCAAGGCATCGGATAAAAGTAAATTAGGCACTTATCGTTTCTAAAATTTCACCCATAAACAAACAATATTATCACAAGATTTATGCTTTACTATCAAAGACTAAAACAAATTTTTTTTTTCAATAAATTTAAACAACTAAATAGCAAGTAAACAACATGCACACACCCCCAAACTTAAAATTTACATTGTCCTCAATGTAAGATAAATATCAAGAGCAAGAGTGAGGAACAACACTACCGTGCATGGAGTTGATCAGACTCTTGCTGGTTAGAATTTGGTTGCGCGGGCGTTGTGTGTCTCGTGCTACCTGCATAAAAACATGCAAATAAATAAATAGCACACAATAAAATAAAATAAAATAAAATAAAAATAAAAAGTAAAGAAAATAATAATAAAAGAAAGCAAGGGTTGCCTCCCCGCTAGCGCTAAGTTTAACGTCTTCAGCCAGACGCAACCACCCAAATGGTGGTCATGGTAGCTTCTTCTTTTGTATCCACTGACTGCTTTGACATGAAAAAGATAGCTTGGCGGCTGTGACAGTTTATTCAAATGCCCCTACTGCTGCTTGGTTATGGAGGATGCAATCTGCCCAATTTGTGTTTCTAAAGACTTCATTGTAGCCTCCATATTTTCCATGTGTATCTCAATATTGTTTAGCTTTGACTCAGTCTTCTCAAATCTCGCTGAAGTACTAGCAGCAAACGTGCTCACGAAATCTTCTAAGGAAGATTTCTGCTCATCCTTTTTATAGTCAAAACCAGAAGAAGGTTGCAAATATTCTCTGTGTTAGCATATGACAGGTTTGGATGATAACGGTTAGGCATAAGATTTCCTCTATAGCTGTTGAAGTTCCGATTGTTAACATATTGGACTTGTTCAATGTTCGGGTTTCCTTCCACTAACTGCATATTTGTAGCTGCCGCTGATTCAATAGATGATACTCGTGGTTTTGTCAGGGCTGCTACTTGAGTGGCCAAGGTGGAAATCTGAGCTGTAAGTGCCACAAGAGGGTCTACTTCATAAATCCCAGCCACTTTGGTTACCGTAGCGCGTTCACTTGGCCATTGATAATGGTTAATGGCCATTTCTTCCAATAAATTGCGCGCTTCCTCAGCTGATTTCCTGAATAGAGCTCCCCCAGCTGCTGCATCAACCACAGTCCTATTCGGACCATTTAACCCATTATAGAACAACTGAATCTGGACCCAATCTGCATAATCATGATGTGGGCATCTTCGTAGTAAATCCTTAAAGCGCTCCCATGCTTCATACAAAGTCTCAGTTTCCAGCTGCTTAAATACACTGATTTCTGCCCTCAGTTGAGCTGATTTAGCTGGTGGAAAGAATCTCTCAAGAAATTTTGTGGCCATATCCTGCCATGTCATGATACTCCCTGTCTGTATTGATTGCAGCCAATCCCACGCTTTATCCTCCCGTAAAGAGAATGAAAATAAGCGTAGCCTGATAGCCTCTTTACTCACGCCATTTACTTTTATGGTATCTGCGATCTCCAGGAACATCCTTAAGTGCAAGTTGGGATCCTCTACAGCTGAACCCCCAAACTGATTCCTTTGTACCATGTTGATCAATGCAGGTTTTAACTCAAAACTGTTGGCGTTGATTGGTTGATGGGCAATCCCAGAGCATATATTATCAAGGACCGGTTTGAAGTGATCTCTGATTGCCACATGGCGTGGGTTGTTCTCTATGTTTTCAGCTGCCATTGCTTCTTTTTCTTTTTCAATTTTCCTTTCTTTTCTTAGTCTCCTCGCAGTTCTTTCTATTTCAGGATCAAACAGGAGCGAATTGAGACTTGTGGCTTTTCGCATTCACTGAAGCACCAAAAGAAAAATAAAAATCAATAAAAAAATAAAAATAAAAATTAAATACAAAACAAAAATAACTAAAAATAAAAATAAAAATAAAAATCTAAATTAAAGCTAAAATTACTTGGTAGTAGTATTAATGTGAATTAACAAACAATCCCCGGCAACGGCGCCAAAAAACTTGGTGTGATATTTTTATATCGTACCGCAAGTGTACGGTGTCAAGTTTTAGTATAAATCGGTGAAAGAGTGTCGAACCCACAGGGATTGTGTTAACTCGCACTAAGTACTACAATTGATAATCCTAACTTTATTTAGACGATAAATAATAAAGATTTTTAATAAATAAATAAAATATAAAAATAATAAAATAGGAGGAACTAATACGATAGAGATTCTGGATCCTGATTTCACCTAGCTGTCTCCTATGTATTTTTCATGCCAATTAATCTTGTTCAGTTATATTATTTATAAGTCAAGATCCTAAAATATTCACTCCCTCTCTCGAGTGCCGAGTGAAAATATTATCAACTATAGACTTCGATATCTCTATAAAAATCCAATAGTTAACAACTCATTACGATTTGTGATTCTATTTTAACGACTTCAAAGGACTACAGATTCTCTCGAACTCTATAAAATCCTAGGTTATATTCTCTAGATCTATTCAAAATCCCCTCTCTCGAGTGATAGATTCTAAACATTCATCATCTCAAATTGTGGCCAGCAATCAAGAAACATTAAACTCAAAAGAATATAAATAATTAATAAAACTTCATTACAAAACTGATAAACAAAATACAAGGTTTGAGCATAGATTACAATCGTTCTCCAAATTAAGGAGTAATTCATGACAAAAGATAAAACAATAAATAATCAAGCCACGAATTTAATGGAAATCATTAGAGTTTTAAGAAAGAAATAAGAAGATAAAACCCGAATTGAATCTCTTCCTTTTCGGATGTCACAGCCTTATCTCCTCTTGTCGCTCTTCAATCCTCTCCTTGGATCTCTAAAAATATGTGTTTCTGTGTTTTGTGCTCTGTATTAGCCTCCCCTCTAGTTTTGGACGAACCTTTGTATTTATAGAAGTGTCAGGGTGCCATTAGGATTTCAGAAAACCCTAAAAAGTGAATCCTGGAACGTGTAGGTTTTCTTCCGGATCATTGTGTAAGTGGGAGCCGCGGCGCTGAATCGTCGGGAAAATGTATGGGAATTGTGCTTGCTTGAGGCGCCGCGGCTCTTGAATTGGCGCTGCTTTGTGTTGCGTTTGTAACCAACATTTGAAGCCTAATTGAATTAGTCCACGTGATGCTCTCTTCTCTTTTGGTCATTCTCATTTTAATTCTAGGCGCCGCAGCGCTAATCCTTGGGCTGCGCAGTTCCGGTGCCCAAATTGGATATATCTCCTCGAGTAGATGCAAATCGATATATTATGGGTCTCATAATTCTTTCTAGATCAAAAGTTATAGTCTTCTTAAGTTCAGTGCGCAACTGATGCTGGTTTTTGCTGCTTCTTGAGTCTGATTCTCCCATAGGTGAAAACGCCACGTGCAATTGTTCCCAGATCCATGTATTAATGCTCCTATAAATAAAACATAAAATAAATTATAAATCTATTAAATATCTCGAATTATAACAAAATAATAAGCTGAGAATGCCATAATAAGTGGGTATAAACCACACTTATCATGTCTCGGCCATAAGGGGAAAATTATGTCCAAATCACATTCAATCCAATGAACCAAATTAAACATAAATTCAACATCCCTCAATGATTTCCAAGTCATCCAATGAACAAAAAATAAAATCCAAGACATTAGGGCACTTGCCAAATTCAGCCATCACAAGCAAATTGGGGAAAATTGTTCCAACACTTTTTCATCAAATTGATCTAATCAATCATCAATTAAACAACATTCAAGCATTCTAATCATCCAATTTCATTAAACATGCTCAAAATCAAGTTTACCCAAAATTGTCATGCCCAAAATTGGGGAAAAATAGATCCAACCAAATTTCATGAAATTGATTATGCACAACATCATTCAACCTCATTCAAGCATACTATACTAAACAATTTTATCATTTGATGCTCAAATTGAGTTTACCCAAATTAAAGTTTTGGCCAACATTAAGCAAATTGGGGAAAATCAATCCAATTAATTTTTTATCAAATTGATTACATATAACTCTAATTTATTCATATACAAGCATTCTTAAAAACAAACAATTTGTTTAAAATCATGCTTAAATCAAAAAGCCCCAAATTTTGCTCAAGAACCTAATTCGTTTTATGCAACCAATAGCTCAAGATACCATTGTTGAGTTTCAATCAAGTCCCAAGATCATAAATCATGCATAAAAACGAGTTGAATACAACCAAGGAGTAAGGTGGAATACATACTCACATTGATGGGTTTGATGCTAGGAAGAACAAGTTGCGTTTTCTGCCTCCCTCCAAGCTCGGCAGTGGCTTCCTCATGCAGTGGACTGCTCGGTTTTGCTCCTCTTTGAACCTCAAAAATTCGGCCATGGATGAACACCATTGAAGCTCCAAGCTTCAAGCTTTCCAAGCTCACAAATTCGTTTCCCTATCACCATAATATAACCCATGTGTGTGCTAGCACTCATGTTTTGCAACAAAACACTCTCACTTGCTTCTCTTTCATTTCGGCAGTGACCAAAAAAGAGAAGAAGATAAAAATGGCTTTAAGCCGTGAATGAGAGGGAGAAGAAAAGAGAGGGAGAGGAAGAGATGCGTAAAAAGGAGAGAGAGAAAAAGTAAAAGTAAAATAAAATGTAATAGGTTTTTATAATTTCTAAAATTAATAAACCCATTTACCATTTCTTTTTACTTTTCCTTAAATGCTAAAATCAAAAGCAAAAAGCAAAAGTTGCTTTTTCAACTTCTACATCAATCACTCAAATCAAGTGACAACATGTCATATCACTCAAAATGACATTTGATTTGACGATTGATGCGACTAGCGATATGACGCACAGATTTGACTTGCGTGCCGCACTCGAATTCGAAATGCGAATGCGCTCGCAAATAATCCCGGGCTCGGGTTCGCTAATTCCAAATTAACGAATTTTCCGTCGCGTCGTAATTAAATGATTACGCCTAGCGAAATCACTATTCACGTCGCTAACGATTAATTCTAAATTAATTTGTTCGCCCGAATTAAAATCTAATTTTAATTCCGCGTCGAAATCCAATTTCTAATAATATATCAAATATATTATTTATTTTATCGTTAATTCCAAATTAATCGTTCTCTCTCTTTAATTAATATTTTATCCCAGATCAAATATCTCCGTGATTAATCCCAGATTAATTTCTCTCTCTCTTCTAATTAATCCTAGATTAATTCAGTGCGAGTTATACATCATCGGTGAATCTTCAGGAAGCGACCCATGAGATCTCCGGATATGTTGGCAGTAAATACGGTCGTCGGATTATCCGAACACGTAAGTACCTCGTACTACGTTTATACCGATTTACAACAAGGTTGGCTTCTAGCAAAGCGCCATGCCTACCCAATTCTCCAGAAATATTCTTACAGGAATATATAGATCTGTATCAAGCGTAGTATACCGTAGTATTGTGTATATCGGCCCAGTATCGGATAGTCACGTGCTAGGGCTGGGGCTGGATAAGTGTCTGCCCCGTCCGAAGCACATGTCGGATGTCTGGTAACTAGTCTCTATAATCAGATATTCATGACCTGGTCATAATATCATGATTGGATGCACATCACTCAAGAGCACTAGTACCGTATCCTGCGTGACATCATCTCCACTATGACTGAAGTGATACTTCCGTCTTGACATCACACCCAATACACTACGACTCTCTGATAAACCCAGAAGTGGTGTACGCAGAACCGGTTAAAGCCCTGTACCACCAAGACCAAAGTCTACCGATTATAGTAAGTATTAGCGGTGCAAGTCTCAGGTTAAGACCAAATACACCTACCCTGATGTCGGACTCCCATAGACACATAGTCATAATACCAATGGGATTCCGAGGGGTCTATCCAGAGCGAAGCTGTTTCCCGTACCATCGGTGAAACACAACCTACTATCGCACTTGCATAAGTATCCAATACTTAAATATATGAGAACTATGATGTCGTGCCCTCACAACGCGCACAAGTGCAATACTAGCCTATTCCGCATTATCGATGTCCTGCGTCGATAATACTCCGGCTAGGGATATTTAATGATTAATCCTTCGGGGATTGATACTGTCTCATATCATTCTCAATCCAGGAACTAATCATATGGACCTCTCTTCATTTATACATTTATGGTGATCTAATCACAAATGATGAGATGTGAAATTTCCTTGTCACATAGTTAATTTGTAAACAACACCCATCGTGATCTGTACAAATAGTGACGCTATGGGTCATTTTGTCCAACATGTGTTTCTTGTGAAACACAAATCGAAAACTTTTAAAGTTTCGACACGAAATAGACAAACAGATTGGCTAAAGTATTAAACCATCACGGTTAGACCATGATGAAAATACTTAAGCAGTAAGTTTCTCAATACTTGAAAGAGTACATTATTCTTTCAAATGAGGACTCCTTCCAGAACACGTCAACTTGACGGTGTGTCCGAATGGAGAAACCGAATTTTGTTGGACATGATAAGGTTAATCATGAGTCGCTCTGAGTTACCATTTCCTTCAACGGATACGCATTAAACAGTGCAGAACTTATTTTGAATAAGGTTCCATAAAAATCTGTTTGACAGAATTCATATTAGATATGAACAGGAAAGAAACCGGGTTTCTCATTCCTGAAGATTTGGGTATGCTAGGCATATGTTTGGATGATACCAAACTAGAACCCAAATCGGATAAGTGCCAAGTTGTAGGTTATCCTAGGGAAACCAAAGTATATTAATTATAAAACTCACAAGAGAACAATATAATTGTTGCTCGCCATGCGGTTTTCCTGAGAGGAATACCTATATGCAGTGGTAAGTGGGAGGATAGTAAAACTCGATGAAAATCAGAGTAATACTATTCAAGGCACCGATTCCTTAATGGAATACAAATAGTTCATCAAGGATGAAACTAAACCAGTAATCTTCGAATACACAAGAACCGCGTAAGTCGGAGAGAGTCAGAAAACAACCTAGGGTATGGGTTTCTGATCTCACCTCATAAAAATGTCAATCTTATTGAGGAATACGAACTGACTACGTATGAGGAAGTGATACAAGGTATCGACTCCCTACTATGGCAAAGTGCCATCATATCCGAAATGGTTTCCATGTATATCAACTATGTTTGGACACTAGTTGATGAATCGAAAGGCATTGTGCCTATTGGTACTATATAAGTCTTCAAGGAAGACATACATGGAATGCAACATACCAATGTACTAAGCTAGGCTTGTAGTGAAAAAGTATCGTTATCAACATTGTGTCGATTACAAAGAAACCTTTTACCTGTTGCCATTGTTGAATCCATTTGGATAGTTCTTGCTAATGCTGCATGTTCATTTATGAAACGTGTGACAGCTGATTGCCAAAACCGTTTTCTTAACGGAAACCTTTTGGAGGATGTTTACAACATCATGACGATTTTGTCGTACTAAAACAAGCAAACTAGGTTTGCAGGTTATTCGATCCATGGATGGATTGAAGCAATCATAGCGTTCTTGGAATTATCATTTTGATGTAATCATAATGGTGTATGATTTAATTCAAAATAAAAAAGTTTCTTGTGTATATAAGAGGGTTAGTGGGAGCGCACTGAAAGTGATTGTCCTATAAATAATGATAATAAATATTATTTCTTGGAAATGATATTCCCAAATACAATCGGTGAAAGCTAGGCTTTCTAGAAAATTCTCCGTAGAATTCTTGGGAGAAACAACCTTTATTCTAGGAATAAAGATCTACTGGGATAGATTTAAAGTTGTTGAAAACTCTCCGAGAAATCATACATTGAAAAATATACGCGACCTGGTGTCTCATACGCTTTGAGCTTATGGAGTCACAATCGGGCCAATCCAAGTGATAGTCATTGGATTGATGTTAAGAACGTCCTTGAGTATCTTAGAGGAGCTAAGGATGCTATCTTAAACTATGGAGAATGAGAACTTGAAGTGATTGGGTTCACTGCTGCAAGTTTCCTAACCGACAATAACGACTATAAGTCGTAACAACGGTACTATACAATTTGAATAACGGAACAGTGAGATGGAAATCTTCCAAGCAAGATAATGTCACCAAATAAACAACAAAGTGGATTATTGCTGCGGCTGAGGCAGCAATAGAAGCCTTCTGGATTGATAATAAATCTAATTAGATTAGATATAATTCTGTTAGCGGCTGAGCTAGCTACGGCGCAGGCGAAAGAATTAATGGTCTCATCAACGATCCAGATATATACTTTGACTATTCATCTGATTCATTCGGATCATACATCGTGACGATGTGATGATCGAATAAATCACATCAGATGATAATCATACAAATCCGCTGACGAAAGTCTTTTCTCAGTAATTTGAGCGAACCGTAAATAGTTCGGGTGTAGGACACTCGAGTGACTGCCTATAGGCCAAGCGGGAGATTGTTGGAGAGTTATGACCCATAGCGTCACTATTTGTACAGATCATGGTGTTGTTGTACAAATTAACTATGTGACAAAGGAAATTGCTCTCTTATCATTTGTGATTAGATCACCAAGATGTATAAATGATAGGAGGTCCTTATGATTAGTTCCTGGATTGAGATGATATTAGACTGTATCAATCCACGAAGGTTTAATCATTAAATATCCCTAGTTAGAGTATTATCGAGATTGGACATCGATAATGCGTAAAAGACTAGTATTACACTTGTGTGCGTTGTGAGGGCATAACGGCATAGTTCTCATATATTTGAGTATAGGATACTTATGCAAGTGTAGTAGGAGATTGTGTTTTACCGATGGTACGGAAAACAGCTTCGCTCTGGATAGACCCCTCGGAATTCCATTGGTAGTATGACTATGTGTCTATAGAAGTCAGAAATCAGGGTAGGTGTATTTGGTATTAACCTGAGACTTGCACCGCTAATACTTGCGACAATCAATATGCTTTGGTTTTAGGTTGTCCAGGGCTTTAACAGGTTCTGTGTACGCCTCTGCTGGGTATATTGAGAATCGTAGTGTATTGGGTGTGATGTCAAGACGGAAGTATCACTCCAGTCATAGTAGAGATGATGATCACGCAGGATACGGAACTGGTTCTCTTATGTATTGCAGTCATCGGGATAATATGACTAGGTCATGATTATCCGATTATAGAGACTAGTTTCCAGAGATCCGATATGTGCTTCGTACGGGGCAGACACAATTCCAGCCCCAGACCTTGCACATGACATCCGATACTGGATAGAGATACGCAATACTATGTATACTACGCCTGATATAGATCACTTATTCCAGTAAGGATATTTCTGGAGAATTGGGTAGGCATGGCGCTTTGCTAGAAGCCAACCTTGTCTTGTAAATCGGTAAAAACGTAGTACTAGGTACGTACGTGTTCGGATAGTCCGACGACCGAATTTACTGCCAACATATCCGGGGATCTCATGGGTCGCTTCCCGAAGATTCACCGATGACGTATGACTCGCACTTTATTAATCTGGGATTAATTAGATGAGAGAGAAAATTAATCTGGGATTGATTACTGAGATATTTTATCTGGGATAAAATATTAATAAAGAGAGAGAACGATTAATTTGCAATTAATCGATAAAATAATATATTCGATATATTATACGAAATTGGATTTCGACGCGGAATTAAATTTAGAATTTAATTCGGGCGAACGAGTTAATTTAGAATTAATTCGTTAGCGATGTGAATAGTGATTTTGCTAGGCATAATTATTTAATTACGTCGCAACGGAAAATTCGTTAATTTGGAATTAGCAAACCCGAGCCCGAGAGTGTTTGCGGGCGCACTCGCATTTCGAATTAAAGTGCGGCCCACAAGTCACATCAAGAATCAAATCACTAGTCAATCGATTGATGTGATGTCTAGTCACTTTGAGTGATGTGACAACATGTCACTTGTGATTGATGGTGGTAGTTGGATAGCTTTAATGCTTGTACCTTTTTTGACTTTTTGAAATTCAAAATTTTGTTATATAATTAATTGATTTTGGAAATCAATTAACTAATACTCACCATTTTTTCCTCTCTTCTCTCCTCTCACTCTCACGCCCAATGGGCCATTTCTTTCTTCTTTTCTTGCTGAAAACAGAGAATGAAGAAGATGAATAATGAGGGAATTTTGTGGCAAAATTCCAAGGTGCTAGCACACATTCTGGGTCTTGCGAATGTGATAGGGATCCGCACTTGTGAGCTTGGAATCACCACCCAAAAGCTTGGAGCTTGGACCGAAAATGGAGGACATAAACCAGTAAAGTCGAGAGCCTCATGGAGCTTCAAAGGGCTTAAAAAGTTTTTTGTTCTTCGTCGCATCGCACAACCGATCAATGTGAGTATATTCTGCAACTTCTTTGATGTATTCACATAATGTTTCATCGCTTTAATCTATCCTCGAGACTTAGAGATTTCCCAACAATGCCCCCACTGAAACTTCTTTTTCTCCATTCCGGAGTTTCCGGACTCAGATTTTGTCCCTTTTTTTTCCTACAGACTCGTAACAAAATTTAGTTTTCCATAAAAAAAATTTTAAAAATACACACATGCTAGATATCCATGAGATTAGACTCACTTCCATTACGCGGGGCAGCGATCCGACCCTAGGGGTTCCACATCCACCCCAACAGACCTATCTCAACAAGGCAAAAACTCATGGTACTCGTATTGACGAGCATAGACAAGTGACCATGATCATGGAAACTCTTTTGAAGAGTTTCTTACAGTTTAAGAGCAACTATGTTATGAACAAGTTAACTTTTACTTTGACTCAGCTGTTTAATGAGATCACCAATTATGAGTTCATGCTAGTGGATTCTCGTAAGCCTAGTGGCGAGTCGTGTACCTGACCACATGTAACGACCCTAAATGTTTTGTTCTGCTGGGAACGCTTGAGATTTTCTTTTTAGGGCTAGTAAATATTTTCCGAAATTGACTTAGAGACAATGATCATATACTTGAATTTTAGCCCAACTTTCCTTTGTTCTTTTTAAAGGCCCAGCAACAAATTAAAAAGAAATAATGAAAAGATACCCATAGCCCAACAAATTGAACTACCTAGTTCTTTCTAGAAAATTTATTAAGTAACAAAAATGGGGAAATGTTTTCATTTTTGGCACATGGCCGTGAGTTGAGAGAGAGAATGAGAGAGAGGTTGCAATTTTTTTCTTGCCAAAAGTTTGAAGCCTTACAAGGGAAATCCATCCATATAAACCCTAAAAGAAGAAAAAAGAGATGAAGGTGCATTGTTAGGGAAGAATGAAGTTAAAATAAGGTAAGGTTGTTATACCCAAACTTTGGTGTTTTGAATTTTGATAATTGGATGATTGAAGTGTGTTGTTGGCTTAATAATAATATAGTTTGGGTGGTTTTGTGTGAAGGAATTGATGTGTGGGGAATTTTTCATGTCTTGTTTAAATTAAAGCAATAAGAAAGAATGATGAGATTTTGGTAGAAATGAGATGTTGGGAATGTAAGTTGATGATTAGGTTGTGTATTGAAGTTGTTGTTTTGACATGTAAGGGGGTCTGGAGTTAAGTATAGAAGAAATGAAATTCTGGTCCTAGAAACGAGGGAGCGTCGCGACGCGCCAAGCTTGCATCGCGACACAAATGAGGCAGAAGCCTGTCCAGATTTATGAGGGCGCATCGCGACGTCGAAAGGACCGTTGTCGCTACGCGAACCCAAAAATCAGAATTTTTTCAGAAGTCACGACGCATAACTAGGGGTCTGAATTTTATTTTACATTTCATTTAAGGAATAGAAGATATTCGAAGGGAGTAATTCAACTAGGTTAATGAACTTAATTTAATTTCAAACCGTATTTTATAACTTATGATTCTAACCCTGTGTATTCCATATAGATACTCATCAGAAGCTGCGTTCGCCCCCAGCGACGTGAAGGGAACTTGATCGGACTTCAAATCTGTGAGTGGAGATTTTTCTTATAAGTTGTTTTACATTACTCGTTTCTGATTAAGATTTGCTTCAAGACTTATTTTAAAAAGCTTTAGGGCATTAGCCTTATTAAATTATCAGTTACTTTTATGTAAGGATGATTTGAAAAACCCACCTCAGCTCTTACTTATGGAATTGATAGACAGAGATCGTGTGCACACGTAGTTCAGAGCTAGGGGGACGGCGATACGTAATGCCCCTAGACCCTAGTTTCAGGGTTAGGTAGTAGCATGGACCATCACTACCGGCTCTAGAAGAGTGGCTTGGGGGACGGTGATACGTAACGTCCCAAGACCACTAGTTAGGCGTATGGGGGGACGGAGATACGTAACGCCCCCATGCGTCAAGGTTTCCTCAGTACCAGAGATTTTCTTCACATAAAGTTTTCAGAAAAGGTTTTCTCCAGCTTAAAAGAAAATAATCAGTTTTCAAATAAAGTTTTCAGAAGTGTTTCAAGAATAAATGATTTTGAGCAGTAGTACTGATTTAGTTTCTTGTTTTGTAGCTCCACTCACTGAGATCCTCAAGACTCACCCCATGACTTCCCAGTTCTTTTGCAGGATTCGTCTTTTGGTGAGCCATGTGCTACTTTTGGAGACCCATATCGAGGACAAGTGTTATGCTGCAATCACTAGTCACGGGGTCCACATTTCCATATCTATATTCATATAGAATGTAGATCTCTAGGATGTCATTTTGTTATATCATAGATATGTATTTGATGATGTACATATGCTACATATATTTTACACACTCTCAGACATGTATATATGCATATGTTGGTTTCATGATCCCGCATTTAAGTTTATTTAAGTTATTAAGTTGCATGTGTGATTGAGTAATACATTGCATAGTATTAAGACAAAAGTTAGTGTTCTAGTGCATGAGTTAGAGGCTTAGGCGACGGTGGGATATGTTGCTTGCCAATAACATTCTCGTATTGGAGATGTTACACCACACCTTGAACCAGAGGAGGAATTTTTTGTGAGAACCGTGTAATTTCTTTGTTAGAAACTCGAGTCGGTATTAACCCCGAGACTAATAAAAATAATTCCCTTTCTCTCATGGACGTAAATTGGAGCCACTATCTGCCGAATCGCGTAAATTATTGCTTATGTGATTCTTTATCTTTTGCTAAGTTTGTGTGATTCTCATTAACCAATCAAAATTACTATTGGGGAGGTTTATTCGAGAGGAGACCTTTGGAGACAAAAAAATAACACTCAACAATATATATACACAGACACACTTGAAGTTAAAAGTTCATTTGGTGTGAGTTCTTTATGATTGTTTTTATTAATTTATTTGTCTTTTATGTTGATTTTGCATTGTTAATTATTATTATTTTAAGTGTTTAATAGTCATTTTTTTCATTCTTGTGCATTTGGCCCCAAAAAATGAGAAGCTTTTTTGTACCATTCTGCAACTTCTGTCTAAGATCTGTAGACGTCAAGTGTCTGGTTCTGGTTCTGGTTCTCGGGTGTTTGGGTATATGAACAATCAATTAAGAATTATGATATGTCCATCAAAAATAGCATAAAAATCATCACAAAATCACTATAAAATAAATAATATTTAATTAAAAGATAAATAATTTACTTGTCTTTTACTGATTTTGTGCTATTTTTTGAATTAAATTTTGTGGATCCATCATTTTTTATCAATTAATTGTCCGCAAACAGAAACACCGACTCCGGGGAGGTTTGTGTAAATTTTCTATGTTAGAATACCTTAAACCTCAAGAGAGATAATGTAAAAAAAAAAAAAAAAAAAAAAAAAAAAAAAAAAAAAAAAAAAAAAAAAAAAACCGTTTTTAAAATGAGATTTCCTATTGATAGAAAAAAAAAATTTCATGTTATATATTTTAAATTGAAATTTCTTTGAATTAATCTAGATTTTGGATCAAATTTTAGAATCTCAATTAGCTGCTTGTGTTAATTTGTGTCAGGATTCGCATTAAAGATATTACAGATTTAAAAAAAAATTATTCATTTAATAAATTAATTAATTTTATTTATTAAATGAAACAAATAAGAATTGGAACTTACTGATTCAATTCATTTTTTGTGATTCGTAAATGGCACTCACCAAGTCATCATGTAAATCAATATACTTCCCTAACTGAAATCCCCAACGATAGCATCATGGGTTAAGCATATTTATACACCAATCAACAAAGAGATTTAACGTGGTTCGGCGGATCAGATCCCACCTACGTCCACGGGCACAAAACGAATGATACTTTTATTACTGAGATATGCTTCTCTGATATCTCTTGTGTTTACAAGTCTAATCGTAGTGATCTTGGTATTGATTCTGATATTGATCCTCCTCCTCCTTACGCACACTCTACCCTTCTATTTATAATAGTGTAGAAATCAGATTCCTTCTCCTACAAGAATTTCCTAGTTGAAACAATTTCCTTTTCCCATAAGGATTCATAGTCAGAAACTACATTCACTTCCTTTATTCTACTAGGACACTGACTTATCAGTTTACCCCATGAAAGTATGATAACTTGCCATCTTATCCGTAAGAATAGGGTATCTTATCTTCTAGAGCACGTCTCGCCATATGCTCGGTCTTCATGAGGTCGGTCATGATGGTCTTTTGTGCTGAGAATGCTGATACCGATCTGATAATGCTCGTCATCCGAACCAAAGTGGTCGGTCACCTATCACCAAGTGTTCGGTCTCTACCTGTTGGCTTTATAACACTCATGTGGTCGGGTCGGCATTAATGATTTCGACCGAGAAGGGAATTACCCTTTTTACCCCTTCCGTACTCCTTAAATAACATAGGTCCTGAAAACACCATCAACATATGTCCCCTACTTCTCGGTAACAACGAGTTTGCGAGTTGATGCCGGGAACTATAAAAAAGATGGTGTGCCAATGAATTCGTCGGTGGTCACTCCAGGAACCGCAGAGAAAAATATCTTGGCTGCAAATCTGGTCCTTCCCGCCACCTTCATGTGCTCAGTCAACGAGGATCCCGATATCTACCTGTGGAGAAAATGTTTTGCCCTTATGCTGATGACGATCGACTCGGTGGGACGTAACCCGACCCCGAGCTGAGAAGAACATTTGGCTCTGGGGGAATGTCACCTCCCCAGACCAATAGAGGGCCGACCATGGGGGAGATGCTCCGATCCCATGCCGATGATAAGTCTCTCGGTGGGACGTATCCCGACCCCGAGCTGAAGAAAGACTTGGCTCTAGGGAATATTACATCCCCAGTCCAAAGAAGCTGACTCGGTGGGACGTAACCCGACCCCGAGCTAAAATAAAGATTTGGCTCTGGGGGAATGTTACATCCCCTGTCCAAAGAAGCCGACTCGATGTAACTCGACCCCGAGCTGAAAGAAACATCGGTCTCGGCGGTACAAGAGCATACCCGAGCCGGAAAGAAACATCGGTCTCGGCAGTACAAGAGCAGACCCGAGCCGGAAAGAAACATCAGTCTCGGTGGGTCCCGAGCCGGAAAGAAACATCAGTCTCGGAGGTACAAGAGCAGACCCGAGTCAGAAAGAGACATCGGTCTCGGCGGTACAAGAGCAGACCCGAGCCGGAAAGAAATATCGGTCTCGGCGGTACAAGAGCAGACCCGAGCCGGAAAGAAATATCGGTCTCGGCGGTACAAGAGCAGACCCGAGCCGGAAAGAAACATCTGTCTCGGCGGTACAAGAGCAGACCCGAGCCGGAAAGAAACATCGGTCTCGGCGGTACAAGAGCAGACCCGAGCCGATTAACCAAGTGGCCTCGGCGGAACGAATCCAGCCCCGAGCCGATTAACCAAGTGGCCTCGGCGAAACGAATCCAGCCCCGAGCCGATTAATCTTTGGGACTTATTCAGAAGGGAAGTGAATCAACCTTTTGAAGCCCTACCGAATCTGGCACGGGCGTCCCCTTGCCAGACCCGCAAAAGACAAAACAAAACTTTGGAAAATAAAATCAAAAAATGGGGAGTGACTCGAACCGAAACATTTTTGCAAGTGTAAACAACATCACGGATACCTCAAAACACCGTTCTGTCCGAGGTCTCCAAAACACAATTTTGAATCTTTCAATTCAGAGTCCTGGTGAACCAGGATTCGGATCAAAGAGTGTCCGAAACATTAAGGGCACATTCCTCCTTATGTTTGGCAACACCGGAGCAAGCAAATGCCACGAGGGCATAATCTCTCCCCGTGCTATGCTTCTCATGGATCCCAATGACCAAATAGGTAGGGATCAAAGAGTGTCCGAAACATTAAGGGCATGCTCCTCCTTATGTTCGGTAACACTGGAGTAAGCAAACGCCACGAGGGCATAATCCCTCCTCGTGCTATGCTTCTCACGGATCCGAATGACCAAATAGGTAGGGATCAAAGAGTGTCCGAAACATTAAGGGCATGCTCCTCCTTATGTTCGGTAACACTGGAGTAAGCAAACGCCACGAGGGCATAATCCATCCTCGTGCTATGCTTCTCACGGATCCGAATGACCAAATAGGTAAGGATCAAAGAGTGTCCGAAACATTAAGGGCATGTTCCTCCTTATGCTCGTTAACACTGGAGCAAGCAAACGCCACAAGAGAGCATAATCCATCCCCGTGCTATTCTTCTCACGGATCCAAATCACCAAATATGTAGGGATCAAATAGTGTTTGAAACATTAAGGGCATGTTCCTCCTTATGTCTGGCAACACTGGAGCAAGCAAACGCCAAGATGGCATAATCCATCCTCGTGTTATGCTTCTCACGGATCCATTGGTCAGGTAAAAACATGCGGAAATAAAGGACTATTTTGGTGATTTTTTTGGGGTTGTTTGCTCACTGTTTTAGGGTGGTTTTAGGGTTAGTTCTTCACGTTGATTTAGTGACTTTTGGGGCAGTTTAGGGGTTCTGGTTTCACGTTGGTTGAGGGTTTATTTTCTGTTTTGTTTTGTTGGTCAGTGAGGGTGCGTTTGTGGCTTTATTTGCTCATGGTTTAGAGGGCTTTGGTCGGTTGGTGGCTTTGAGTGAGGGCTAGGTGTCGGTCAGGGGGGTGGACTTTGGTGGCTGCTGTGCGCGTTGGTTTTGGGCGTTATTTGTGTAGGGTAATGGGGAGGGGCATGGACAATTGTGTGAGAGGCGTTGGTGAGCTTTGGTTTAACGTGAGGAGCTTATGTTTGTGAAGGCTATGGCTTGAGGCGTGAGTTTGTTTCGTGAGAGGCCTGTGGCTACGTGTATGTTTCAGTCGGTGGTTGAAAGTCTGGTGCGTGAAGATTGGCTGGGCTGGCGAGTGGGTGATGGTGTTGAAGGGCGTTGAAGTAGCAGGCTGTGTGTGAATTTTAGGGGGCTATGGGGCTGTTCGTGCGCTGAAGGTCTGCAGGGCGTGGGGGCTGATGGCTTGTTGTTGCGTAGGGCAGGTTTGAGTTTATGGAGAGTAGTGGCTAGGCGAGAGTCTTGTTTAGGGTTTCATGGCTGAGAGAGACGAGGGTTGTGAGGGGTGTCCAATTGAGAGAGAAGCCGAATGGTTCAGGGGAGAGTCTGTCTAGGGTTTTGTTTTTTGTGTTTGTTTTTCTTTTGGTCATTGCCGTAAGGGTGAAGTAGTTGGGGGGGAATAGGGTTGCAATTTTGTGTTATATTTATAGTGAGAGGCTAGGGTTAGGGTTTGCATGGATTTAAGGAAATAAAATCAATTAATTAGGGAGGGATTTACTTAATTTATTTTAGGCAATAATATTTATATTTTAGGTGGGAATTTCTTTTAAATTGGTGGGTGATTTATTAAATTAGGAATGAATTTATTTTGATTTGATTTTAATTTGGAAGTGAATTATTTAATTTAAATTTAATTTAATTTATTTATTTAATTTGAATTAGAATTAATTTAATTGGATTTAATTTGTGAATTTAATTTGATTAAGATTTAATTTAATTACATTTTAATTTAATTCAATTGTATTTTAGTTTAGTTTTAATTCGATTATATTTTAGTTTAATTTTAATTCCATTGTATTTAATTAGCTTTAATTAAATTTAATTTAATTTCACTTTAATTCGTTTTAATTAAATTTGGTTTAATTTCATTTCAATTTAATTAGTTATTAAATTTTCAATGTTAATTAAATTAAATTGGTTTCGTTTTAACTTTAATTTAATTTCAATTGGTTTTAATTAAAATTTGTGACATGTGTTTTAAATGTTTTAATTATTTTTAATTTGTGACATGTGTTTTAACACGGAGGTCCAACAAGCGAACCCGAAGCTAATCCAGCGAATAAGAACTAACAAAATGCTGATTCCCTTCCGACGATCGTTTCCCGCAACTTCCTCGACTAAAAAAGTAGTGCCTCCAACTGAGACTCATCATCGGGTTTCACATGCAAAAATACAATGCCTACAGTCGCCCCCACTTTGATGGGACTTGTGCAGTGTGTGACTTTGAACAATCCTATCAAAGTTATGTAATGCATTTTTACTTACCTGGCTCGCCAGCTGTCACCTGACTTGCCTGCTACTCCGCCGAGCTGATGATGCAGTGGACCTCGATCCTGGGACGCATCCCAATAACTACAACCGACAACGGGGGCCTCGACCCTGGGACGCATCCCAATACCGCTGACAAAAGACGCATCCCCAAAATATGATGCAGTGGGTCCACGACCCTGGGACGCATCCCGATAACTGCAACCGACAACGGGGGCCTCGACCCTTGGATGCATCCCAATACCGCTGACAAAATGGGCCTCGGCCCGGGGACGCATCCCTAAACTGATGCAGTGGGTCCACGACCCTGGGACGCATCCCGATAACTACAACCGATAACGGGGGCCTCGACCTTGGGACGCATCCCAATACCGCTGACAAAATGGGCCTCGGCCTGGGGACGCATCCCCAAACTGATGCAGTGGTCCACGACCCTGGGACGCATCCCGATAACGCTGCCAAAATGGGCCTCGACCCTGGGACGCATCCCAAAAACTGCTGATGATATGGGTTTACAACCCTGGGACGCATCCCCAAAAATGCTGATAAAATATGGGCCTCAACCCTGGGACGCATCCCCAAAACTGCTGATATGATGAAGTGGACCTCAACTCTGGGACGCATCCCCAAACTGTTGATAAAATATGGGCCTCAACCCTGGGACGCATCCCCAAAATGCTGATACTGATGGAGTGGGTATAACCCTAGGACGCATCCCCAAAACTGCTGATACTGTTGCGGGCCTTGACCCTGGGACTCATCCTCAAAACTGATACTGATGATGACGTAGGCCTCGGCCCTGGAGTGCCATACCAAGCAGGACTAATTCTGATAAGGATGTGGGCCCTGCCCCCAGAGTGCCATACTCGGCAAGACTAGTACTGATAAAGATGTGGGCCTCAACCCCTAGAGTGCCATACCCGGCAAGACTGGTTCTGATAACGATATGGGCCTCGCCCCAAAACTGTTACCGATATGGGCCTCGCCCCCAAAACTGATACTGATATGGGCCTAGCCCCATACTGATACTGATATGGGCCTTGCCCCCATGCTGATACTGATATGGGCCTCGCCCCAAACTGATACTGATATGGACCTCGTCCCAAACTGATACTGATATGGACCTCGTCCCAAACTGATACGGAAATGGGCCTCGCCCCCAGAGTGCCATACTCGACCAGACTAATAATGATAATGTGGGCTTCGCCCCAAGAGTGCCATACCCGGCAAGACTGATGCTGATGCTAATGTGTCATTTCAACATATTAAATTGCCTCATGAGATAATCCTGATAGCTAGACATATTCTCGTCCTCAACGAATGCTTTCGCATCGAAACCTAAGAACCTTCAAAGTACTTGATACACTCAACTCCAATCCTCTGAATAGGTGATCTGAACTAGACTCCTAGTGTGTGTGTGCCAAGGCTCTTTCGCAGCTTATTCCTTAAGTGAGCCAACTCGATGATTTCGTTTCAGAGAATCGGATCGGTGGGTCTAACCAATCTAGATGTCTCGATCACACTCTGTGATTACTTTGTCATACTCAACATGATATGGTCTCTTTTTTTTCTTTCGTCTCTTTCTTTACATTCTTTCCTTTTTTTTTTTTTTTGACACACCTACCATTTAAGGTAGCATTTCTCCTCATGGTGGTCCTAATACTCGCCCATGGGTAGCTTCACGCTTATCGGTTATAGGCGGTTTATTTTTCTTTTCTTTTCAGAGACTTTCTTTGTTCCCAACCATATCATATATCGTAGCATGAGTAAACCAGGGTGGACATCCAGGCAAACGGTCATTCACCGATCCATCATCCCTTCGGCTAGTCATCTTGCCAACCACTCAGGTTTCCACTGTTGAGATCCTGTAATCAAGTGCTCGCGAGTCCAACTGAGATCAATCCATTCAGAATACCGGACGAGAGCACGTCTCGCACTTATCGTTTCTAAAGCTTCTCCCTACAGCAAACAATGTCATCACCGGATATATGTCTAACTATCAAAGATTTCTCTCTCTCATTTTTTTTTTGTTTTTTTTTTCACTCATTCCACAAAATTCTTCTGTCATCTTCTAATAATATGGGCTTCACCCCTTGAGATCCATTCCCAAAACTCAAACTCATGTGGGCCTCAACCCTAGGATTCCTCCTCAATACCAACATCAATGTGGGCCTCAACCCTCAAATTACTACCTGAATCTAACACCAATGCTGGCCTTAACCCTTAGATTATTACCCAAATTCGATAATGTGCTTTCGCTGTTCTGAATGGCTTATCTTTGTCGCTTTCTCTTTTCTTCTTCAAAACCTGTGAACACAAAACAAAACAAACACAAAAGGAATGCAAAATGGGTTACGTGTATGCATGCATGCATGTGTTTCTTATCCCGTCGGGTTAGGTCTTCTGCCAATTCCCTTGGTGACTGCTCGGTCTTTTCTTCCTCAAGTAAAGTACTGTTTCAATCTGTCCACGTCGATCAGCTCGATGAACTCATTCTCCTCTAAATCTGATAGTTTCACTGTCCCGTTTCCCATTGTTGAATGGCCATCCTATCTTTTCTGCTTGTTTCTTCCAAAAATTCACCGGGTTCGAAATATCGCTGAGTATCATAGTACCAAGGTTGAATACTTTTGTCAAATATACTCATGTTGCAGAGACTCAGGCAAGTTAACGAAATGAACATCTTTATTATCATTAAGAAAAGGTTCGAACAATTAAACAAAACCAATGTCTCTATTAATGAATATTGGATCACAACTGAATAAGATCTGGGAGACAAACATCTCCATAAATTGCAACTTTATTTTCCCTTGCTTTCTTATTTCCTTCAACCATCAATTTCTCCAGGTACAGTAGTTCTTCTTCCCATTCACTTTTCCTTTTTGCAACCCCCGTCTCATCACTGTCTGAGAAGTTTTCCCAAAGATCCTCCCTTTGCTTTATTTCACTTTTACCACTATTGCCTCCTCGTATCCCCGTGCAAGAAGTTTGGTAGTTGTGGGTTGGGAAGACAAGATTGCGGGTAGGCCGGAGTCAATAATGTGGGTAGGTGGAGGTTTTCTGTGTATGTTGGCTTGTTCTTTTTCCGGGTTGGGTATTTTATGGGCATCAATGAGGTTTTGGATTTCATGCCTAAGGCGGATGCAGTTATTAGTTTCATGGCCCCTTTCTTGGTGGAAGTAACAATACTGATTTAGGTTGAGGTACGGTGGCACAGGGTTAGGAAGTGGTCTAGGTTTTAAGGGTTTTAGAAGTCCTTGCATCTTCAGTTTCTTAAACACCTTTGACAAAGGTCTACCAAGATTGGAGAATCGTCTGTTTCTGATAGAGGCGATATCAGAAGGAGGGAGTTTGGTATCCGAAGGTTCCCCGATGGTCTTTCCATTCTGATTGTTCATCTCTTTGTTATCGGCTATATAGAGTGCGGTCAAACTGGCCACAACATTAGTCAGAGCTTGCAATATCTCAATAATTCCTGTTATTTTGGTCTCCAATTGATCCAGGCGGGATCCCTCATTGGCTGACTCATTCATATTGGCTGATGGTCTTCTGACAAGTCTTCCCCCAACCCAATGGGTATCTATGATGGCTTTTAACACAATGAGGGTTAGCATGATGCGTGTATGCATGAGTGCATGTCATGTATGCGATGTATGGAATAAATAAGCTTATAAAATAATTTGCACTAATTGGCCCATTATCATTTCAAAGTGTTCAATCATATTATTGCACGGTGCAAACTTGTCCCAGTTGAAATGGCCCAACAGGTTTACACTTCGCGATAACATAACCAAATAACTTCATATGATAAAGGGCCAATACATAAAATGGCCATCAGCATTTTAGAAGCCTTTGGCCCAACTGTCAAAGGAAACGAACTCGTCCCAGTTTAAATGGCCCAACAAGTTCACATCTCTGGATCCAAATAACGATGGTCCAAAACACAAACATAACACGATAATTCAAGCATAAAATAATAATTTCTACATAATGGCCCATCAACATTTCAGAAGCTTTGGGCCTAATGGTCATAAGGTACGAACTCGCCCCAGTTTAAATGGCCCAGCAAGTTCTCATTTCTGACAATAGTCCAACTGCATCCAAATGAGGACGGTCCACAAGCACATACTCAAGGAAATAATTGTTACTTTAACCATACAACCCCGGTCTATGGGTGGGTTCGCAAGAGTCTAGACAAAGGCTCTCACTGGTGAAGGATGGCCCATAACTAGGTCTTCCCAATCAAGGGTTCGAGCGACCAAGTGAGCGTACCCTTTTTTATACACTAAGGTACGTGCCAACGAGCTATGGTGTGTGACTGACTGTCAAATGGACTTCCCGTTGTAGATTACCCAGATGGAGGGTGGAGCGAGGCTCACTTAAATACCCAAGCCTCTTAGGCTCTTATCGCTTGGTGTCAGGAATAAACAACGAGTCCTCTAAATTAGTCCATCACAATAGGCTATGAGTAGATGGCTATATAGGTGTCTTCACAGCTTTTCCTTCTAGAAAGGTAGTGAGTGAAGGAAGACACCAAACCATTACCTAGCCTCAAAATGCATTTGATTAAACCCCCATTTTATCCACTATAGACACGGTCAATTAGAACATAAATCCAAACATTACAAGATAATATTTCGGGGCCGATTCTCTATCCCCAGTGGAATCGCCAGACTGTGGGGACACAAAAACTAGGCAACACATGATGTCCTAGGCTCGTGGCCTAGTTGGGAGTACGGAGTAGCCCACGGGGGACTAAACCGGAGAATAATGGATTCGCCACCCGATGTGAACCGGGAAAATGAGATTTAAGGCCGCACTCACCCCTCGCAAGGGAAGACCTCAAACCGTTGGGTTCGGAATGGTCCCTTACTTATGTCACTTGTAATGAAAGGATTTATGTAATAATTTAATCAAGCTTAAGTAACACTTATTTCCAAGAGTATCATGCTTCTAAATTCACATGTACAAAATAAAAATTACACCTAAATTTACATATATTTCACATCTAAGATTGCATGCTTGAAAGTACATCAAAGTAGCAACGAACATACAACTTCATTGGCATATTATATTCACGAAAACCCAAGCACACATACTAACCACACAAGCACACATGTGAGCACTTTTCCAAGTGGTACGCGGAATTGTATCCCAAGTACAGACCGCACTACCATCCATTCGGAATCGGTTACGAAATTTATGTCTGGGTTTCCATCCGATATACCACAAGAAATAATACTCAAATGTTATCATGACATAGGTATATGAATTGTAATATGTTAAGCCAAGACTAAGGTAAATGATGCAATCAATAGATGAAAGACACGGCAAATATCGTGGTAAAGGTAGCCTTTTAGGCTTTTCTTCCTAAACAGAGAACCTTTTAATCCAACACAATAAGCCCATACGCCTTTCGTTATAATGCATACAAAGATAAAGATAACTATATCAAACTTAGTATGTCCGATTGAACATATCTGACATCCAACCGAACACACATCAACCGGCGCGGCAAAACATCGTGGTAAAGGATTTTAACCCCTCCAAATAGGGGACCTTTAATCCGACTTACTAAGCCCATGCGCTCGATCGCATCATGCATACAAAAATAAAGACAATCACATCAAACTTAGTATGCCCGATTGAACATATCTTATATCCAACCGAACACACATCAACCGGTGCGGCAAAGCATCGTGGTAAAGGATTTTAACCCCTCCAAATATGGGACCTTTAATCCGACTTACTAAGCCCATGCGCTCGATTGTATCATACATACAAAAATAAAGACAATCACATCAAACTTAGTATGCCCGATTGAACATATCTTATATCCAATCGAACACACATCAACCGGCGCGGCAAAGCATCGTGGTAAAGGATTTTAACCCCTCCAAATAGGGGACCTTTAATCCGACTTACTAAGCCCATGCGCTCGATTGTATCATACATACAAAAATAAAGACAATCACATCAAACTTAGTATGCCCGATTGAACATATCTTATATCCAACCGAACACACATCAATCGGCGCGGCAAAGCATCGTGGTAAAGGATTTTAACCCCTCCAAATAGGGGACCCTTAATCCGACTTACTAAGCCCATGCGCTCGATTGTATCATGCATACAAATAACGTGCGGAATTCAAATGACGAAAAATAAATAAATCAAAGCAATATAATCAAAAGAAAGTGTTGTTTACTCAAGCGGTACGTGGAGTTGTATCCCGAGTACAGATCATACTACCGTCCATTCGGAATCGGCTATGAAATTTATGTCCGGGTTTCCATCCGATATACCGCGAGAGTTGACACATCTTTAATTTTATTCCAAAGCCACAACATACAATATCTCATAATCCATGCATATTTATCTACTCAAGGGCCACAACATGCATTTCAACATAACAATCATGCAAGTAATATTCAATAAATAATACAAATAAAACAGAAAACGAATGTGGAAAATACCCTCAGGTCTAACCTTTTATGTCGACTTTCGAACTCACATTTCACGGCCGTCGGAAGGGCTATCACTCCGCAACTTTTCTAGTTCGCTGGTTCACTTTTTTCCTCGCTGTTTTCACTGCTCGGACTGCTGTTTTCGCCCCGTTTTGCCACTGTTTTGCTGCTGTTTAAGGGTGTTTTCTGGTAACTGTTTTATGGGAAATAAGGGACTATTTTGGTGATTTTTTTGGGTTGTTTGCTCACTGTTTTAGGGTGGATTTTAGGGTTAGTTCTTCACGTTGATTTAGTGACTTTGGGGGCAGTTTAGGGGTTCTGGTTTCACGTTGGTTGAGGGTTTATTTTCTGTTTTGTTTTGTTGGTCAGTGAGGGTGCGTTTGTGGCTTTATTTGCTCATGGTTTAGGGGGCTTTGGTCGGTTGGTGGCTTTGAGTGAGGGCTAGGTGTCGGTCAGGGGGGTGGACTTTGGTGGCTGCTGTGCGCGTTGGTTTTGGGCGTTATTTGTGTAGGGTAATGGGGAGGGGCATGGACAATTGTGTGAGAGGCGTTGGTGAGCTTTGGTTTAACATGAGGAGCTTATGTTTGTGAAGGCTATGGCTTGAGGCGTGAGTTTGTTTCGTGAGAGGCCTGTGGCTACGTGTATGTTTCAGTCGGTGGTTGAAAGTCTGGTGCGTGAAGATTGGCTGGGCTGGCGAGTGGGTGATGGTGTTGTAGGGCGTTGAAGGAGCAGGCTGTGTGTGAATTTTAGGGGGCTATGGGGCTGTTCGTGCGCTGAAGGTCTGCAGGGCGTGGGGGCTGATGGCTTGTTGTTGCGTAAGGCAGGTTTGAGTTTATGGAGAGTAGTGGCTATGTGAGAGTCTTGTTTAGGGTTTCATGATTGAGAGAGATGAGGGTTGTGAGGGGTGTCCAGTTGAGAGAGAAACCGAATGGTTCAGGGGAGAGTCTGTCTAGGGTTTTGTTTTTTGTGTTTGTTTTTCTTTTGGTCACTGCCGTGAGGGTGAAGTAGTTAGGGGGGAATAGGGTTGCAATTTTATGTTATATTTATAGTAAGAGGGTAGGGTTAGGGTTTGCATGGATTTAAGGAAATAAAATCAATTAATTAGGGAGGGATTTACTTAATTTATTTTAGGCAATAATATTTATATTTTAGTTGGGAATTTATTTTAAATTGGTGAGTGATTTATTAAATTAGGAATGAATTTATTTTGATTTGATTTTAATTTGGAAGTGAATTATTTAATTTAAATTTAAATTTAATTTGTTTTATTTAATTTGAATTGGAATTAATTTAATTGGATTTGTGAATTTAATTTGATTAAGATTTAATTTAATTACTTTTTAATTTAATTCAATTGTATTTTAGTTTAGTTTTAAGTCGATTATATTTTAGTTTAATTTTAATTCCATTGTATTTAATTAGCTTTAATTAAATTTAATTTCACTTTAATTCGTTTTAATTAAATTTGGTTTAATTTCATTTCAATTTAATTAGTTATTAAATTTTCAATGTTAATTAAATTAAATTGGTTTCGTTTTAACTTTAATTTAATTTCAATTGGTTTTAATTAAAATTTGTGACATGTGTTTTAAATGTTTTAATTATTTTTAATTTGTGACATGTGTTTTAACACGGAGGTCCAACAAGCGAACCCGAAGCTAATCCAGCGAATAAGAACTAACAAAATGCCGATTCCCTTCCGACGATCGTTTCCCGCAACTTCCTCGACTAAAAAAGTAGTGCCTCCAACTGAGACTCATCATCGGGTTTCACATGCAAAAATACAATGCCTACAGTTCCTTAATGAGAAAGAACATAATCCTTAGGGTTGAAAAATTTCATTGCGCGGTTATGACCCTTAAAGAATTCCATTCATTGACATAAGGGTACATTTCCAAAGGCAACCCTCCATCTTTTTTTAATTTACATGTGTTGTTAACTCTGATTTGTGCATGTCTTATTCTTCTTTTTTCTCGAAAATATATTATGTGCATGAGCAATACGTAAGGGCGTTCGAACACCCAAGGAACGCATAAGGAAAAACTATGTATATCGTATTTTCATTCGAATAAAGTGACGAACGTCACACGAACGTAAACTCTCTGGAAAGGTCCGTTCGAACGTGTTATCAAACGCCACACGAACTTGAACTATAGTGAAAGATTCATTCGAACGGTTAAACGAACGTGACACTAACGCAAGTCATATCCAAAAGATGTTTGCGATTATGAGAGTCAACGATATTTATATATGTCTCAAATTAAGTTCTTGGTAAAATGTGATTGTTATAAATGACAATAATATATCACTTGACCAATATTGTTGTGTGTCGTCTAGATTGACATATGATGTTAATATAATAGATGATGAGTCTCATATCATAAGGACACAAATAATAGATGTTTCATTAGTAGAATGAAATATCGAACATGACCACATAAATGTAAGATCACATGGTAATATTATCTAAGGTCATTGATCTTCGTAATAATACATTAGTGTCGTCATATCCTCTGACCTGAGATCATATATTGACTTGTACGATAGTACTCTTAGTTCACTAGTATATCCTCATTCGACTATCCACGTCCTTTGAATAAATGCTAAATGGCTTTGAGCGATTGACGTACGAAGTCACGTATGCTTCAAGATGGGATTCGAGATTTGATAATAAAAGAGATGTTTCAATGAAACTCAAAGTTGTGGATAAAAGTCTTTGGCCAAAGCAATCGATATCTTAGAGATATCAAATCCATAAGATAAAGTTTAAAGATATGTCGAGTATAATGATTTGACCTTACCATGATCTCAGACTCGATAAGAAACAGAAATATCGGAAGGAATGAGATGACATGCTCGAAGTGTATTCTAACAGGTTCATATGTTTTCCCACTTCATTTATTGACTAGGGGTCATAACTTGCTGCTAGGCGATTACCCATGGTCTGTGGAATATCGTAGAGATGAAATATTAAAGAGTTAATTTTATTCCACTGCTACTCTATAATGAACCTAGGACGGTCGCACAATATAGTTATCCTCTATGTTACAAATTCGAGGATGTTTATTAAAAGATAATAAATGATTATTTTGGCGTTTCCTAATTGGATTAGGATATTCGGGATATTTCAGAAATATTAATTTGATTAATGAATTCGAAATATGAAATTAGATTTAATTGTTTAAATAAATATTTGATATTTATTTTAAATAAATTAAATGTAATTTTAATTAATTGTTAATTAAAATTAAGCAAGCTAAATTAATTAATTCATAGTTAATTAATTATTATGTCAAAATAATATTTAATCTATTGGGCTAACACCCAAATTAATTAGAATCTTATTTAAGATTAAATAGGGAAGTCTTTATTTAATTAGGATTCTTAAATTTGATTAAGCATCCTAATTTATTTTGGAAAGAATCTTTAAGATACCAAATTTGATTTAGAGAGATATTAGATTGATTTTATTGTATTGTGATACAATTAAAACAAATTCTTATATATATATATGATAATGTTGAAGAAAGGCAATTGGTTGTTGCCGATATATATATATATATATATATATATATAAACATAAGTAATACTCAAAAGCAATTGGTTTGTTGATGTAGGTTGCATGCAAAAATATAAATATATATATACACGCACATAAGCAAAAGCAAGTGGTTTTACATGAAGGTATATTATATATATAAATGCAAGCAAATTGTTGTTTGCGTCAAGATATATTATATATACACACACATTGTGTTTTTGCAATTGGTTACCAATTGGAATAGTAAATAAAATGCTTTTCTCGTCAACCTCCTCCCAAATATTTGGGACACTCGATCGACGTGGCTTATCATTCTATTTAAATAGTAGAGATACTTTGTCAAACACACAAATAAGGATATCCGCTCTCTTTTTATGTACCAAAGTTGCGGGTGATTTGTGGTTATATGCAACTAAAGAAGAGATGATGGAGAGCCAAAACCAGCTCTCAAAGCCACAGCAACAGAGTACGGGCACCACTTTCATTAGAACATGCTTCAATGGACTCAATGCTGTATCAGGTCTTGCTCTCTCTTGAGTAATAAATGTGTAATTCATTAGGCCACCTAAAGAAAGTTCATGATTAAGCTGCTACTACGTAATATATATATATATATATATATCATTTTCTTCCCATACAACAACAGCATGTGACTTGAACATTCCATTGTTGCATGCAGTTTATTTTCATTCATACATCAAATCATCATTAACCTAAATCATCTGATCACCTATTAGAAGAAAGATTATTATAAAACTTTCTAAGAAGCTCATGTTACTTTAGTGTTAAAAGATTCACAAGATTGGCATGATGAAGATAACAAATGGTCGAATTGGTTATAATATTTGTCAGGTGTTGGGATACTATCAATTCCTTATGCACTTTCTGAAGGAGGGTGGCTGAGCTTAATAATTCTACTTGTAGTAGCAATTCTCTGTTGGTACACAGGGTTACTTCTGCGACGCTGTATGGCTGCATATCCACTCATCAAAACATATCCTGATATAGGAGACAAGGCATTTGGATGTAAAGGCAGAGCTATAGTATCAATCCTCATGTACCTTGAGCTCTATTTTGTTGCTGTTGAATTTCTGATATTAGAAGGAGACAATTTAGAGAAGTTGTTTCCAAACATGGGGTTTAAAATTGGTGGCCTAAATATTGGTGGAAAACAAGTAAGGAGTCTGGGAATTCTGGCCTATGTTTCTGCAGGTGGGGTTCTTGCTTCTATAACTCTTGTTGCTTGTGTCTTATGGGTTGGTGCAGTTGATGGTGTTGGGTTTCATGAAAGAGGCATGCTTTTGAATTGGGGAGGTTTGCCCACTGCTATGAGCTTGTACACCTTCTGTTATTCCCAGACTCCTTACTTGTTTTCCAGAAAATTGGCCTACAAAAATCCCAATTCAAAAGCATGCCTCTTTCATGAAACCCAACACCATCAACTGCACCAACCCATAAGACACAAGCAACAAGAGTTATAGAAGCAAGAACCCCACCTGCAGAAACATAGGCCAGAATTCCCAGACTCCTTACTTGTTTTCCACCAATATTTAGGCCACCAATTTTAAACCCCATGTTTGGAAACAACTTCTCTAAATTGTCTCCTTCTAATATCAGAAATTCAACAGCAACAAAATAGAGCTCAAGGTACATGAGGATTGATACTATAACAAAGTCTGCTTTGTTATAAGCACCGCTAATTACGGATCAATGGCAGTTCTAGGATACCTGATGTATGGGGATCATTTGAAGTCTCAAGTGACACTAAATCTTCCTATAAGAAAACTCAGCACAAAACTAGCAATTTATACTACTCTAATCAATCCCCTCACAAAATATGCAGTTATAATCACCCCAATTGCTACTGCACTTGAAGAAACACCTCATCTCCGCAAGAGCAGACCTATTAGTATCCTTATTAGAAGTGTACTGGTTATCAGCACAGTCATTGTGGCCTTAACCATTCCATTTTTCGGCTATGTTATGGCGTTCATCGGCTCGTTCTTGGGTGTGACTGTCTCAGTATTGCTACCATGTCTATGCTACCTAAAGATTAATAAAGCAGCTGGAGTAGAGCTGATGGTTATTGTTGCGATTCTGTTGGTTGGAACATTAGTTGGTGTTGTGGGAACCTACACATCCTTGAAACAAATTGTAACCCATCTCTGAAATTTGATTTAGGTGGTGGATTTAAGTTTATCTTCATTGGATCAGAAAAAAAGCTGATGTCATTTGGATTCTGGATCATGCAACTCAGTCAAAAGGTCCCAGAATAAAAGCAATTAGCACTACGATAAATTCAGTTGTTTCTACTAAAGTAAAAAATAATAAAAGCAGCAAAAGTAATTCACAAATATTGAATTTGAGCCTACTCTTTCACTTTTTTGAACTCAGCTTCATATTTCATTGATTTACCAAATCACATTTATATTGAAATTGATACTGAAGCCGGAGAAAAGGAAACAGTAAAAAGTAAAATAAAATAGAAAAGGAAACAAAAGCTAAAATAGCATCAATGTGCACATGTTTCAGAGAGAACCAATAAAATATATGCCTATAAAAATGTTGTCATTTACACCATTGCTCATTGCCTTTACAGTGAAAGCGTTGATGTGTAAGTCCAACTTATTCAATCTTTTATCGAGTGTTTGATAATACTCTTTAATGGGATTTGATTTTTTCTTCTTTGTACAACAGGTCAATGAGCAGGGATTTATTTTTATTTATTTTTTAATTTTTGAAAATGTTCGAAATCCTTAGCTGCACGAGGCTCTTACAAGAACGACATCTCCTGAATTCAAGACTTGAGCAACTAAATCATAAACTTTATGCTACCAAGCCACACTATGAGATATTATGCATATACATAAATTGATTTTCTTCATCGGCAAGTTATTCTAATTTATTTACCTTTTCTGTGACGAAGTGAAAATATTTAAAAGAAATAATAATTTTATTGGTAAAAGATGAAAACAAAAGGGAGTTTTGACACCCTTTTATACTAAAACATTAAATAAAACGAAATTATCAACTAGATAATTCGAATTATTATAACATAATAAAAATTTCATAATCATAATAAAATAAGGAAAGAAAACACTACTTAATTCCTATTCCTAAATAATCATAATTATAATAAAAAACAATGAGCCCTTAAGGGGCATGGTTTGATAGCAAATGACCTAGGACTTTGTTGTAAGGTCCTGGGTTTGAATCTAGGAGGTTCATTTCTTGTAAGAGCTTGGGGCAGCTGAGGGTTTTAACTGCTCTACTTAAGCTCGGGTCGGGTGGTTTCACGGCGAGGTTTCCAACGTTTCCAAAAAAAATTAAAAAAAAAATAATAATAAAACAAGGAAAAAATACCATTTAAATCTGATTCCTAAATAAAAAAATAAACATTCGAGAAGAATATCCAAAATAAGAAAGTAAAATTATATCAGCGATTCAAGGCTCTTTAAAGAGGAATTTAGTAAAAATGTTTTGGGCCAAAACCGATATAGTAGATCAGCAACATATGCATCTTTTTGATAGCTTTCTATCACTATACTTGGTCTAAAAAGGGACAGACATAACAAAAATTACGGTCCTTTAAAAATAACGAAATTCAAATGTCCTATATCATTATGATTCATACACAAAGTTTTGGCCTGTGACCCCGATGGTACTGTGACACATAGCGAAATTTCTGCTATCCAACAATAGGAAAACCTGAAACAAATTTCAGCATTCATGGACTTTCGCCCAAGCATACCATAATGGGGTAAAATCCCCACATAGTATAGTGATGTGGGGTAAAATCTTCACTGTGAACAGTAGCACATTCTATTGGTAGGGGGAGCCATGAGATGTGAAGAAACATAGTAGGGTTATTTTAAAGGAAAATCTCGATTTTGCGTCTTTGCTTGATGATTGAGGCTGGACAATAAAGGTAGTATTTGCTTTCCATGAATTGTATCTTATAACCTTCTTGCGGCTGGGTGAAAGTTTGTGTGAGTTCCTTGGAAAATCACCCCATATTCTGGGATGTTTCACCGTTGAGGTGATATCAGGAGGAGGATCCCAGGCGATGTGAGGACTCACGGGAATTTGAAAAATGATGAGCTATGTTGCTCGTGGGCTGGCTGGTTTTGCGTAATTGGGACTAGTGTCTGGGCCGAGGGCTGATTAGATGACTATGCTGCAATGTGCTTCAACATTGTGAATGATCTGCCTTGGGCTCATGTGGGCCTGCCATTAATTTGGGCTTACCTTGTAACCGTTTTTGAAGCATCAATTTGCTTGCTCGGTTCATTGGATTATTTAGCTTTTGAAGGAACGACGCCAGTGCACGTGGGCTGGTTTGTGTGTATTATGGGCTGCACGATTTGCTTCGTGGGCTGATGTTTTGATTTAGGGCTGATATTGTGTTTTGGGCTGGTCAGTTTGTTAACGTGAATTCTGGCTGGGCCGATTGTTTTAATCACTTTTGTGGTTGTTTTCTTGGCGTTAGCAGCGGGTGGTCTTTTGATCCAGTTATGATATCCGTGGAGGCTGAGATGTGGGCATGAGCTTTGGATTTCACTTTGATTTGCTTTGGTTTGCTTCCAATGGACAATCGTGAGGAAATATTTTTTGGGACTAGTTTTTCAAATCAAGTATTTTGTTTCATGTTTTGTGTTTACTATTGTAATCTCTTTTGGGCGGTGTATTTTAGCCTCGGGAGCTTTTTGCTCATTTCTATGTGTTCTTTAACACCTTTCTGGGAGATGCCCCTTTTACTTTTGTACATAACACATCTTTTGGAGTACACGGTAAACTTTTCCAAAAAAAAAAATACCATAATGTCTCATTTCCAGAGAGCAATGTGGTGCATGAATTTTTCTCGGAGGTTTGAGTACATTCTGTTTCCACCAATCTTCACAAATCACTTGAAATGAGTTGGTTAAAGAATTGAAGATGGTGAAAAAGTAGTTGAAGAGAGGTAAATATATAGGTATTTACCACCAATTTATCTACTGAAATGCTAGTTATTTAGAGTATATTGTACAATTTTAATTGTTTTTATATATTTTTTTTTGCAGCTTTCACACAAACAAAGACTTATTTGGAGTAACCGGCAAAAATGAGACACAGATTTCAGAGAAACAGAGTCAGCGACGTGGCACCAACATGTTGCGCGATGATGTTATTGAAGAAGGATTTCAGTAAGATGTCTTAGAATACTGCTGTTGCGGCTCTGAAGCCATCCAGCGCCACGATACCAGAAAGAAGCAATGCGACACCTTTGAAACAAAAAATCAAGACAGATGTTTGGGTAAAGTAAAGCTAGCACCTCGACGCCATCTCGAGTCATGTGATATTAGTTTACCTCTTTTGGATGTTCTATTTAGAGAAAGTTCTATTTTTAAAGCTAGGGCACGAATTCCCGAAGGGAATAATCAACCCCCAACTTTTGAAACGCCCAAAAAGTGAAAAAGAAATTAGAAAAGAAAAAGAAGAAGGATTTTGAGGATTGCTTGAAAAAAGAAGCTCATCATTAATTTGTATTTTCTTTCATGTTATTGTAATAAGATTGATGTTCCCTTTGCTTATTCAAACCAAGATAACTAATTTGTTTATTTGAAGTTTTGATGGAACTCATATGTTATTAATATCTATTTGATTTATCTTATAATTTTTATGTTCCCTAAGCTTAATATAAATCCTAATTGATTGATTAGCAAAGTGGGTTAATAAGGCATGAATTTGACTACAAACACTACAAAAATTATGGCTTTTAGCGTCCAATAATTTAGCGTCGAAATAACTTTCGACGCAAATAATCACTTTTAGCATCGTAATTAATATTCGACGCCAAATATCAAGTTTTTAGCGACGAAAATCATATTCGACGCCAAAATATTAAACTTTTTTCGTCGAATTCACATATCGACGCTAAAAGTACGACTTATAGCGTCGCAAATTATTCGACGCTAACATGTTTTAACTATTCCAATAATGTTTGGCGTCGACATAAAATTATGACGCTAAATGTTATACTTTTAACGTCAAAAATCATATTCGACGCCAAAAACATGAACATTTAGAGTCGACGAAGTAGCGTCTCTAAAGGTTTATGAAGATTCCACCGACAATCCTTTAATATTTAGTGTCTAAATTTTAAATCGACGTTAAAAATAAGACCTTTAGCGTCGAAATAGGAGATTCGACGCTAAAAATCAGACAATTAACGTCGACTTTAATGTTTCGATGCTAAAGATACATTAAAATGAAGAATGCCACCAACCCTTCTCCCCCTCTGCTTTTTCTCTCATTCTCTTCAATTTCATCCTCTGAAATCTGAGAATCTCTCTTCTGCAACCTCACAACACTCCTACAAATTTTCAAAAAAATTGTAATCAATTTTCCATAAGGTAAATCTTCTTTCATATTTCTTTATTATTTTCATTTTTTATGATTATTTATTTATATACTTTTTGTTAGTGGTTTATGATTCATATATGTAGATTAGTTAATTAATTAACTAAATAAATTTTTCTGTAAATTATTTAATTTATCAATTAAATATATATGTATATGCTTAAATAAATAATTAATAAATTAGTAATGTTGATGAGTGTAATATGATGTTTAATAATTATCTTATTATATTTAGGTATTTCGCTGAAATGGATAGAAATTGGATGAGCTCGCTGGATAGATTGAGTGTTGAATATCGTAATGGAGTGTATGAGTTCATGGAAGTCGCAAAGCAACACATTGATGCAGAAGGTCGTGTTCGGTGTCCATGTACAAATTGTTTGAATAGGAAAATGAAACGGTTAGATGAAGTTCATAATCATTTATACATGTCGGGAATATCACCAACTTACCGTACGTGGATTTATCACGGTGAGCAGTATAATTCTCAGTCACGGGTTATTGATTCCGGTTAAGGGAGCAGTAGTTACAAGCAACCTGCAAACGATGAGATAACCGATGTTTTGCATGACTTACAAGGTCCACAACTTGGTCATAGTGTTAGTGGTGACATGCCAGTGTTAAGTGGAAATGATCAAAATTTATTTAGTGAACTACTTGATGAGGCAAAAAAAATTCCATTTAAAGGTGCTGGAATGTCGATCTTGAATTTCGTTGTGAAATTATTACACATTAAAGTGATCAACAGAATGACCAACAAAAGTATTGATATGATGCTAGAGTTACTGGGGCAAATGTCACTGGTTGGAAGCGAATTGCCTAAGTCGTACTACGAGGCAAAGAAAATATTGCGTGATCTGGGAGTGGGGTATGAATCCATTCATGCTTGTAAGTATGACTGTGTATTATTTGTGCCGAGTATGAATCACTTGATATTGTCCGATATTGTGGTGAAAGTCGGTGAAACGGTAAAGTCGTGGTATGGGGAAGAAAGTGCTTCAAAAGATATTGCGATATTTCCCTTTAACGCCCAGGCTGCAGAGGTTGTTCATGTCACGACACACATCGACTGACATGAGTGGCATCATGAAAAGAGAATCGGTGCGGAGGGCATACTTAGACATCCTGCGGATGGAACCGAGTTGAAGGAATTTGATGACATGTACGATGGTTTTAACCCGTTTGGGAATATGTACAACTCTTATAGCATGTGGCCTGTTATTGTTATTCCATATAACTTACCTCCATGGAAATATATGAAGGATCCGTTCATGTTTATTTCATTGCTTATCCCTGGTCCACGTTCCCCTTGTAAAGATATGAATATTTACTTGAGACCATTGATCAATGAGTTACAAATATTATGGAATGTGGGTGTGCATACCTATGATGCAGCTTCCGAGCAGTATTTTCAGATGAATGCCTCATTATTATGGACCATTAATGATTTTTCAGCTTATGGTTCATTATCTGGATAGAGCACTAATGGATACATGACATGTCTAGTTTGTGCGGGTCAAACACCTTCGCAACGATTACGGGAATAAAATAGGATACACAGGGCACATGAGATTTCTTGAGTTGAGTCATCTTGATGGCAGGAAGTAAATTATTTAACGGTCAACATGAACCTCAAAGTATGCCCAGTCCATTGTCTGGATTCGACATACTTTGCCAACATCAACATCTCAGAGACCACACCAGGGTAAACATCCTAATAATAGAGATAAAATCACAAAACGTAAACCTGAAGAGTTGAATTGGACAGGAAAGAGTATTTTCTTTGAGTTAGAATATTGGGGGACTCTGAGTTTGCGACATAATTTGGATATAATGCATATAGAAAAAAAACATATGTGAGAGTTTAGTGGGCACATTATTCAATATTCCGGGTAAGACAAAAGACACTGTAAATACTAGATTAGACCTACAAGATCTTAGAATTCGCAGTGAATTGCATTTAGAAGTCACTTCTCGAGGTCTTATTAAGCCACTTGCTAGTTATGTGCTAACTCAATCAGAGAGAAAATCATTATGTGATTGGCTGAAAATTGTTAAATTTCTTGATGATTATGCATCGAATATTGGGCGTTGGGTAAGAGATGATATAATAACGGGGTTAAAGAGTCACGATTGTCATGTGCTTTCGAGATTCTCCTTCCTATTGGAATTCGACCTTATCTCCCCCGAATGTATGCGACGTCGTACTTGATCTATGTGGCTTCTTTCAACATTATGTCAGAGGACATAACCACATCTGTTATTGACGAACTTGAGCGAGGAATCGGGATAATCCTATGCAAGCTGGAGCGAATTTTGCCACCCGTTTTTTTTGATGTGATGGTACATCTGGCATGCATTTACAGACTGAAGCTAGGAAGGAAGAGAGGTCTTGTCCATTACAGATGGATGTATCCCATTGAGAGGTACTATATATATAGTTTTAAATATTACATTTGAAATTTTTTTATTTTCATTAAATTTATTATTAATGCCAAACTTGTTGTCATATCTGCAGAGCTTTGGGAGGATTACAAACAATATGTGAAAAACAAGGCGCGACCTGAAGGGTCAATAGCAGAAGCTGTTGTAATAAGTGAAGCAATAACATTTTGTTCGATGTACATGCAGAATATTGAAACTCATTTTAATCGTCGGCCATGAAACTATGATGGAGATGCAAGTAATAAGCAAGATATCACAGTGTTCAGTCAAAATTGCAGAACATTTGGAGCAGTAGGTGTGAAATTACTAACTTTTGAGGAAGTTCAACGTGCGCATTGGTTTATATTGAGTAATTGCGATGAAGTGCAACCGTATTTAATGTAAGTATTTTTGGTGCATAACTATATTTTTTTTTGCCATACATTAACCTAACTCATTTTTTGTAGGCAACATATTACAATGCTAAATGTGGTGGTGACCATAACGTTAATGGAACACACAAAAATAATTTCCTAAATGGTTTGAGACAACTGCCTAAGGCCTAACATTGTAAATTTATTTTTATCCTAACATTAAATATTTCAGTTTGATATAAACACACATATATTTCTTTCATTGTTAGATAAACAACCAAGTGTAAAATGGTCAATTGGACTCGTCATCCTCGTTGGTTTCCTTGGCTTATGGGCCTCAAAAGCAGGCTTATGAATACAGTGGATGCATTGTGAACGGAGTTAGATTTCATACCGAACAGCGAGATGCTGCTCATGTGACTCAAAATTATGGAATTGTAGTCCAAGGAGAACACGGCTAAGATATATTGACTTCTACGGAGTGTTGCAATCAGTCATTGAGTTTATATACAGACCTAAACGACATATTGTGCTATTCGAATGCAAGTGGTTTGACACAAATGCAAGAAAGAGGAGAATTCAAGTTAGTAATCATCTAACGTCAATTAATGTTCAACGTTTTTGGTACAATAATGATCCATATATTTTTTGTACCAAGCACGGTCAGTGATATATATATCTGATCCAAAGTTAGGAAATGGATGGATGGTAGTAGAAAAGTTACAACATAGGGGTATTTGGGACACGCAGGAGAAAGAGAAAGATAATGTTCCCATATCAGATGATACACAAAAAGTCTCTGACAACTTCGAAGTTCCTGAACAGATATTTCATGTACCAAATGTCACTGTTCCTGAAAATATCACATAACTCGAGATAATACAGACGTTTTGACTAATTCCTCATTTGAAGTAGCATGGAAGTAGCAATTGAATAAGAACAACATCATTAATATTATTCCTAAAGATAATAATTAATGTATAGTAAAACCAACGGCGAAAAATAAATATTTTGATCGTATGGCTTGTGTTTAGGTTGGATTTTGATAACATTTATAAGAAAATAACTTCCATAGGACATTTCTTTCATACACTTCATTGCATTGTCTCGCAACTTCCATAGAACATTTCTTTCATCACTCGTTTTTAATTTTGGATGTGATGATTCTATCTACTAACAATGTGTGTCTTGCTTGGACCTTTTCATTTATGCAGTTCATACTATGTATTCATGATTCATGCATATAATAGGTTAGATCCGAGCCACCAATGGTGAGTTATTATGATGGAAACCTGAAACTTTGTGTGTTTTTGCAGATGGCACCGGGCAATCGCAGACGGGCTAATGCGACTCCATCTATATCAGCAAGGACAACTGGCCCTGATGGAGTCTCTGCTAGAACAGGTGAGTCCAGTACAGCGAAGGGTCGAGGACGCACCCGTGGCCTGGGGTTGGCTAAGCACGTTAAGGCTCACGACCATATCCGGATTGAGATAGCAGATGATGGACAAAGTCAAGTCGGACAACATAATTCAGTGTTTACTATAGCCATAGGAGCTACAACTCGATTTGAAGCTCCCCAAAACTATGTTTCTTGGAGAAAGATACCATGGGAGATGAAAATCAACCAGCTATTCTCTTCGCTACTTGTGAGTTTCCGTACGGTATTAAGTTTTCGAAATTGTTTGTTAATTAACATTTTATTTTATACTTATTTTTACTCGGTTGCTATTCCTGTAGGAGTGGTTCGACTTCGATCTGACCAAAGTGAATGTCCAACAGTATATTGACTACCACATGGGGAAATGTTATAAGGATTATATGACAAAAGTCTTGAAACCAATATTCGACGAACATGGACCTTCAGAGGCTCCACAACATAAGCCTGATTTTATAGAGGAGCAAGACTGGACATTCTTATGTGAGCTTTGGTCTAGCAAAAAACACGAGGTAAATTTTGAAATAAACGGAAATTTATAATTGTCTTTGTTTTCGGTACTTACAGTGTTGGTAAATGCAGATAAAATCACACAAATACAGGAAAAATCGAAGTCACTTGCGTTTTAACCACCGTGGAGGTTCGAAGCCATTATCCAACATTGTGCCGAACATTCTGAGGTAAATATATCCTAACGTAAAATATAATAGTTCATTGTTTTTACTAATGTGGAATAATACTGAATTTATTTTCTGTTTTTAAACAGAGTAACACAGGTGAGGTGCAATCATTTCCAGATTTTTTTCCGAGTGACGCATTACAATGAGAAAAATAAATGGATAAATGAAGAATCCGAACGCTGCTATGTAAGTTTCAGTTTTTTAAATAAAATAATAATTATTATATATGTTAATTTTTTTCTAAAAAATTCTAACATTAACTTCTTTTTTTTTAAACAGAACGAAATGATGGAACTCCAACATCAAACTCATGAGACATGGTCCGACCTGATACTAGATGAGCAGTTGTCGCAATTGGTTTTCAAGAATAGACATCTTACAACGTTGGCCTTGGCACTCGTAAGAAGCGGACGTCATCTGCACACAATACTGTTAATTCGGACAATGTCTCCTATCTTCGAGACCAGTTAGTCACCACCCAAGACCATCTAAGCCACCACCCAAGACCGGCTAGTCACCACCGAATACCAGCTAGTCACCACCCGAGACGAGCCGAAGAAGACTAAGGAGGTGCTACAACAGGTCAAGGTGGACCACGAGAAGAAGATGGAGCAGTTCGAACAGCAAATGCTGGCTTTCCGCCAGATGTTGGAGGCCTCACTCGGTCAGGGTGCATCAGGCTCGAGCGTCCCCCATCACAGTAGCAATATATTTTATATCCATTTGTATAAACATTTTGAACAAATAGTTTTAATATAATATGTATTTTTTCTAAAAAAAATTTCAATATAATAATAAAATAATTATTATAATATTTCGTAATTCTGTTATTAATCATGAATTTTTTTCAATTAAATTAAGTATTAAATTAATTATTTAGACCAAAAAGCAGTAAATTAATAATTTTTTTAAAAAACACATTTTAACTATTTTCGTCGAACTAGTCGACGCTAAATGTGTTTTTGGCGTCGAAATATTTTCGACGCTAATAGTAAAAGAATCGCCGCTGTAAGTATACACATATTATTTTTTAATATACTTTAGCGTCGAAACTAAACGACGCTAAAAGTCTAATCGCAATATCTGACCTATAGCGTCAGAAAATTTAATTTAGCGTCGAAATATATTGGACGCAAAATGTAGTTTTTAGCGTCGAATATATTTGTTTCGACGCTAAATACTATTCTCGTCGATGTTTCGGCTGTTGAGTGAGGAACGGACAAACCCGAGCGCAGCGGAAACCCACCCGAGATCAAATCCCGAGCGAATAAAATATTTTTAATTAATTTTCAGCAGTCCTTAAAATAGTGGGTTTAAAAATTTTTTAATTACAAACTTAAAAATTCCAATGCACTAACAACCATTACCAATTTTTATGCATTAAAATAATTACCATAAGCTCAAAAAAAAATTTTCAACACACTTTAAAACATTTATCAAATCTTGATAAATCATTCAAGCAATAATTAATTTTCCAACTCTTGGAAAAATTAATCCAAGCTAACAAAATAATTTTCCAACACTTACAAAATTATTCCAAGCATATTACATAATTTCCAACTCTTGAAAATTACTCCAAGCATATAAAATTTCTATATCAACTATATATCAATTATCATACACTTCAATGCTCATAATTCCTCACTTACATACTTCCAATTTATCCAACAAATCCACAACAATTTTTCTCAACAATAATCATCAACAAATTAAACAATAAATTTACAAATTAAATATACCAACAAGCTTTACCAATTGATTGAAGCTTTGCATCAAAACTTCTAAATCCTCCAAGCTTTTTCAACATTTGAACTCAAGTTTCTCCAAATCTTCCAAGCTTTTGAACTCCTTCAAAACTCCACCAAATTGAGCTTCTCCAAGAACAAATCTTGGTGATCAAAAGGTGGTTTGATCACTCAAGAATAGCAACCAACTTTTCCCCAAATTTTAACTCTTAAAACCCTAGGAAAAAGAAAACCTCAAGAACATAAATTAACCCTTAACACTTAGGGATTAATTTCATGGACTTGATTATTTATAGGGTAATATTTGGTGAGATTAATGGCTTGGATTTTGAGAGCAAAAATCAACTTTTCTCTTGTTTACTGGTTCGGCAGTGGCTTAAGAAAAACAAAGGGAAAGTGATTTTTTGCTATTTGTTTTTGCTTATGGTCAACAGCAGAGAGCACGTGCAAAAACATAAACAACCCTTTTTTTTTCTTTTCTTTTATTTGGTTTCTTTTGTACGGCAGTGAGTGAAGCAAAACAACAAAAACCAATTTCTCTCTATTTTTGGTTTCGGCAGAAGCTTGCTAAAAAAAAGGGAAGTCCATTTGCTTTTTTCTTTTTTAAAAAAATAATCAAAACTAAAATCAAACCATTTACCTTTTATTAAACCATGGTTCAAGGGAATCTTTTCCCTACACCACACATTTCAAGAAGGCAATTTAACCAAAGTTAAAATTAATCTCACCGATTTAGTAACTAAGTTATATGAATCATTTAGTTACTTTAACCAAATAATTCAATTTTGCTTTACCTTAATTACTCTAACTAATTAAAATCTTTATTTGTATAATCTAAGTAATTAATATTATATATTAATTTAACAATTAAATTAATTCACAAAATAATTACTAAGTTAATGTAAATCAAATTTACATTTATTATACAATAAAATTCTATCAACTCTTGATATAAAATTAATTAATTCATTCATCTCATGAATTATCGGATTAAACAATTTAATCCTAAATACCCAAAAATACTTTGTCAACATTTGACAAGAGGTTGCCCTAGTGCTCAACGAGTAAACTCAATATAATGGAATTCTCTAGGCTCACGTTCGGTTGTTATTTATATATACACATATATATCTCATATACTTATATACATATTTCATGAAGGTCTGTCCACTTACAAATCATGACTAAACAACACGACACGTCGAACCATACAAGTCGAGGTTAAAACGCTAATGTATAATCCCTTCGTCATTAGCATTTCCAATTGAGTAAGGTTATAGTTATACTGTCAAAACCTTATCTACTCAATATATGAAACTTTTCATCCTTATATTCCATTAATAAATAATATCGCAAAACTATTTTTGAATATTATTTATAATGTTAAAGAAACAATTTCTTCAACTAACTTTCGGCCAAAAGATTTCCGGAATATATTCTGAAAATTTCTGGAAATAAAATCCAACCATATGGACTGACGAATCCTCATCTTAACACACACCGATCTTCGTGAGCATCGGTCTATACCTAACAGTCATCCAGAGGCCAGACCATGAAAGGTCTCTGACATACATGGTATCAGGCACAGAGGATCACTCACAAGACCACCGTGGTGTCTCAAGTCAAAGGACCACAATAACTACTCAACTCGAAAAGATAACTATTGACAGTTTTATGGAATATCTATTAGTCATCTTTTATGAGTTAATTCAATATTCATTCAACTAATGAATATCTTCATTTCTATACGAACTTCCGTTAAGCTCACAGTCTGTTGAGACAAACTATATGTCCATTACATATATAGACAATGCACTAGTCTTACCAATATAATGACCGACCCATGTCAATATATCTAGACTAGGAATAATTTATATTCGAGAGAATGCGTGATATTTCTCAACACCATTTGCAACTCTTGCAACAATATCACCATATGTAGTAACTCTCGGGTCTTTACTAATTTCATATAAGGTTCTGAGTGAAACTCGAAATCTCTAACTCTTAGAGTAATCTAACTCTTAGATTTACAGTATATAAAATAAAGTAAGATTTTTACCATATATAAAAATAAATAATCATGATAAAATAAATATTATATTGCATAAATATCAAATATTCATACAAAAAGTGAATGGTGCTCGATCACCATTTCCAACATCGGCGTCCAATTTTTGCATCGAATTAATTCGACGCTAATGTAAATTTGCGTCGAAACTGTGGATTTTTGCGTCAATTAGTTTCGACGCTAAGGGCATAATTTTTGTAGTAAAATAAGGCATGAGGTTTAATTCAATACATTGTTGGTAACAAATGGTTCAGTTGACATGTGCTGTCAACTCTAGGATTTGGGCATTAATTAACCTAATTTAGTCAATTGGGATAAAAATATGATCAATTGATTAGATTAGATCAATGGGACATGACTTTTAGAAGAAGTTTATATGCAAAATTATTTTTTAAGCGGATAATTAGGTTAATGTTTTTTAAGCATATAATTAGGTTAACATTGTAAGTAAAAAATATGTTTATTTTCAAGATTGAATAGTGAATTGAGGGAAATCACAACTTTGAGTAACTATCCGACATGATCCAAGCCACACGTGGAGCATCAAAAGACATGGCCAACAACATAATGGAGCCATTGCAAGTACTAGAAGTGTCAATCACAAGATAGAAGGCCAAAAGAATCACAAAAGTAATGACGAGATTAGCTCAGAGTTATATGGTCGAATGCGACGGATATCTCGGAGGCACATTGCCATCATATGAGGGCTTCAATGGAGGGGTTCCAAAGCTATTCCATTTGACCCAAGTCATACAAGATTAACGCACCAGTAATTCCGAAGTCAAATACCATTTTGACAAATAAAGCTGAATTAAGTCCAACACCAAGTATTCGAGTTACACAAGGCTTAGTGAACTTGAGACAGAACATTTGGGCATTGTTACATGAGGCCTACGAAAGTTTGAGATTTTTGTGCAAATGGGACAATTTGGTCATTTTGGGAAAAAGTATTCCACCTTTGTTAATTTTTTTGCCTTTGTTAACTTTTTACTTTTAATATTTGTATTGATGCCAACCACTTTTGTTGAATTTGATAAGCTTGCCAACCACTTTTTTTTACTTTGGCAAGCTTGTCAACCATTTTTGTGATTATGGTAAGTTTCTTTTTACTTTTAAGGGTATTTCAGTAACTTGCCTTATAATATATATTGTAACTTGTCTTCCTTAATGAGAATAATCACCATTTTCGAAATTTACTTCATTCTGAAAGCTTGGCTATGACCGAAATAGCTTAAGGGAGAGATTCCATTTATTTCATGCAATCTGACTTATCAAAGGCGCAACAATCTTAGTGGTGTGTCCGTGCTAGCAGAACACACAACAAGGCATCATCTTAAGGATTCTCAAAGACAAGTTTTTTTGGGTCTTCTTTGTGGCCTTGGAAGGGTTCTGTTCCTACAAAATCAAATTCACGGTTCTTGGGGTTCTATCCGTTGCGTGAGGTTTGCTTGGCTTGATCATCCAAGTGAGTTCCTCGTCATTTGATATCAGAGCTTAGGGTTCCTGTAGACACTTGCATTTTTGCATGAAAGCCTAATGATGAGCCTCGTATCGAGGCACTACCCGATAAGTTACGGAAGTCGCGGGAAACAGATGTCGGAAGGGAAAAATTTAGAAATAAATACATCAACAAATTTAACTCGCTAATTGGCCTCGGGTTCGCCCCGATTAATCTCTGTTTTAAAATATTAAGCCTCGGCCCAAAACCCTCGTACCCATCCAAAGCCCTTTCCCCCAAGCCCAATCCAAAAATAATTAAAACATTTAAAACACATGTCACAAATTAAATTAAATCCAATCAAATCCAATTAAATTAAATAAATCACCTTCCTAATTTAATCAAATCACCTCCCAAATTAAAGATTCCCCACCAAAATTACACAAATTTATTTCCCTAAATGATTTAATTAAATATATCATCTTTAATACATGATATTGTTTCCTTATTTTAAAATCCCATGCATAACCCTAACCCTAATGCACCACTATAAAATATAACACAAATCCAAACCCTAAGTTCCCCCCTGCCCTCTTCACTCAGCGCCATATCTTCTCTCTTCATTCTCTCTCAAAACACACAACACGACAATTGACCACAACAAATGAAAAACCCTAATAATTGGTCGGCCTCTCTCCCTATCTTCTCTCTCTCTCTTCCTCCCCATTGGCTCTCATTCACGCCTCACCTCTCTCTCTCCACTCTCGGTCCCCTCTCAAAAACAGTCCACATATCACCCCACTTAAAACCGTGACAAACAGAAGAAAATAAACCCTAAACTAATAACCACAAAGCTCTCGCCTCTCTCCAAGGAACACACAAATGACCTCACTTCCCCTCTCCACACACGTCCCTTGAAAAATAACACACACTGAACATATTAAGCCCTTCAACAGCCACGTTAATATAACCCTAGCAGCCCACTAACGACTCACGCACAGAAGCCTTGAAACACACAGCATCCTCTCTTCACACGTCCTTCAACCAGCCCACTAGCACATATCAACAAAACCTTGACGCCTCTCAAACACACAGACCATCACGCCTCTCTCCCTTAGCCCTCTCATCAAACGCAAGACTCAACAAAACAAGGACAAATCGAACAACAAACTGCCTCCATAACCAGTCCCTAAACACCCAAAAACAGTGACCCTCAAATACCCTAAAACAGTCCCCATAACCAGTCAAGAACACGTACGAACAACCCCCATAAACCGAGAGTAAACCAGTCCCAAACAGTCCAAAACAGTCCCAAAAATCACCCGCAAAATAGCCCCAAAACAGCTCAAAAATTAGCCATTAAACCAGTCCAGGAAACGCCCAAAAAATAGCAAGGAAAAACAGTAAAAAAAACAGTGAAGAAAATAGCGAAAATGGCAGTCCAAAACAGCGTTAAACCAGAAAAATAACGGAGCACTAACCCTTCCGGCGACGAGGTAACGCACTTCCGAGGAGCATCTTAAAAGGTAAGACCTGAGGGCCTCTTTTTATTATTTATCTTTTCAGTTATTCTTTATCGATCATTCGCATGCATCGTTGTGTTTTACGTATGGTTTCATTTGTGTTGGGTTGATGGTTGAGTGCTATCCCTTGCGGTATATCGGATGGAAACCCATACGTAAATTCCGTAGCCGAATACGAATGAACGGTAGTGCGGTCTGTACTTGGGATACAACTCCACGTACCACTTGAGGAACTTTCAAGCACGTGTTTCATTTTGGTATTTATTTTCGTGTTTATTGTTCCTCCTTTTATTTTCTATGTTTTTTTTTCTTTGTTCATGCATTGTGATCTAGTGCGCATGGGCTAATTACGTTGGTTTAAAGGTCCTCTATTTGGGGGAGAAAAAACCTAAAAGGCTACCTTTTACCACAATATTTTGCCGTGCCTTTTATTTATCTACTTTCCGTATATTATTTCTTTGTTTATTCATGCATTGGAATCTAGTGCGCATGGGCTAATCACGTTAGTTAAAAGGTCCTCCATTTGAGGGAGAAAAAGCCTAAAGACTACCTTTACCATGATGTTTTTGCCGCGCCGGATGAGGTATACTCGATTGAATGTGAAATATGTTTCAATCGGGCATGCGAGATCCCAAATAGATGTCGGCCTTGGTCGCATCTCTTTTATTTAATTATGCATTATTGCTTGATGCGCATGGGCTAATTATGTTGGTTTAAAGGTCCTCCATTTGAGGGAGAAAAAGCCTAAAAGGCTACCTTTACCACAATATTTTGCCGCGCCCTTCCCCTACTGACTTTGCTATCCACCTTTGTTTTGGTTGTTGTGTTGCATCCTTTCATTTTCGCATTCATGCCATGATTATGTTTGAGTGTTTGCTATCTCCTACGGTATATCGGATGGAAACCCAGACGTAAATTCCGTAGCCGAATCCGAATGGACGGTAGTGCGGTCTGTACTTGGGATACAATTCCACGTACCGCTTGAGAAACATCCACGCATATGTTTGTGTCATTTCAGATACCATTTTGGGTAATCTCGTTCGAACGTGTTTTCCAAACGCTCCACGAACGTATGCATTCTGCCTCAGTCCATTCGAACGCGCATGCATTTTGTTTTATTATGCATCATGTCTTATCCCATTCGAACACGTTTCCGAACGCTATACGAACACGGACATTATGTTTACCTTTCGAACGCGTTATCAAACACTTCACGAACGCTCATACAGTGAATATATTTCTTTATTTCTTTTGCATTACATAATTAACCATATCATTTCAATATTGACGCTTTTACCTTTGTTAATTATTTATATTTCATTTATTTATTTGATATGTTAATGAGATTGTGTGCTCGCTTTTATTATTAATGCCTTTATAGTTGTTATTAGTTACACTATTGCGCTTCATCGTTTAATACGTTTATGAATTATGCATTTTGCCTTCATTTTTTATTTACGATTATTGGTGTGCAATCTTGTGTGTTGATTACATTATCTTGTATGTGTTGCATAAGACTTGGTTATACTATTGCATTAATCACTTCATTACAATTGGCATAAGTAAGGGACCATTCCGAACCCAATGGTTTGAGGTCTTCCCTTGCGAGGGGTGAGTACGGCCTTAAATCATTTCCCAGTTCACACTGAGTGACGACTCCATTTTATTTCTCTGGTTTAGTCCCCCGCGGGCTACTCCGTACTCCAGACCGGGCCGTGAGCCCGGACAGCGTCGTCCACTTCTGTACCTCGTCTACAGTCTGGCGACTCCACTGGGGATAGAGAATCGGCCCCGAAATAATTTCTTGTAATGTTTGTGATTATTACTTTAGTTAACCTTGTCTAAAGTTGATTTAACCAAAGGTATTATTAGAGTTAGATAATGATTTGGTGTCTTCCTTCACTCACTACCTTTTTATAGCCAAAAGGAAAATCTGTGAAGACATCTAGATAATCATTTACTCGAAGCTTACCTTGAAGTATATTTAAAGTGATGAACTAATTTGGAGGATCTGTTGTTTATTCATGTCACCAATGCGATAAGAGCCTAAGAGGTGAGGGTATTTAAGAGAGTTCGCTCCACCCTCCATCTGGGGAATTTTCAATAGAGGAATCCATTTGGTAGTTATTCATGTATCGTGAAGTCATTTTCGCTCGAAGCGGCAGATCGTTATATAGTACCATCACTCGTTGGCACGTACCTTAGGGTATAAAAAGGTGCGCTCACTTGGTCGCTCGAACCCTTGAGTGGAGAGACCTAGATTTGGGCAATCCTTCACCGGCGAGAGCCTTTATCTATACTCCCATAAAAATGCATGAGAACCATAATTATATGACCTATAGAAGCCACACTTTATGCTTGTGTTTGGGACCATCATCATTTGGATTCATTTGGACTTATTGTTATGAGATGTGAACTTGTTGGGCCATTTAAACTGGGACGAGTTTGTGTCTTATGACAATTGGGTCAAAAGCTTCTAAAATACCGATGGGCCACTTTTTGATTGGGCCCCCTATCATTTGAAGTTTTTTAGCCACGTTATTGCAAAAGTGTAAACCTGTTGGGCATTTTTTTCAACTTGGACAAGTTTACACCTCGCAATAATATGATTGAATGCTTTGAAATGATAATGGGCCAACTTGTATGAAAACCTTGATGGGTTTAGAAAGTCTAAACATGATCCAAATATACTAGAAGCATGAGTTCGATATCCACACTAGCTTTCATCCAGAAAGGATACGCCTTGTTACAGCATATTTGTATACTTTTGGACGCTTCTAAGTTTATCCCCATGACCATGGTTGCCGAAAGCCCAATTCGTCGTTTCTAGACAATGACATGATCTCATAATCGGCTTAGTCCATGTTGTAAATGAGCGGTCTTTGTCTTTTACGAATGGAAAGGGACAGAAGCAGCCAAGGTTCACCCTGTAGCATATGAGAGGGTGATTTTGCGTACCTTGCATAGAACAAGCCATATCTAGAACCAAAATAGGCTTACCACGAGTGTGGGAGAAATAAGGTTGGAAGAATATATTTTGTTTGATCACCTCATATTTTTTATATATCGCACGCATACATGTACCATGCTAACTCATAGTTTTAAAGCCGATATAGATTTCCGTTGGGTTAGAGAGGAAGGAAGACTCGTCAAAAGACAGTTAGCCAACATGAGTGAGTCAGATAACGAGGGTTCTCGCATGGATCAGTTGAAGACTAATCTCACTAAGATTACCGAGCAATTGCAAGCTTTGACCGCCGCAGTGGCCAATATGGCAGTGCCCCGCGCAGGAGGGGCATGAAGCTCTGAGAATGTCAGACGTGAAGAGCCTTCAATTAGGATGAGTGATGAGATCCCTATTTTTTATGATGACATGGCTGAGTATACCGCGGGAAGGGTAGCCGGGTCTCAGACCGAGCTGTAGAAACTCAGGGATCAAGTAGAGTCAGTTACCCGTAAGATGAGGGGTAAGCATGAGGACCTACTAGACTACGAGGTGATGACTTTCGAGGAGCAGCTGCCTTCCTAGTTCAATATGCCCGACATAGCCAAATTCAACGGGAATGGGGATCCGATGGTCCATATCCGACAGTACGTTTCTGTAATAAGTTCGGTGGGTCTGTCGAAGCGTCAGGTTCAGAAGATGTTCGGAATGTCGCTTGAGGGGCCACCCGTAGTGTGGTCTCATGGCCTTGAGAGGAAGGTCAAGGATGACTGGAGGGCATTGGCGGAAGCCTTTCTGAATCAGTATGTCACAAATTTGGAGATCGACTTGTCGTTTCGCGACTTGGAGAATACCAAACAGAAGCCGGATGAGAGCTTCGAGGATTATGTAGATCGCTGGAGGAGTCAGCTTTTGAAGATGCAGACTCGGCCCTCAGAGAAGGACCATATCAAGATGATCATCAAGGGTACTAAGCCCTCTATTTATGGCAAGCTGAGGAGGATGACCTCTATGATTGGCGATTTTCGATAGTTGAGGGAGACTGTTATGGACATTGAGGAGGAAGAAGCTGAGAATAGGAAGTTCTATGGCTAGAATAGAAGGGCTATTGGGGGGCCTTCTGAGACCAAGCCCGTTACTGCTGAGGTCGCTGCCGTCAAAAATAGGCGATTCTCCAACCTTGGTAAACCTTTGTCAAAGGTGTTTGAAAAGCTGAAAATGCAAGGACTCCTAAAACCTTTAGAACCTAGACCATTTCCAAACCCTGTGCCACCTCACCTCAACCTAAACCTGTATTGTTACTTCCATCGAGAAAAAGGCCATGATACCTACAACTGCACCCGCCTTAGGCATGAGATCCAAAACCTCATTGACTCTCATAAAATACCCGATCCAGAAAAAGAACAACCCAACACACACAGAAACCCTCTACCTAACTACCACTCTGTTCCACCACCCACCTACATGATCAACTCCGGCCTACCCGAAACCTTTGTCCTCCAAACTCTCAACCACCAAGCTTCTTGCATGGGGATAGGGGATGGCAGCAGTGAAGAACCGTAGGCCAAGGTAGAAGACAACGCTGCAGACGATGAAGATGTTTTCCCTGGTTTATTTGATTGTAATCCTGCATTTATTAATAATAAAGACATTGATTTTGCGTACTTGTTCGAGTCTTTTCCTCAATATTTAAGCATGAGTCCAATGATGAAATTGTTCATTTTAGGGTGAAACCTTAGAAACGATAAGTGCGAGATGTGCTCTCATCTGATGTTTTGAGTAGTTGATCTAGATTAGACTCGCGAACACTTAATTATAGGATCTTAGCGGTGAAAGCCTGGGTAGTCGGCAATGTGACTAGTTGAAGAGAGTGGGGATTGATGAATGACCGTTCACTTAGATGTTAATCCTGACTTACTTGTGTTACGATATGTGGTATGGTTGGAAACAAAAGAAAAGTCTCTAAAGAATAAAATATAAACCACCTATAACCGATAAGCGTGAAACTACCCATGGTCGAGTATTAGGACCACCATGAGGAGAAATGATACCTTAAAGGGTAGGTGTGTAAAAAAAAAGACGAAAAAGAGACGAAAGAAAAGTAAAATAAAATCCTATCACATTGAGTACGGAGAAGTAATTACAGAGCATGGTCAAGACATCTAGGTTGGTTTGACCATTCGATCCCATTCTTTGAAACAAAATCATTGAGTTGGCTTACCCAAGGATCAAGCTGTAAAAAAACCTTAGCACACACACACTTTAAGACTGGTTCAGATCATTTATTCAAATGGTCGGATTTGAGTTACATCAAGTACTTTGAAGGTTCTCTAGTTTCGACACTAGGCATCCTTTGAGGGCAATAATATGTAAAACTATTGGGACTATTTCGTAAAAGGCAATATAGTATGTTGATATGGAACGTCACATCACATAGTCCACCTTGACCTAGTACATGAAGCGGAGAACAGAAAGCTAAATCAATTCTGGGGGCGACCGGTCTACCACCCCGTGAATAAGGGACACAACAAGATCCTGAGCTATGGAATCAAAGAAAATTGAGCAATCGCTAGAAGAGAACTGGCAGAAAGAAATTGTAAGCAGGCCCAGGGGGCGACTAAAGAAATTTGTAGGCAAAAGGCACCAAAGAGCACAAGGAAAACCTAACCCAGCGAAATAGGAAACACATCCATGCATACATGCATACACGTCACATGCACGTAATTTTTGTCTCGTTTTTATTCGCAGGTTTTGAAGAAAAGGAAAAAATCTGCGAAGACAATCAACAGAAATTTGGGAACAAAGCCCACAGCCAACACAGTTCGGGAATAAAGCCCGGGGAATAAAGCCCACAATCAACACAAATTCGGGAACAAAGCCCACAGCCAACACAGTTCGGGAATAAAGCCCAGGGAATAAAGCCCACAATCAACACAAATTCGAGAACAAAGCCCACAGTCAACACAGTTCGGGAACAAAGCCTAGTGAATAAAGCCCACAATCAGCATAGTTAGGGAATAAAGCCCACTCTCTACACAGCTCGGGAACAAAGCCCAGGGAATAAAGCCCACAATCAACACAGTTCAGGAATAAAGCCCACAATCAGCATAGTCCAAGGAATAAAGCCTACTCTCTACACAGCTCGTGAACAAAGCCCAGGGAATAAAGCCCGCAATCAACACAGTTCGGGAATAAAGCCCACAATCAGCATAGTTTGGGAACAAAGCCCACTCTTTACACAGCTCGGGAACAAAGCCCAGGGAATAAAGCCCACAATCAGTATAGTTCGGGAACAAAGCCCACTCTCTACACAGCTCAGGAACAAAGCCCATGGAATAAAGCCCACAATCAACACAGTTCGAGAATAAAGCCCACAATCAGCATAGTTGGGAACAAAGCCCATGGGATAAAGCCCACAATCAATTCAGTTCAGGAATAAAGCCCATATTTAACACGGTTTGGGAATAAAGCCCACACCTTCAATGCAGTTTAGGAACAAAGCCCAGAGATAGTTCGGGAACAAAGCCCAGGGGTCGAAGCACCTCACCATCAGATCAACTCAGTTTGAAACATCTCAGAACAAATGATAAGTTCGGCAATAGCTGGCGAGCCAGGTAAGTAAAAAAATGCATGCATGACTTTGATAGGATTGTCACTGTCACACACTGCACAAGTCCCATCAAAGTGGGGGCGACTGTAGACACTTGCATTTTTGCATGAAAGCCCAATGATGAGCCTCGTATCGAGGCACTACCCGATAAGTTGCAGAAGTCGCGGGAAACAAACATCGGAAGGGAAAAATTTAGAAATAAGTACATCAATAAATTTAACTCGCTAATTGGCCTCGGGTTCACCCGATTAATCTCTGTTTTAAAATATTAAGCCTCAGCCCAAAACCCCCGCACCCATCCAAAGCCCATTTCGCCCAAGCCCAATCCAAAAATAATTAAAACATTTAAAACACATGACACAAATTAAATTAAATACAATCAAATCCAATAAAATTAAATAAATCCCCTTCCTAATTTAATCAAATCACCTCCCAAATTAAAGATATTCCCCACCAAAATTACACAAATTTATTTCCCTAAATGATTTAATTAAATATATCCCATTTAATACATGATATTGTTTCCTTATTTTAAAATCCCATGCATAACCCTAACCCTAATGCACCACTATAAAATATAACACAAATCCAAACCCTAAGTTCCCTCTGCCCTCTTCACTGAGCGCCATATCTTCTCTCTTCATTCTCTCTCAAAACACACAGCACGACAATTGACCACAACAAACGAAAAACCCTAATAACTGATCGACCTCTCTCCATATCTTCCCTCTCTCTCTTCCTCCCTCTTGGCTCTCATTCACGCCTCACCTCTCTCTATCCACTCTCGGTCCCCTCCAAAAAACACTCCACATATCACCCCCTTAAAACCGTGACAAACAGAAAAAAATAAACCCTAAACTAATAACCACAAAGCTCTAGCCTCTCTCCGAGGAACACACAAACGACCTCACTGCCCCTCTCCACACACGTCCCTTGCAAAATAACACACACACACTGAACATATTAAGCCCTTCAACAACCACGTTAATAGAACCCTAGAAGCCCACTAACGACTCACGTACAGAAGCCTTGAAACACACATCAGCCTCTCTCCACACGTCCTTCAACCAGCCCACTAGCACATATCAACAAAACCTTGACGCCTCTCAAACACACATACCATCACACCTCTCTCTCTTAGCCTTCTCATCAAACGCAAGACTCAACAAAACAAGGACAAACTGAACAACAAACTGCCTCCATAACCCGTCCCTAAACACCCAAAAATAGTGACCCCCAAATACCCTAAAATAGTCCCCATAACCAGTCCAGAACACGCACGAACAACCCCATAAACCGAGAGTAAACTAGTCCCAAAATAGTCCCAAAAATCACCCGTAAAATAGCCCCGAAACTGCTAAAAAATTAGCCTTTGAACCAGTCCAGGAAACCCACAAAAAACAGTAAGGAAAAACAATAGAAAAACAGTGAAGAAAACAGCGGAAACGGCAGTCCAAAATAGCGACAAACCAGAAAAATAACGGAGCACTAACCCTTCCGACGACGACATAACGCACTTCCGATGAGCATCTTAAAAGGTAAGACCCGAAGGCCTCTTTTTATTATTTATATTTTCAGTTATTCTTTATCGATCATTCGCATGCATCGTTGTGTTTTATGTATGGTTTCATTTATGTTGGGTTGATTGTTGAGTGTTATCCCTTGCGGTATATCTGATGGAAACCCAGACGTAAATTCTGTAGCCGAATCCGAATAGACGATAGTGCGGTCTGTACTTAGGATACAACTCCACATACCGCTTGAGGAACTTTCAAGCACATGTTTCAGTTTGGTATTTAATTTCGTGTTTGTTGTTCTGCCTTTTATTTTCTATGTTTATTTTCTTTGTTCATGCATTGTGATCTAGGGCGCATGGGCTAATTACGTTGGTTTAAAGGTCCTATATTTGAGGGACAAAAAGCCTAAAAGGCTACCTTTTATCACAATATTTTGCAGCGCCTTTTATTTATCTACTTTCCGTATATTATTTATTTGTTTATTCATGCATTGTAATCTAGTGCGCATGGGCTAATCACGTTGGTTTAAAGGTCCTTTATTTGAGGGAGAAAAAGCCTAAAGGCTACATTTACCATGATATTTTGCCGTGCCGGATGAGGTATACTCGATTGAATGTGAAATACGTTCAATCGGGCATGCGAGATCCTAAATAGATGTCGGCCTTGGTCGCATCTATTTTATTTAATTATGCATTGTTGCTTGATGCGCATGGGCTAATTACGATGGTTTAAAGGTCCTCTATTTGAGGGAGAAAAAGCCTAAAAGACTACCTTTACCACAATATTTTGCCGCGCCTTTCCCTTACTGAATTTTCTATCCACCTTTATTTTGGTTGTTGTGTTGCATCCTTTCATTTTCACATTCATTCCATGATTATGTTTGAGTGTTTTCTATCTCTTGCGGTATATCGGATGGAAACCCAGACGTAAATCTATAGCTGAATCCGAATGGACGGTAGTGCGGTCTGTACTTGGGATACAATTCCACGTACCACTTGAGAAATATTCAAGCATGTGTTTATGTCATTTCAGATACCATTTTGGGTAATCTCGTTCGAACGTGTTTTCGAACGCTACACGAACGTATGCATTCTGCCTCAGTTGGTTCGAATGCGTTTATGGACGCTACTCGAATGTGCATGCATTTTGTTTTATCATGCATCCGGTCTTATCCCATTCGAACACATTTCCGAACGCTATACGAACGCGGACATTCTGTTTACCATTCGAATGTGTTATCAAACGCTCCACGAACGCGTATAGAGTAAATAGATTTCTTTTCATCATATTTCATGCATGTTTGCTTCTTTGGTCATTTCTTTTGCATTACATAATTAACCATATCATTTCATTATTGACGCTTTTACCTTTGTTAATTATTTATATTTCCACATTTATTTATTTGATATGTTAATGAGATTATGTGCTCGCTTTTATTATTAATGCATTTATAGTTGTTATTAGTTACACTATTGCGCTTTGTCTTTAATACGTTTATGAATTATGCATTTTGCCTTCATTTTTTATTTACGATTATGGGTGTGCAATCTTGTGTGTTGATTACATTATCTTGCATGTGTTGCATAAGACTTGGTTATACTATTGCATTAATCACTTCATTACAATTGGCATAAGTAAGAGACTATTCCGAACCCAACGGTTTGAGGTCTTCCCTTACGAGGGGTGAATGCGGCCTTAAATCATTTTCCAGTTCACAGTGGATGGCGACTCCATTTTATTTCTCTGGTTTAGTCCCCCGAGGGTTACTCCGTACTCCCGACCTGGCCGTGAGCCCGAACAGCGTCGTCCACTTCTGTACGTCGTCTACAGTTCCAAGGTATGATTTTCTAAATTTACTTTGTGTTTTTCATATAGTCTTTGTTGTGTGTTGTTAGTCATCAAGATACTTGTTCATCTCGCTTTTTTGTTTTTGTGTTTCTTAAGTGTTTTTACCTTTTTTGAATCGTTTGTGACCGGTATACCGACCTTATACCGACATACCGGTGTAAAAACCCTCTTGATATAGCTTCTGGAACCGAGAAGAATCATATCGGCCTCCATACCGGCCTTCATATCGGTTTACCTGGGAAATACAGAGCTATTGAAACCAAACTAGTTTCATACCGGTCCCATATCAGACTCCATACTAGTCCACTTATTCCAAAATATATCAGTTAAATATGAGTTAAACATAGCTACTAGAATTAGGAAACAACCATACCGGACTCCAAACCGGTCAACACTTAGAATTTTTTCTTTTGGGAGCTAAAGTGACCTGAAGATTAAAAAAAAGAGTAAAAAAGCTCAAAAATTCAGTTGAATTTCTTTGGTTCTATATTATCATTTGGGTTTCCGTGGATGGTAATTCATCAAAATTTCTATTGAGGCACAAAATTTCTGTCCGAATTTATATACATCCATAATTATTTGCATGATTGTTTGCTTGTTGTGCCAGTTTGTGATTTCTATATTCCAAGTATTATAGCTTTAGATTTTCCTTGAATTGAGTCTACGTATTTTCTAATTCTTACTCGCGTTACTTTGTTTGCCCTATATTGGTTTCTTGTTGTTTTTGCTAACTTGAAGATTATGCATGGTTGTGAGCTTCTTTGGTAATACGAACAATGACTTTTTTCCGTAATATTACTTATTTAATGGTAGCACCTCTTGTCTTTTATATACATATTCGATCTAATTACGATTAGATATCTAATTATGATTAGATATCTAATTATGATTAGATTGAAACTAAATCTGATTTAGTGATATATGTATATTAGACAAAGACCCCATGATTTACAATGTAGTGCGCAGTTACAACGTAGTTTGTAATTGACATTGAGAAGCGTCACTACAAGTTGTATATCCTTAAATAAAGTTACTGGTCAAGATTTACTAACACAGGTCGGTTAGTAAAATCCACTGATACCAGTACATGTCATATATCATGACTTAGTCCAATGGATTATCCCAATGAACCATGAGTCTCAGGAGACTCGTATAGACATGTAGGGGTTTATTTGATAAACACTGAACGACTCACTGAAGAGTTCCTAATAGATGGTACACCAACGTCAATAGGAATCTTCTAGAGTTGAGCGAGCATAGTGGTTTTTCGACTTGAGATACCACTGTGGATATATGAGTTATCCTTCATACTTTGATGGCAATCACGTCACCGATCTATTTAGATCAGACCTCCGCCTGTTCGTTGAGTGTGGACTGATGCTCATGATATTCTGTGCGTATCAAGATAGAATTCGTCAATCCTCTGTACAGAGCATAGGCATCCTACATGTGTTTGCGATCTAGTAAATCCATGGCCGTGGTATAACTTTGGAAATCAGTTTCGATTGTTATTTAGAGATCATAAATTTGAAAGTCGACTTTATTATACCATAAGGATTTGACATTCTTATCTATATCTCGGGTATAATATGGATAGCCTGTGATAGAGGGATTATATGTATGCAATGACCTCCACTTGTATAGTTTAGCGAGATTATCCATGGTCGTCATAATTCATGAGTGGGTAAATTATTGACACGAAATTGGATTTCGTGACAGATAAACCTGAACTTAGAGAGTCCCACAATATGAAGTGTACTCGTTGAGCACTTGGGCAACGCGTTATTAATAATACTGATTATTCATAATATTTTATCGAATTAAATTAGTTAATTCGAATCGTTTAATCGGTAAGCGAATTTACACATGTCGGAAAAATTTTGGTCATTCTAATGTGTATTTGTATTGATACATATTTAGATTAGATACACATTTATTAATAAATGATGGCATGACACTTTAAAAGTAAATAAATAATTTATCTAATTAATGAATTAGAAAATTGATTTTTTACTTTACTAGAGTAAAATGCCTATTTGTTGTTAAATATATATTAAAGTAATATATATTTTTTGATTGAGCCAAGTGTTAGCTTTATCACCTAATATTTTAATATGATTAAAATTAAATTAAAAATGACAAAATTTAACTACCCTTCACGCCATTTTTATTTTTTTTTGGTTTAAAGGGAAATTGTTTTTCTTTCATTAAATAAAGGTGGTGTTGACTAAATCCATCTCTCTCTCTCACGCCACTTTTGGCTAAGAGAAAAAGAAAAGTTTTTTTCTTTTACAAAGTGGATGGCCGAATGAAGCTCTCATTGTTGGACAATTATGACCCATAGCATCACTATTTGTAAAAGACATGGTGTTCTTTGTACAAATTAACTATGTGACAAAGGAAATTACTTTTTTGTCATTTTGTAATTGGATTACTTGGATATATAAATGATAAAAGTCCATATGATTAGTACCAGATTAATAAGATATGAGACAGAATTAATCCACGAAAGGTTTAATCATTAAATATCCATAGTCGTAGTATTATCGAGACTATACATCGATAATGTGGAATAGGCTAGTATTACACTTGTGCGCGTTATGGAAGCTTAAAGGTATAGTTCTCATTTATTTAAGTATTGGATACTTATACAAGTGTGGTAGGAGATTCTGTTAGCCGTTGGACCGGGAACAGCTTCGCTCTGGATAGACCCCTCAGAATCCCATTGGTAGTATGACTATGTGTCTATAGGAATCCGAATCAGGGTAGGTGTATGTGGTCTTAACCTGAGACTTGCATCGCTAATACTTGCGACAATCATTATACTTTGGTTTTGGTCATCTGGAGCTTTAACAAATTCTGTGTACGCCTCTTCTGGGTATACAGAGAATCGTAGTGTATTGGGTGTGATGTCAAGATGGAAGTATCATTTCAGTCATATGGAGACGATGATCACGCAGGGATACAGAACTAGTACTCTTAAATACTGCAGCTATCAGGATAGTATGACTAGGTCATGATTATCCGATTACAGAGGCTAGTTGCTAGTGATCCGATATATACTTCGTACGGGGCAGACATAATTCCAGCCTCAGGTCTAGCACGTGACATCCGATTCTGGATCGTATTACACAATACATTATATTCTACGCCAGATACAAATTATATATTCTTCGTTGAATATTTCTGGAGAATTGGGTAGGCACGGTGCTTTGCTAAAAGCCAACCATGTGTTGTAAATCAGTGAGAACGTGGTACGGGGTACGCACGTGTTCGGATGGTCCGACAACCGTATTTACTGCCAACATATCTAGGGATCTCTTGGGTCGCTTCCCAAAGATTCACCAATGATATTTGACTCGAACAGAATTAATCTGGGATTAATTATGAGAGAGAAATTAATCTAGGACTAATTACGGCAAGAATTAATCTGGATTAATTATGAGACAAAAAATTAATCTGGGATTAATTGCGTCAAGAATTTATCTGGGATTAAATTCCTCCAGAATAGAGAGAACGCGATTAATTTAGAATTAATCGGCAAAGTAAATTTAATAGTTAAATTGGATTTTACTATTTAATTTATTTATTGGGCTAAAATAATATATCGGATATATTAATTGAAATTGGATTTCAATACGGAAATAAAATTGGATTTTAATTCAAGCGAACGAATTAATTTGGAATTAATTCGTAAACGACTTTCGTAATAATTTTGCTAGGCATTATTATTTAATTAAATTGGATTTAATTACGTCGCGACGGAAAATTCATTTAATCGGATTAAACGAACCCAAGCCCAAAGTGTGTTGTGTAAGCTAACTTGAATTTTGAATCAAAGTGGTGGGATGCACTCACTTACATCAAATGTCACTCATGATGGATGGAAGTGGTTGGCTTACTTAATTGTGGCATTTAACAACACACAAACTAAGTTTTAAAAACTAATATTTTGGAAACAAGTTTTGTAAAAAAACAAAACATTATTCATATTCTCTCTTTCTCATGAAAACCGTGAGCCTTCTCTTCTCCTTGGAAATTTTGTTGCAAAATTTCAAGCAAGCTAGAACTTCAAGAGTTAAAAGAATGTGATATGGAAACTCACCCAAGTGTTGGAAACACTCAACAAAGCTTGGAGCTTTCATACAACAAAGAAAAAGTCTTGAACTTCATCCGATCATTGTAAGTTTTTCCATAACTTTCTTTGATTTTATTCACACATAGATCTCAGAAGCATGAGTTGCGAAAGAAGCTCTTTCGCTCGCGTATGTCAGAGGGTACATCTGTCGAGCACTATGTGTCACAGATGATTGCTGACATCGAACAACTAGGTCAGCTGGGCATAACCTTGAGGCCGAGACTTCCATATATTTGATCTTACAGTCTCTGCCAGAGTGCTGGGGCATGTTCGTCATGAACTACAATATGATGAACCAAGAAAAGACTCTTGGAGAGTTAATGGCGATGCTGAAAGAAGCAGAGCCAAAGCTTCTGAAGGGCAAGAAGCACGAGGCGCACCTTACTTCGACATCCCAGATGGCCAAGGCTTGGCCGAAGGCTTCTAGGGGTGTGAAGAAAAGGAAGAAGAAGGGCAAGGCTAAATCATCACAGTCTTCTGGGAAGACTAGGACATATCCCAATACGTATGCCTACATTGTAGCAAACGGGGTCACTGGAAGCGTGACAGCCGTGAGTATAAGGCGGAGTTGAAGGAAGTGAAGACGGGCAAGGCTCCGGCTTCAGATATGTTTGTTATAAACATGTCCACTACTGGTTTTAAAAATTGGATTTTTGATTTCAGATGTGGTACTCACATATGTACTGATGTGCAGGATCTGCTGATTAGCAGGATACTGGCTTCAGATGAGATCGACCTACGAGCTGAAAACGGGACGAGAGTCGCTGTTTTGACCGTTGGGACCTATGTTTTGAACCTGTCATTAGGGCATGTAATTACATTAGGTGACTGTTATTTAGTACCTAGTTTGACTTGGAACACCATCTCTGTATCTAGTTTAACCCGATACGGGTATACCTTTGTATTCTGGAACACTGGGTGTTTTGTATATAAAGATAACATTTTGATATGTACAACAGATGTTAATAATAGTATTTATATTTTGAATATAAATGAATCTCAAACATATAACATGACAAACAAAAGGCTCAAATTGAGTAACACAGATGAAACTTATTTGTGGCATTGTTATATGGGACACATTAACAAGACTCGTATATCCACATTTTTGAAGAGTGGATACTTGGACGGATTTGATCTTAAATCATATGACGTCTGCGAATCTAGTTTATTAGGCAAAGTGTTTGAAACGTCTTTTAGCGGTAAATGTGTAAGTACCACTGAGCTGTTAGCCCTCGTTCATGGTGAAGTATGTGGGCCCATGTCTAGCCAGGCAAGAGGTGGATATGAATACTTTGTAACCTTTACGGATGTTGCATCGCGTTATGGTTATGTGTATCTTATGACACACAAGTCGAAAACTTGTGAAATATTCAAAGAGTTTCGACACGAGGTAGAGAAAAACAGACTGGTAAAAGTATTAAAACATTACGGTTGGACCGTGGAAAATACTTGAGCAATAAGTTTCTCGATTACTTGAAAGAGTATGGTATTCTTTCACAGTGGACTCCTCCCGGAACACCTCAATTGAACGGTGTGTCCGAACTGAGAAACCGAACTTTGTTGGACATGGTAAGGTCAATGATAAGTCGCACTGAGCTACCAATTTCCTTCATGGGATACGCATTGAACAGTGCAATACTAATTTTGAATAAGGTTCCGACAGAGTCTGTTGGACAGACTTCATATGAAATATGGACAGGAAAGAAATCAGGTTTCTTATTCTGAAGATTCGGATAAGTGCCTATTTGTAATTGGTTATCCTAGGGAAACCAAAGGATATTATTTCCACAACCCATAAGAGAACAAAATATTTGTTGCTCTCCATGCGGTTTTCCTTAGAGGAATTCCTAAATGCAGTGGTAAGTGGGAGGAAAGTAGAACTCGATGAAAATCGTAGTGATACTATTCGTGGCACATACTCTCTCACGGAACACGAACAGTTCATCAGGGATGAGACTGTACCACAATCTTCTAATACACAAGAACCGCGTAGGTTGGAGAGAGTCAGAAAACAACCTGAGAGGTATGGGTTTCTAATCTCACCTAATATAGATATTAATCTTATTGAGGAAGATGAACCAGCTACGTATGAGGAAATGATACAAGGTATCGACTCCGCTTTATGTTAAGAGGCCATGAAGTCCGAAATGGATTCCATGTATACAACCAAGTTTAGACACTGGTTGATGTACCATATGGCATTGTGCATATTGGTAGCAAATGGGTCTTCATGGTGAAGACAGAAATGGTTGGCAACATACAAACGTACAAATCTAGGCTTGTAGCGAAATGGTATCGTCATCAACATGGTATCGATTACGATGAAACCTTTTACACGTTGCCATGATTAAATCCATTCGGATAATACTGGCTAATGCTGCATATTTCGATTATGAAATATGGCAGATGGATGTCAAAACCGCTTTCTTTAACGAAAACCTTTTGGAGGATGTTTATATACAACACCCTGACGGTTTTGTCGTGCCAAAACATGCAAACAAGGTTTGCAAGTTAAATCAATCCATTTATGGATTGAAGCAATCATTGCGTTCTTGGAACCAACGTTTTGATGAGATCATATTACAATATGGTTTCATTCAAAACGAAGATGATTCTTGTGTATATAAGAAGTTTAGTGGGAGCATACTGAGAATGATTGTCATATACGTTGATGATGTATTGCTCCTTAAAAAATGACATTCCCATATTTAAATCGGTGAAAGCTTTGCTTTCATTAAAATTCTCCATGAGAAACTTGGGAGAGGCAACCTTTATTTTAGGAATAAGGATCTACTGTGATAGATCTAAAAGTTGTTGGCACTCTCCGAGAACTTTTACATTGACAAAGTGTTGAAGAGATTCAACATGGATCAGCCCAGAGGGGCTGCTTCCAGTGTCACATGGCGTCTCTCTATCAAAGGATATGTGTCCTAAAACTCAAGATGAGAGAGATTCGATGAATCGGATCCTGTTCGCTTAAGCAGTCGGATCGATAATGTATGCCATAAAATGTACGCGACCTAGTGTCTCATATGCTTTGAGCATATGTGGTCACTATCAGACCGATCCAGGTGATGGTCACTGGATTGATGTTAAGAACATCATTTAGTATCTTAGACGAACTAAGGATGCTTTCTTAGTTTATGGAGATGGAGAACTTGAGGTGACTGGGTTCACCGATGCAAGTTTCCAAACCGATAAAGAAGACTGTAAGTCACAATAAGAGTACATATTTTGTTTGAACAACGGAACAGTGAGCTGGAAATCTTCCAAGCAAGATATTATTGCCGATTCAACAACAAAAACAGAATACATTGTTGCGGCTGATGCAACAAAAAATCATTTTGGATGTATAAAATTCCTAATTGGATTAGGAGTAGTTCTGTTAGCAGCTGAGCTGGGCTACATCACAAGTTAAGGAATTACGGTCTCATCAATGATCCAAGTATGTACTTCGATGGTTTCATCCGATTCGAGAGATCACACATCGTGGCAATGTGAAGATCGAAAAATCGTTTCAAATGATAACCTTGCAGATCCGCTGACGAAAGCTATATCTCAGCAAAAGTTAGTTCAGGTGTTGGAAACTTGAGTGATTGGCTATAGGCCAAATGGGAGATTGTTGGATAATTATGACCCATGACATCACTATTTGTAAAAGAAATGGTGTTCTTTGTACAAATTAACTATGTGATAAATGAAATTGCTCTTTTGTCATTTTATAATTGGATTACTTAGATATATAAATGATAAAAGTCCATATGATTAGTACCAGATTAATAAGATATGAGACAATATTAATCCACAAAAGGTTTAATCATTAAATATCCCTAGTCGTAGTATTATCGAGACTGGACATCGATAATGCGGAATAGGCTAGTATTACACTTGTGCGCGTTATAGAAGCTTAACGGTATAGTTCTCATATATTTAAGTATTGGATACTTATGCAAGTGTGATAGGGGGTTCTGTTAGCCGTTGGACCGGGAACAGCTTCGCTCTGGATAGACCCTTCAGAATCCCATTGGTAGTATGACTATGTGTCTATAGGAATCTGAATCGGGGTAGGTGTATGTGGTCTTAACCTGAGACTTGCATCGCTAATACTTGCGACAATCGGTTTACTTTGGTTTTGGTTGTCCGGAGCTTTAACAGGTTCTGTGTACGCCTCTTCTGGGTATACTGAGAATCGTAGTGTATTGGGTGTGATGTCATGATGGAAGTATCATTTCAGTCATATGGAGACGGAGACGATGATCACGCAGGGATACATAACTAGTACTCTTAAATACTGCAGCTATCAGGATAGTATGACTAAGTCATGATTATCCGATTACAGAGGCTAGTTGCTAGTGTTCTGATATATGCTTCGTACAGGGCAGACACAATTTCAGCCCCATGCCTAGCATGTGACATCCGATACTGGATCGTATTACGCAATACATTGTATACTACGTCTGATACAGATTATATATTCTTTGTTGAATATTTCTGGAGAATTGGGTAGGCACGGTGCTTTGCTAGAACCCAACCATGTCTTGTAAATCGGTGAGAACGTGGTACGGGTACGCACGTGTTCGGATGGTCCGACAACTGTATTTACTGCCAATATATCCAGGGATCTCTTGGGTCGCTTCCCAAAGATTCACTGATGACATTTGACTCGAAGAGAATTAATCTGGGATTAATTATGAGAGAGAAAATTAATATGGGATTAATTACGGCAAGAATTAATCTGGGATTAATTATGAGACAGAAAATTAATCTGGGATTAATTGCGTCAAGAATTTATCTGGGATGAAATTCGTCTAGAAGAGAGAGAATGCGATTAATTTGGAATTATTGGCAAAGTAAATTTAATAGTTAAATTGGATTTTACTATTTAATTTACTTATTGGGCTAAAATAATATATCGGGTATATTAATTGAAATTAGATTGAAATACGGAATTAAAATTTGATTTTAATTCAAGAGAACGAATTAATTTGGAATTAATTCGTAAGCGACTTTCATAATAATTTGATAGGCATTATTATTTAATTAAATGGATTTAATTACGTCGCGACGAAAAATTCGTTTAATCGGATTAAACGAACCCAAGCCCAAAGTGTGTTGTGTAAGCTAACTTGAATTTTGAATTCAAAGTGGTGGGACCCACTCACTTACATCAAATGTCACTCATTGATGGAAGTGGTTGGGTTACTTAAATGTGGCATTTAACAATACACAAACTAAGTTTCAGAAACTAATGTTTTGGAAACAAGTTTTGTAAAAACAAAACACTATTCATCTTCTTTTTTTCTCTTGAAAACCGTGAGCCTTCTCTTCTCCTTGGAAATTTTGTTGCAAAATTTCAAGCAAGCTAGCACTTCAAGAGTTAAAAGAAGGTGATAGGGAAACTCACCCAAGTGTTGGAAACACTCAACAAAGCTTGGAGCTTTCATACAACAAAGAAAAATTCTTGAACTTCATCCGATCATTGTAAGTTTTTCCGCAACTTTATTTGATTTTATTCACACATAAATCTTGTTTAGGATCCTTGGGCATGTCTAGGACACTAATACTCATGGCTTCTAAAATTTTGAGAGTCAAAAAGGAAAAAGAAATAAATCAAGAACAAGCTTAGGGATTTTGAAGATTTTTAAGGTAAGCTTTAATTTCCTTTAGCTTGAAAATTGTTTTTGGTGTTCTTGAGCTACTACAATTGTTGTAGAGTTTCCTTGGTTTATCAAAAATTGGGGCTTTTTCATATGGATGATGTATTGAGTGGGTTGATGCATGTGTAAGTATATTTTGAGCTAGATTAATGTAATTAGAGCTCAATTTATTGTTGGACAACTTTGTTGCCATCCTAAAGTGTAATAACCACTCTTGTTATGCCTAAAATTATTCTAGAGTTCTTTATGTGTGGTGGCTTTGAATGGGTGATGGATTAATTAGATTAATCTTGTTAAAATTGGATTTAAAGCATGAAATATGGACTGTTTTTGTAATCTGTTTCAGACCTGATAATCTAGAAATTTTGTGATGAAAAATATGTCATTTGGATGTGTTTGATGTGTTGGATATTAGGACAATTTCTGGAAATTGTTTCAGAGTTGAAATATGTGAAAATGGAGGAAAACGAAGAAAAACGACGTTACCGGGTGACTTTTGAGCCAATCTCGGGTGACGGCCCAAACAATGAATTTGTCACTGTTTGGGCAGCCCATGAACATCCATAGTACTGTTGGGGCTGAGCTGGGCAGCTGTAGGACACAGAAACTGGGCGACGCATGCTGTTCTAGGCTCGCGGCCTAGTTGGGAGTACGGAGTAGCCCGCGGGGGACTAAACCGGAGAATAATGGAGTCGCCACCCGGTGTGACCCGGGAAAATGATTTAAGGTCGCACTCACCACTCGCAAGGGAAGACCTCAAACCGTTGGGTACGGAATGGTCCCTTACTTATGTCATTTGTAATGAAGGAATTTGTGCGATTTTAACCAAGTCTACTTGACATATATTTACAAAAGGTATCTAAATTCCTATAAGGCCTAAATATAAGTTCGCATGCTTTAAAAGTAAATCTTCATAACGGCAAACATATGATATCACACATCAATCATGTTAAATAAATAACGACCTAAACATAACATAACTTAAATTCCTATTGCGAAAGGTAAATAACTAAGTCATACTTAGAGAAATAACGTACTAGGCCAAATCATATTACAAAGATAAATAATTTTCTAAACTAAACTAATTCATGCAAAGTAAAATAGATAACATGCTAAACTATTCACTCATACTAAATAACATAAATAACATGCTTTCTAAATAACTAATTCATGTAAAGTAAAATAAATAACATGCTAAACTATTCACTAATTCATGCGAGGAAAAATAAATTACATGTCTTCTAAGTCACCAATTCATGCGAGGAAATTAAATTACATATGCCATCAGGTCTAACCTTTTGTGTCATCTCTCGGAAGTGCGTTATACGGCCGTCGGAAGGGCTAACTTTTCGTGACTCCTCTGGTTCGCTGTTTCGGCGTTTTCCTTCGCTGTTTCGCTGTTTTACTCGCTGTTTTCACTCCATTTTACTGCGGTTTCCGTTGTATTTTCTGGTCGCTATTTTGGTAATTCAGGGGACTGTTTTGGCATGTTTGGAGGGGTATTGGGCTGCTATTTTTTGCAGTTTTTGGGCGCAGTTTTGGGTAGTATCGGGGACTAATTCGGGACAATTTTTAAGGCCTAAACCTACGGCAAACTGGGCAGTGGGGACTGGGCAGTGTGCGGCAATTTTTGTGTGTGCAGTGGGTGCAAAAAACTGTGCAGTTCAGTGAAGGGTTATGCGGCAATTTGAGGGGCTGAACAGGGAGCAGTTTAGGCTTGCAGGGGGTAGAGTTTTTTTGGCAGTTTGAAGGGCTTATGGTTTGGCTAAACTGGGCAGTAAGGGGGGCTGTGGTGTGTGTGTGTGATTGAGTGAATATGGCTTACGTGATATTGGTGTGGGGTTGTGAGGCTAGTGACGTGCTGCTTGAGTGAATATGGCTTACGTGATAATGGTGTTAGGCGTGAGGTCTTGTGCTGTGGGCGTGAAGCTTTGCGGCAAGTGGCATGTTATTGTTGAATGGAAGCAGGTGTGAGGTGTAAAGTGGAAGCAGGCGTGAGGTGTTGAATGGAAGCATGCGTGAGGTGTGTGGCAAGGCAGGGACGTGTGGCAGAGTTTTGGGTAAAGGGCAATTAGCGTGAGGCTTATGAGGGGCTGTTAAGATAGAGCAACGTGAGGTGTAAAGGCAGAGACGTGTGGCATTGATGCTGGGGCTGTTGAGGTGTGCAAGGCAGTGGGCGTGGCTGTGAGCGTGTATGTTGAGGGTGCTATGTGGCGTGGGTGCTTGAAAGGCTTAGGGGCAGTCAACGTGTAGAGTGTATGGCTTTATGAGGGGCGAGTGGCTATAGGAGTGATGAAGGGGCAGAGGACGTGTGGCTATATGAGTGATAAATGGGGCTGGCTGCTTGTGGCGTGAGAGAAGGCTGCAGTAAGGGGGCAGTGGGCATGAGATGCAAAAGGGAAATGAGGAGTTTTTGTGTTGTGTATGCTATCAAAGTGCCCGGGGTTTCAAGGGAGCTAAGGGTGGTTTATATAGGCAAAAATGGGTGCATTAATTGGGTAGGCTATGGGTATTAATTGGGTGGCTTGCTTTGTTGAAAATGGAAGGATGATTGGTGGTTCTTTTGACTTGGGGGGGGGTGACATTAATTAGGAGGTGGCTTTGTCAATGGTGTGGGGTTAGTGAATTAAATGGCTTGGAAAATGAAGGGCAAGGTAAATTTGGTGTCAAATGTGTGGGGTATGCATGGTAGAAGGTTATTTTGGTTGTTTGAATAGTTAGATGGAGGGGTAAATGTGTGTTAAGGGCGTGGGCCTTGGTGTTGGTGGTCTTGGTGTGTGATTTGGTTGGTTTTGGTGGGCTTATGGGCTTGGGTTTAGGTGTTTGGGCCAAGGAAATGTTGCTCGCGGGGGTTTTAGGCCAATGATGATTTTGAAACGGAATTCCGACGAACAAACATGAAGCTAAACGAGCGAATCAAATCCAACAAAACATCAATTCTCAATTCTTCCCTTCCGACGTCCATTTCTCGCGACTTCCACGACATAAAAAGGTAGTGCCTCCGTATGAGGCTCATCATCGGGACTTACATGCAAAAATACAGTGCCTACAGTCTCCCCCACTTTGATGGGATCTGTACAGTGTGTGACGGTGACAGTCCTATCAAAGTTCGTGCAATGTATTTTTACTTACCTGGCTCGCTAGCTGCCACCTGACTTGCATGTTACTTCGAACTGTGTTGGTGATGTAGTGGTCCTCGACCCTGGGACGCATCCCGAAACTGCGATTGAGCTGATTGTGATGGCGAGGTGCTTTCGACCTCTGGGCTTTGTTTTCGAACTGTACTAAACGTTGGTTTTATTCACTGACTGTCTTGACTGTGGGCTTTATTCCCCTGGGTCTTGTTCCCGAATTACGTTAAATCTGGGCTTTGTTCCCGAACTGTTGATTATGAGCTTTATTCCCGAGCTGTACTGAATGTGACTTTTGTTCCCTGGCTGTGTTGATTGTGGGCTTTGTTCCCAAACAGTTATAGAGAGTGGGCTTTATTCCTCTGGGCTTTGTTCCCGAGCTATTTTGTGATAGGGCTTTATTCCCCTGGGCTTTGTTCCCGAGCTGTTTTGAGATAGGGCTTTATTCCCCTAGGCTTTGTTCCCGAACTGTGTTAAGATAGGGCTTTATTCCCCTGGGCTTTGTTCCCGAACTACTTTGAGATGAGGCTTTATTCCCCTGGGTTTTCTTCCCGAGTTGTTTTGAGATAGGGCTTTATTCCCCTGGGCATTATTCCCGAGATGTTTTGAGATAGGGCTTTATTCCCCTGGGCTTTGTTCCCGAGATGTTTTGAGATAAGGCTTTATTCCTCTGGGCTTTGTTCCCGAACTTGCTGAATGTAGGCTTTATTCCCGAACTGTGTTGATTGTGGGCTTTGTTTTCGATCTGTGTTGAGAGTGGGCTTTATTCCCGAGCTGTGTTGAGAGTGTTGCTGTTTCTGGTTGGCTTACATTTGTCGCTTGCTTCTTTTCTTTAAAACCTGTGAACAAAACAAGACACAAAAATGATGCAAGTGTGTTACGTGTATCCATGCATGCATGGATGAATTTCCTATTCCATCGGGTTAGGTCTTCTGCCAGTTCCCCCGGTGTCCTTTGCCTGTAACTGTCTTTGATCGCCCCCTCAGGGCCTGCTTACATTTTCATTCTGTCAATTCTCTCTGGTGACGAATGTCTCCATCTGCCCCCTGGTTTTATAATTTCATTTTGTCAATTCTCTCTAGTGATTGCTCAGTTCTCTTTGGTTCCATGACTTGTTGTATCCCTTATTCACAAGATGGTAGACTGGTCGCCCCCAGATTTGGCTTAACTTTCTATTCTTCGCTTCTTTCACTAGGTCAAAGAAGATTATGTGATGTGACGTTCCCAAAACTGCTGATGATGTGGGCCTCGACCCCGGGACTCGTCCTCAAATTGCTAATGATGATGTGGGCCTCAACCTTGGGATGCATCCCCAAACTGTTGATGATGATGTGGGCCTCAACCCTGGGACGCATCCCTAAACTGCTGATGATGATGTGGGCCTCGCTCCCAGAGTGCCATACCCGGCCGGACTGATACTGATGTTGGTGTAGGCCTCGTCCCCAGAGTGCCATACTCGGCAAAACTGATGCTGTGTCTCCATACCCGAAGTTTCATACCCGGCAAAGCTAATACTAGTGATGCTAATGTGGGCCTCGCCCCCAAAGTGCCATACCCGGCCGGACTGATACTGATGTTGGTGTGGGCCTCGCCCCCAGAGTACCATACCCGGCGAAACTGATACTGATGAAGGTGTGGGCCTCGCCCCCAGAATGCCATACCCGGCGAAACTGACTGGTGTTGTGATGGTTCATTTCAACATATTGTACTACTTCTCACGGAATAATCCTGATAGTTAAACATATTTTCGTCCTCAACGGATGCTTCGCGTCGAAACCAGAGAACCTTTAAAGTACTTAATATACTCTACTCCGCTCGTCTGAATGAATGATCTGAACTAGACTCCTAGTGCGTGTGTGCCAAGGCTCTTTCGCAGCTTAATCCTTAAGTAAGCCAACTCAATGATTTCATCTCTGAGAATTGGATCAATGGGTCTAACCAACCTAGATGTCTTGATCATACTCTGTGATTACTTCCGCGTACTCAACATGATATGGTTTTCTTCTTTTTCTTTTGTCTCTTTTTTCTTTCTTTTCATTTTTGAATTTTTTTTTCGACACACCTACCCTTTAAGGTAGCATTTCTCCTCATAGTGGTCCTAATACTCGCCCATGGGTAGCTTCACGCTTATCGGTTATAGGTGGCCTATTTTTCTTTTCTTTTCTTTTCAGAGACTTTTTCTTTGTTTCCGACCATATCATATATCGTAGCATAAGCAAACCAGGATGGACGTCCAGGCAAACGGTCATTCACTGATCCGCCATCTCTTTGACTAGTCATCTCACCGACTACTCAGGCTTCAACTGCTAAGATCCCGTAATCAAGTGCTCGTGAGTCTAGCTGAGATCAACCACTCAGAATACCGGATAAGAGCATATCTCGCACTTATTGTTTCTAAGGTTTCTCCCTTCAGCAAACAATGTCATCATTGGACTAATGCCTTAACTATTAAGGAAAACTCGAACAAGTAAGCAAAATCAATCTCTTTATTATCAAAATGCAGGATTGTAAAATAAACCAGCGAAAACATCTTCATTGTTAGCATCAATTCCTTCTTCCTCAGCCTATGGTTCTTCACTACTACCATCTCCTATCCCCATACAAGAAGCCTGGTGGTCGAGGGTTTGGAGGACAAAGGTTTCGGGTAGGCCGGAGTTGATCATGTAGGTGGGTGGTGGAACAGAGTGGTAATTAGGTAGAGGATTTCTCTGTGTATTGGGTTGGTCTTTTTCTGGGTCAGGTATTTTATGAGCATCGATGAGGTTTTGGATTTCATGTCTAAGGCGGGGGCAGTTGTCGGTGTCATGGCCTCTTTCTTGATGGAAGTAGCAGTACATATTTAGGTTGAGGTACGGTGGCACAGGGTTCAGAAATGGCCTTGGTTCCAAAGGTTTTAGAAGTCCTTGCATCTTCAGCTTTTCGAACACCTTTGACAAAGGTCTAACAAAATTGGAGAATCGCCTGTTTCTGACGGTAGCGACCTCAGCAGTAGCGGGCTTGGTCTCAGAAGGCCCCCCAAAAGTCTTCCTATTCTGGCCATAAAACTTTATGTTCTCAGCTTCTTCTTCTTCAATATCCATGACAGTCTCCCTCAACTGTCGGAAATCAGTGATCATGGAGTTCATCCTCCTCAACTTGCCATAAATTGAGGGCTTGGTGCCCATGATAATCATCTTTATCTGGTCCTTCTCTGAGGGCCGAGTCTGCATTTTCAGAAGCTGGCTCCTCCAGCGATCCACATAGTCTTTGAAGTTCTCCTCCGCCTTCTGCTTGATATTTTCCAAGTCACGGAGTGACAAATCGATCTCCAGATCTGTAACATACTGTTTTAAGAAGGCATCAGCCAGTTCCCTCCAATCTTCATTAACCTTTTTCTCTAGGCTGTGATACCACACTACAGGTGCCCCTTCGAGTGACATTCCGAACATTTTCTGCTCTTTCCGCTTCGATAAACCCACTGAACTCATAACTGAAACGTACTGGCGGAGATGGACCCTCGGATCCCCATTCCCATTGAACTTGGCCATATCCGGTATCTTGAACTGAGCAGGCAACTGTTCTTCAAAGGTCATTGCCTCATAATCCAGCGGATCTTCATCCTTACCCCTCATCTTATGGGTAACCATTTCCACCTGATCCCGGAGCTTATGTAATTCTGCCTGAGACCCGGCTATCTTCCCAGCGGCATACTCAGCCATATCATCATCAAAGATAGGAATATCATCATTCACCCTGTTTGGAGGCTCTTCACGCCTCTCATTCTCAGAACTTCCCCCGGCAGGGGGCACAACTATATTAGACATAGCGGCAGTGAATGCTTGCAGTTGTTCAGTGACCTTAGTGAGATTAGCTTCAAGTTGATCCATACGAGACCTCTCATTAACTGATTCACTCATATTTGATGCCGGTCTTTTGATGAGTCTCCCTTCCTCCATAACCCAACATGAATCTTTGATGGCTTTTATGAACACAAGGGTTAGCACAATGCGTGTATGTATGAGATGCGTGCAACATATCTTTTGACGAAAGGTCCAACAGAATCCAAATGATGATGATCCTAAACACAAACATAAGGAAATAACTTCTACTGGTCATATAACTATGGTTCACATGTAGGTTTCAGGAGTGTAAACAAAGGCTCTCGCTGACGAAGGATTGCCCACAACTAGGAATCCCCACTTAAGGGTTCGAGCGACCAAGTGAGCGCACCTTTTTTATACCTTACGGTACGTGCCAACGAGTTACGGTATGTGACTAACTGTCAAATGGATTTCTCATTGTAGATTCCCCAGAGGGAGGGTGGAGCGAGGCTCTCTTAAGTACCCAAGCCCATTAGGCTCTTATCGCTTGGTGATAGGAATAAACAACGTGTCCTCCAAATTAGTCTATCATAATAGGCTACGAGTAGATGATTATCTAGGTGCCTTCACAACTTTTCCTTATAGAAAGGTAGTGAGTGAAGGAAGACATCAAACCGTAAATTGTTATCTAGGTGCCTTCACAGCTTTTCCTTATAGAAAGGTAGTGAGTGAAGGAAGACACCAAACCATCACCTAGCCTTAATAATGCCTTTGATTAAACCCCTTTAACCTACTGTAGACATAGTTAATTAAAGCACAAATCACAAACATTACAAGACATTATTTCGGGGCCGATTCTCTATCCCCAGTGGAGTCACCATACTGTAGGACACAGAAACTGGGCGACGCATGCTGTTCTAGGCTCGCGGCCTAGTTGGGAGTACGGAGTAGCCCGCGGGGGACTAAACCGGAGAATAATGGAGTCGCCACCCGGTGTGACCCGGGAAAATGATTTAAGGCCGCACTCACCACTCGCAAGGGAAGAACTCAAACCGTTAGGTTCAGAATGGTCCCTTACTTATGTCATTTGTAATGAATGAATTTGTGCGATTTTAACCAAGTCTACTTGACATATATTTACAAAAGGTATCTAAATTCCTATAAGGCCTAAATCTAAGTTCGCATGCTTTAAAAGTAAATCTTCATAACGGCAAACACATGATATCACACATCAATCATGTTAAATAAATAACGACCTAAACATAACATAACTTAAATTCCTATTGCGAAAGGTAAATAACTAAGTCATACTTAAAGAAATAACGTACTAGGCCAAATCATATTTCAAAGATAAATAATTTTCTAAACTAAACTAATTCATGCAAAGTAAAATAGATAACATGTTAAACTATTCACTCATACTAAATAACATAAATAACATGCTTTCTAAATAACTAATTCATGTAAAGTAAAATAAATAACATGCTAAACTATTCACTAATTCATGCGAGGAAAAATAAATTACATGTCTTCTAAGTCACCAATTCATGCGAGGAAATTAAATTACATATGCCCTCAGGTCTAACCTTTTGTGTCATCTCTCGGAAGTGCGTTATACGGCCGTCGGAAGGGCTAACTTTTCGTGACTCCTCTGGTTCGCTGTTTCGGCGTTTTCCTTCGCTGTTTCGCTGTTTTCACTTCGTTTTACTGCGGTTTCCGTTGTATTTTCTGGTCGCTATTTTGGTAATTCAGGGGACTGTTTTGGCATGTTTGGAGGGGTATTGGGCTGCTATTTTTTGCAGTTTTTGGGCGCAGTTTTGGGTAGTTTCGGGGACTAATTCGGGACAGTTTTTAAGGCCTAAACCTACGGCAAACTAGGCAGTGGGGACTGGGCAGTGTGCGGCAGTTTTTGTGTGTGCAGTGGGTGCAAAAGACCGTGCAGTGCAGTGAAGGGTTATGCGGCAATTTGAGGGGCTGAACAGGGAGCAGTTTAGGCGTGCAAGGGGTAGTGTTTTTTGGCAGTTTGAAGGGCTTATGGTTCAGCTAAACTGGGCACTGATGGGGGCTGTGGCGTGTGTGCTGATTGAGTGAATATGGCTTACGTGATAATGGTGTGGGGTTGTGAGGCTAGTGATGCGCTGCTTGAGTGAATATGGCTTATGTGATAATGGTATTAGGCGTGAGGTCTTGTGCTGTGGGCGTGAGGTCTTGTGCTGTGGGCGTGAAGCTTTGAGGCAAATAGTGTGTTAATGTTGAATGGAAACAGGCGTGAGGTGTGTGGCAAGGCAGGGACGTGTGGCAGAGTTGTGGGTAAATGGCAATTAGATTGAGGCTTATGAGGGGCTGTTAAGATGGGGCAACGTGAGGTGTAAAGGCAGGGACGTGTGGCATTGATGTTGGGGATGTTGAGGTGTGCAAGGCAGTGGGCGTGGCTGTGAGAGCGTGTATGCTGAGGGTGCTATGTGGTGTGGGTACTTGAAAGGCTTATGGGCAGTCAACGTGTGGAGTGTATGGCTTTATGAGGGGTAAGTGGCTATATGAGTGATGAAGGGGCAGAGGACGTGTGGCTATATGAGTGATAAAGGGGCTGGCTGCTTGTGGCGTGAGAGAGGGCTGCAGTAAGGGGGCAGTGGGCGTGAGATGCAAAGGGGAAATGAGGAGTTTTTGTGTTGTGTATGCTATCAAAGTGCCCGGGGTTTCAAGGGAGCTAAATGTGGTTTATATAGAGAAAAATGGGTGCATTAATTGGGTAGGCTAGTGGTATTAATTGGCTGGCTTGCTTTGTTGAAAATGGAAGGAAGGATTGGTGGTGGTTTCTTTTGACTTGGAGGGGGGGTGACATTAATTAGGAGGTGGCTTTGTCAATGGTGTGGGGTTAGTGAATTAAATGGCTTGGAAAAATGAAGGGCAAGGTAAATTTGGTGTCAAATGTGTGGGGTATGCATGGTAGAAGGTTATTTTGGTTGTTTGAATAGTTAGATGGAGGGGTAAATGTGTGTTAAGGGCGCGGGCCTTGGTGTTGGTGGTCTTGGTGTGTGATTTGGTTGGTTTTGGTGGGCTTATGGGCGTGGGTTTAGGTGTTTGGGGCAAGGAAATGTTGCGTGGCTGTGAGCGTGTATGTGAAGCTTTGAGGCAAGTAGCGTGTTAATGTTGAATGGAAACAGGCGTGAGGTCTGTGGCAAGGCAGGGACGTGTGGCAGAGTTGTGGGTAAATGGCAATTAGATTGAGGCTTATGAGGGGCTGTTAAGATGGGGCAACGTGAGGTGTAAAGGCAGGGACGTGTGGCATTGATGTTGGGGATGTTGAGGTGTGCAAGGCAGTGGGCGTGGCTGTGAGCGTGTATGTTGAGGGTGCTATGTGGCGTGGGTGCTTGAAAGGCTTAGGGGCAGTCAACGTGTAGAGTGTATGGCTTTATGAGGGGCGAGTGGCTATAGGAGTGATGAAGGGGCAGAGGACGTGTGGCTATATGAGTGATAAATGGGGCTGGCTGCTTGTGGCGTGAGAGAAGGCTGCAGTAAGGGGGCAGTGGGCATGAGATGCAAAAGGGAAATGAGGAGTTTTTGTGTTGTGTATGCTATCAAAGTGCCCGGGGTTTCAAGGGAGCTAAGGGTGGTTTATATAGGCAAAAATGGGTGCATTAATTGGGTAGGCTATGGGTATTAATTGGGTGGCTTGCTTTGTTGAAAATGGAAGGATGATTGGTGGTTTCTTTTGACTTGGAGGGGGTGACATTAATTAGGAGGTGGCTTTGTCAATGGTGTGGGGTTAGTGAATTAAATGGCTTGGAAAATGAAGGGCAAGGTAAATTTGGTGTCAAATGTGTGGGGTATGCATGGTAGAAGAGTAGGTTATTTTGGTTATTTGAATAGTTAGATGGAGGGGTAAATGTGTGTTAAGGGCGCGGGCCTTGGTGTTGGTGCGCTTGGTTTGTGATTTGGTTGGTTTTGGTGGGCTTATGGGCGTGGGTTTAGGTGTTTGGGGCAAGGAAATGTTGCTCGCAGGGGTTTTAGGCCAATGATGATTTTGAAACGGAAGTCTGACGAACAAACCCGAAGCTAAACGAGCGAATCAAATCCAACAAAATATCAATTCTCAATTATTCCCTTCCGATGTACATTTCTCGCGACTTCCACGACATAAAAGGTAGTGCCTCCGTACGAGGCTCATCATCGGGACTTACATGCAAAAATACAGTGCCTACAGCAGCCCTTATGTGCATTGGGTAGTCGGTTCGATCAAAAACGCGTTTTATGCAATTTTGTGAAAAAAAACATTTTCGTAAAAGTTTCGCAATGTTTCTTAACTATTTATGTCGATATTTGATATCGAATAAATATGTTTATGTTAAATATGAATAAATTATTCATATTAGATATTGAATAATTTATTCGGTAATTTAAAAAGTATTAAAATTACGATTTCACCCGTACTGCGGGCTTCTGCTGCCCCCGCGCCAACCAAAATCCCAACAAAAATGGTATCAGAGCAGGTCTGATCCTTCATCCATTACATGTAACATCCCGCCTAAGTCAGGATGCTACCGGCAGGAGACAGACTCCATAAGCCTCCGACTTAGACGAAATTTCGGCACGACCTCTGCAAAAAGTCATGCACCCTTGATCAAAGTCCAGCACCTCAAACATCCTACTGGGCCCAACCACATAACAAAACACTAAAATAATCGACTTAAGACATAATACAACTAGGCTTCATGCCCGAAAAATGCGTATAAACAAAAACTTTTACAAACTTAAACTTATACAATTCAATTCTCTATAACTAAACTCTAAACAACTTGACTTGAATCCCCCAAGACCTGGTGACTAGCTGACTGCAACGTTGCTATCCGGCTCCTCAAGCTCTGGAAACTATGGTTGACCGATCAGGTCACCAACCTGCAAAACTCAAACACTGTTGTGGTGTGAGTCATAAGACTCAATAAGTAACCATGCTGATTCTTGAGCGCCAAACACATGCAAAATCTAAGTTCTGTTTCTGTAATCATCTTGTCTGTCTATGTGGCCATACAAATATGTAATAAGTCTGAATTAATTATCTATCTTCTAACCATTTAGCAAAACACAATCTGTATTACTGATCTTTTATCTGGTCATAAACATACTTTAAATTCTCTTTGCTATTTTCATTTACATACATTCATATTATATACATCAAGCCTCTATATCACTAATGATCGTAACAAAACCCATCACGCTTCCGCTGCACTAATCTAATTTATCTGATATCTCAATACTTACCTACTTACGTTTTCCTATTCTAGTTCAGGCATTTATCATAATTATATTTCTTTTATTTCATTGAAATATCATCAAATCGGATTTATAAATTATTCTTTCTATTAAACAATCATCAACAGTATATACATATATATATATATATATAATCATATTATCGTACATTACCATTCACGGGAGGTTTCTCATATGAAAACATACAATTCATATCAATATCAATCATATGCCAATATCAACCATATATGCATATGAATGTAATAATGCTATCATGCATTAATATAGGCTGTATATAACTCAAGTAATATCTAAAATATATGATCTACAAGCATAATTTGTAAACTAAGTCCTACTTAACCATGCCATGCTTCTATAATACATGAAAACCCTTTTCTAAAACACACTTTTCTGAAAACTTCTTTCTAAAGACTCTTTCTGAAATCTTGTTGCTGTGAAAACTCTATTTTACTTTTTCTTTTCAGAAAATCTCTTTGAAAACTGTACTTGAAAACTGATATCTCTGTCTGAAATCTGTATTTCTGAAAACTGAAAATTTTCTCTGAATTTGTCTCTTGTCTGAAAAACTGGATGTATGAGGGCGTTACGTATCGCCGTCCCCCATACGCCTATCTGGAGGCAGAAGTGCAAATCCATGACTTTGGGGCGTTACGTATCGCCGTCCCCCAAAGCATGCCACTACTGTCTCATATCTGGTGGTCTTGGGGCGTTACGTATCGCCGTCCCCCAAGCCACAATCTGGAGCTGGGGGTGCGGATCTATGCTACCACCCAAACTCAAAAACCAGGATTTCGGGGATCTGTCAACCCTAGTCCTGCTCGAGGATCTGAGAGCGTCCCCTCAGTCCTCCACATGTGCACATGTCTCTGAATCCGTCAATTCCATTTGTATCCGTCAATTCCAACTGAATCTCAAGTTACATACTGGGGTGAGTTTTTCCCTCATGCCCCGAAAAACATAAAACTATATACTGTATCTCAAAACTGTAAAAACATTTTTCTGAAAAGCATTTTCTTTCAAAACATTTGAAGCTTTACTTTTGAAATACTTTGAATTTCAAAAACAAACTTAGCTTTAGTTCAACTTCTGAAAATCATAACATGTAAATATGCATATGCATTTCATGTTTCCACTTATCCTAGCCATGCTTTCTTATATACTCGAGTTATCATGCCACAACACGTCTACAACTTATATATATATATATATATAATATATATATATATATATATATATATATTATTTATTGATTAAAGTTTTATGCTTATTTACTTACTTTACTACAAAATCTGCCAGCTCATATAAACCATTCTAAATTTCAGTTCCAAATCAACCTACACTTACTCTATTCTTACTATACTTTGCATGCAACAACCAAATTCACTTTCATTATAATTTATCACAATCTTATAAACATATGCACTCTAATGTATCTTTTACATCCATAATATTATGTCTTTATATTCAAACTAGTTAAGCTTAAATGCTACAAATACATATATCAGCAAGTTACTTTCTTCTTTCTCTTCTCTTTATTTATTTATTTATTTTTTTACACAACTCTCAGAAAATTAACAAAGTAGATAGGTCTAAAATGATGTGATCAACTTATCAATTAAACAGTCCTCAGTTGGGACAAAATGAATAAGCCAATGCAAAAATTTTACAATGCATTGCTCTTGAAATTCCATTACCACAACCGAACTCTATGCTCCTCATCCATCAGGATAAACTCCCATCCCATCTACAAACTGAATCCACATATCCAAGGTTTCAAGTGAAACGATTTGACTTATATCACTCCAATTGAACATGATAGTCCCTCTAATTCATCCTACTACAACAAAGAAATCTATCACTTGTCCAATTCCCAATTAACAAAGGTGCAGGTGCAACTAAAGATTCAATGTCAAATATATATTTATGGCCCGTTGCCATCCCTATATTTACCTACTTCATATCATTGCCCACTATACTGATAAATAATAGATTACTGAGATAAGGAAGCTGTGCAGAAAAGTCCTAGCCAGCCAAAACTAAATTAACAATAGCCCACTGAGATCTCTATCTACAGATAAAGTAACACTCTTAAATGATGCCTATAGAAGCCTGCCGTAGATTCTAAAGGATTGTCACAGTACAATATTCTACACAATAAGATAAAACTGAACATCAATTGCAACTAAAATAGGCAGAAGCAAAAAGAACACTAAGCACTGAAGTACGGCACAGAAAGTGTTTCTACCTTAAATAACATGTAAATCGATACAAAGGAATAAAATAAATAATTGACAATAACAAACTCACAACCTAACACAAAAGAATTCCCAATTTTTATTTTTATTTTCAATCTCTTTAATCTAAAAATATTCTTCTTAATTTCAAACTAAATACCAAATCTAAATTACTTTTAATATATTTTTATTTCACTATCAATCCCAATTTCAGAATTCAATCTAAATTCCCAAATGATAAAATTAATCTAACTCAAGGAAATGTAAACATAGTATACTTACTAATTGCAAAATCCTTCTTCTTCTTCTCTGTTTTGCCTCTCTTCCTCACCTGTCTTTCGGCTTCTCTCTCTCAACCCAGCCTCTGTTATTCCCTTCACTGCTTCTATTCTCTCCCTCGTCTCTTCTCATTCGGCTTTGCCCTTTTCTTTTTCTCATTTATCGGCCTTCTTTGTTTCTTCCCTCTTTATTTCCTCTCTGCTCTCTCTCCTTTCTTCCCTTTCACTTCTCGGCTCTGTTTCATCATTCTCCCTGTTTCCCTTCTTCGGTTTTCTTCATTCTGTTCTGTGCGTGAAATCTGTGAGTGTGTGCTGCTGCGTGAGTGGGGTGTGTGCTGCTGTGTGGAGTGTGTGGGTTTCAACGTGAATCAGGTGTGTGTGTGCTAAATGTGTGCGTGCTCCCCCTGTGTATATATATATACACACACATATGTATAAATTCTTCTAGAATGTGTGTGTTAAATATATATATAATATATATGTGAAAATTTCTAGAACAATTTATTTGTGTGTGTGTGAAAAATATCTAGATTTGTGTATATATATTAATCAAGGGTGTGTAGAAAAATCTAGACATATATATATATTAGTGTGTGTCCGTGCCTACGGCACGGTGTTATAATTAAAATTTATATAGAGATTAAGATTTTGTTATTTACTTTATTTATAATAAAAAAATTTTATTTTTTAATTAAATGATTTGATTCTTTATATATATTTGGTAGTTTTCATTTTCCATTAATAAATGATTTTATTCTTTAATTTATTTGGTAGTTTTCATTTTCCATTTTTGGTGGGCTAAATGGGCTTGGGTGTGAGGCTAGCAGCAAAACCAGAAATACCGACACCGTTCGAACGCCTATTCGAACGCAACACGAACGCCCGCAATCTGTTTGACGTTCGAACGTGGTAACGAAAGCAACACGAACGAAAACAGTGAACTTGTGAAATGAATCTGATGACATGTCTATTCTGAATTTCCCATTCTGACGTTCGTTTCTCGTGACTTCCGTGACTTAAAAGGTAGTGCCTCCAAATGAGACTCATCATAGGGACTTATATGCAAAAATGCAGTGCCTACAGTCGCCCCCACTTTGATGGGACTTGTGTAATGTGTAACAGTGACAATCCTATCAAAGTTATGCAATGCATTTTCACTTACCTGGCTCACCAGCTGCCATCTGACTTGTCTACTGCCTCGACCTGAGTTGATGCCGCTATGGACCTCGATCTTGGGACGCATCCCAATAGCTGCAACCGACAACGGGGGCCTCGACCCTGGGACGCATCCCAATACCGCTGACAAAATATGGGCCTCGACCCTGGGACGCATCCCAATACTAACGATGCAGGGGGCCAACGACCCTCGGACGCATCCCGATAACTGCAACCGACAACGGGGGCCTCAACCCTGGGACACATCCCAATACCGCTGACAAAATGTGGGCCTCGAACCTGGGAGGCATCCGAAACTGATGATGCAACGAACCTCGATCCTGGGATGCATCCCAATAGCTGCAACCGACAACGGGGGCCTCGACCCTGGGACGCATCCCAATACCGCTGACAAAATATGGGCCTCGACCCTGGGACGCATCCCGAAACTGATGATGTGATGGACCTCGATCCTGGGACGCATCCCAATAACTGCAACTGGTACATGTGTTGATGTGGGCCTCAACCCCGGGACGCATCCCGAAGACTGCTGCTAGTATTGATCTGGGCCTCGCCTCCCTAGGACGCATCCCGAAACTGCTGCTGGTATGTTAATGCTTTAATCGGCTTTTCTTTGCCGCTTTCTCTTTTCTTCTTCAAAACCTGTGAATACAAAAAAAACACAAAACGAATGCCAAAATGTGTTACGTGTATGCATGCATGCATGAGTTACCTTATCCCGTCAGGTTAGGCCTTCTGCCAAGTCTTCTCTTTCTCAGGGAAAATATTGCTTCAATCTGTCCACGTTGATCGGCTCAGTGAACTCGTTACCTTCCAAGTCTGACAGTTTCACTGCCCCATTTCCCATTACTTTCTGCACTATGTAGGGTCCTTCCCAGTTGGGTCTGAACTTTCCTCTCGGATTTGTCGTCGATGGCCTCGACTGCTTAAGTACCAAATCACCATTTCTGATCTTCGTGGGACGTACTTTCTTGTTGAATGCTCGGGCTAGTCTCTTCTGATACAACTGCATATGATACCAAGCATTTGTTCTCTTCTCATCCAACAGTGTTAACTGATCAAACCTTTGTGCGGCCCATTCTTGTTCCGGTAACTCTGCCTCTGCTAATACCCTCATAGACTGTATTTCCACTGGAAATACTGCTTCCATTAGACCAAAGAGTAAGGCGTGGCCCCTGTTGCTGTTCTTACTGATGTTCTGTACCCCCACAAAGCATATGGCAGTTTGTCGGCCCAATCTCTGCAGTTTTCTGTCATCTTGGCTAAAATCGTCTTTATAGTCTTGTTGGCTGCCTCAACTGCCTCATTTGCCTGCGGCCTATACGGTGATGACTTGTGATGGCCTATCTCATATTTCTATAGCATTGCCTTTGTCTCTCCTTGAAACTGAACTCCATTGTCCGTCACTATATGGTGCGGCATACCATACCGACAAATAAGATTCCGAGCTATAAACTTTGCCATCTGTTTCGCTGTAACGTTACGAAATGACTCGGCTTCCACCCATTTCGAGAAGTAGTCTACTGCAACTACTATGAAGCGATGCCCATTCGATGCATTTGGTCGAATCTCTCCAATCATATCAATTCCCCATGCTGAGAAAGGCCACGGCTCTGACAACACATGCAACTCTGTGTGCAGCAAATGATTCAAATTACCATGTGCTTGACAATCATGACAATGCTTTACCATCTTCGCACAATCCGTCTCCATGGTCGACCAGTAGAAACCTTGTCTCACTATCTTACGGGACAGATTCAACCCGTTCATGGGCGGACCACATACCCCGGCGTGTACTTCTCCCATTACCTGCTGAGCCTCTTCTCTTCTCACGCATTTCAACTGATTACCGTTTGCTTGCCTCTTATACAGTTCCCCTTTCAAAATCAAATACTGGGAAGCTAACCTCTGAATGACTATTCTGTTTTTTCTGCCTGCTCCCTCTGGGAGTTCCCCATATTCCAGATACCTCTGAATGTCATGATACCAAAGTTTACCGTCATCGACCTCCATTTCCAGAATTCTCTCTATCTCATAAACATGTCTTCTGGCTGTTGTCAATATCAACGGTCTCATCACTAACTTTTCTGGATTTTCCCAAGTCGCTGCAAGTGTAGCTAATGCATCTGCCATATGATTCTCTTCTCTCGGCAAGTGCTGAAACTTACAATCAGGGATAACCTGTGCCAACTCTCTGAGGTGAAAAAGGTAAGGTTTCAACCGTTCTTCTTTCAATTCCCATTCTCCTCGTATCTGCTGGACTACCAACATAGAATCTCCGTAGACTTCCACACTCTCGACCTTCAAGGCTATCAATGCGGTCAAACCAAAAACACATTGGTTACGCCCAAAAATAACTCGCGGTTATTGCAGTACAGTTGGGGTGTCGATTCCTCAGAGAGATGGTTACAGGAACTAATTTACTCAAACAAAACGTTAACGGTAACTTAAGAAATAAAACGATAAAAATTGGTAATTAAATTTTAAGATAAATAAAATAATGAAAAGATATTAAAAGATAATGGCAGAGAGATGACAAAGCTTCGGGAATTCCTCTTGCATCGAACTCCTATATTTAGTTATTAATTCCTATTACTACTCAGTTGAGGGTTTCACATCCCAAACCAACAACCGGAAGATATTCAATTCTACACATATTCAAATTCTAAGGTAATTAATGATTATTTTCTCTATGTTAACAGCACACAAAAGTCATCGTTACGAGTTATCTAACGTCGACAATATACCCTCAGGCAATACTGCAGCAGAAGACCAACACATAAAACGACTTTTACCAGTCACAAATAAATTCGCAAACCACACATAGAAGAAGCATGACTGGATCTATATGGGATTTGACAAAACATAATTTCTGGATTAATAAATCGAAGGATGATAGAAAATAATAAACATCAATTTTATTAAACGATAAAAAGGTACTCGTAGGAATCAAAAACACAAATAATGAAAATCCAATACAAGAGTTCATCCATAGCTTTGCCTAGGGGATTAGTTCCCCATAAAAGAAATAAAAATAACCCGGGATTGGAGAGAATTATTATTCTGAATCATCACGGCTCCGTGTCCCGACCTCGCGCTTATATTTCTTATCTTCCTGTTCGGTTCTGCTCCCTGCCTCACGCACTCGGCCTGCTCTCTAATTTTAATTATTTTATGCGCAGCAGCCTTCCGCAGGCTGGCTCTCGGCCTCTCTCTTGTTGCGCACTCAAGGTCCTTTATATAATATAAGATAGCAGCCCTCACTCACGCTGAAACCCTTATTTCCACGTCACCCTGCATGGCCTTTTAATGCATTCACGTTGCAGGCCTTTTGATGATTCATGTTGCTTTTTTTGTTTCCCTTTTTCACGCAGCCCAAGCCTTATTCTTCTTTATTTTTATTGTTTCTCACGCCACCTTTCTACTTTTGCTTAGCAAATGGCGCCGTGGCGCCTTACTCCCTGGATTTTGTATGGGAGTATGGCGCCATGGCGCTAGTACAATTTCTCACTGCTTCCTGCTTTTCGCGTTCTCGGTTCCTGTGTGCGTCTTATGCATCCCTAAACATTTGCAATTGTCCCAGGATCCATGTATTAATATTCCTACAAATAAAAATCATTAATTAGTTTAAATAATAAATATTTCTAAATTAATATAACAATAGAAATTATGTAATAAAATATAAAATATATAACTAAATACTTAACAATAAACCTAAATAAGTGATGTTTCAAAGTACATTTTCATGCACTTATCACAACCCCCAACCAGCTTATTGCTAGTCTCTAGCAATTCAAGCGCAAAATTAAAATAAGAACTAAATAAATAAAACTACCTAAGCCACTTTCGTAGGGATCACGATTGCATTTAGCGTATGCAACAAGCCTTTAAACCCCTAGGTGTCCCTAGTGGACGAGTTATAGTCTCGTGAGGGCTTACAACGACGACACCCACAAACGTCATTCAAAACACACAATCATGCAAAAAATAAAAATTAAATAGTCTCAATAGTTTCACATAATTTTGTCCTCAGAGTATGCATAGTAATGAAACCATAGAACCTTCAAAGTACTCAATGCAACTCAAATCTAAGTCTTTGAATAAATCATCTAAGCTAGACTCAAAGTGTGTGTGTGCTGAGGTTCGTTCACAGCTTTATTCCTAGGTAAGCCAACTCAATGATTTCGTTTAAAAATCGGGGTCGATGGGTCAAACCAACCTAGATATCTCAATTAAGTTCTGTAATTGCTTTCATGTGCTCAATATGGTATGATTTCTCTTTTTTCTTTCTTGTCTCTTGTTGCTTTTCTTTTGAATTTTTATTTTCTTTCTCATTTGCCATTTTTTTCAACACACCTACCCTTTAAGGTAGCATTTCTCCTCATGGTGGTCCTAATACTCGCCCATGGGTAGCTTCACGCTTATCGGTTATAGGTGGTTTATTTTCTTTCTTCAAAGACTTTTCTTTTTATTTTCAATCATACCATACGTCATAACACAAGCAATTCAGGATAGATATCTAAACAAACGGTCATTCATCGACATACAATTTCTTCAACTAGTCATCTTGCTAACTACTCAGGCTTCCACTGCTAAAAACCCATAATTACGTGCTTACGAGTCTAACATAGATAAACTACTCAAATCATCAGATAAAAGTACATTAAAGGACTTATCGTTTCTAAGATATCATCCTACACAAACAATGTCATCATAGGAACTATGTTTAACTATCAAGGACTAAAAACAAACAAAACAATCATTTTTTTTTAAATAAATGTATTTAAGACAAGTAGTTATGCGCATGCATACACACCCCCACACTTAAAACTTGCATTGTCCTCAATGTAAGATAAATATAAAGAAAAGGATTAAGGAACAACACTACCAGGCGCGGAGTTGATCAGGTTCCTGCTGGTGAGAATTTGGTTGTGTGGCTGTGTAAGTTACAGTGACACCTGCATGAACACTCATACAAATAACAAAAAAATAAACATGTAATTAGCACACAATAAAATAAAACTAAAGTAAATAAAATAGAATAAATGCAAATGTATGGGTTGCCCCCGCTAGCGCTAAGTTTAACGTCTTCAGCCAGACACAAGCACTCAAGTTGTCATGGTGGTTTCCATCGAGCGTACTGATGAAGGCATGCGAGAGAATGCTTGTCTAGCTGTGGCAGTTTATCCACTAATCCTTCATGGTCTGGTGGCTGAAATTTGGTTCTGCACATAAGGAAAGATTCACTCAATCTCCTCTTTAACCTCACAGGTATCATCTTTAATTGAGCATTAACTCTCATTTTCTTCATTTTTCGATTCTTAGGGACCAGTTTCAGTTCAGAAGGATTTGATTCAGGTTGTAGAGACACTATTTCCGGTAGAACTACTTCTAGCATGTATGAGTAATGACACTCACCCTCACCCTGTGATTGTTTTTCAACATTTGGAACTGGAACTCCCATTGTGGGCCTAAGTGCTTGTGGGAAAGGTACTCTAATTTGAAACGATGGCACTTGTTCTTCCTGAGGGGTATATGCACTACTATCCTTGGGGTCATCTATACTGTTGGAGGTATTCTGCATTCCTACATCTTTACCGCTCCTAGTGATTATGACATCAACACCTCTTATACTGGATACTTCATGATCAGTCTGTGCTATGGGTTGCCCTTGTGGATTTGGTTGAGCCTGAGATGAGAATTTTCCTTGTTCTTGTACACTCAGGTCATTAGTCAATTTAGAGAGTTGACTCCTAATTTCCTTTTGGTCTTCAGCTACCTGAGCTATCAATGACTCAATCCTTTGATTGGTTTTATTCTGGGCTTCCATGAATGCTTGCATAGTATCCTCTAAAGAATTCCTAGAAATGGCAGGTGTGTGATACTGTGGGGTATTGTAACTTCTAGGTTGTGGTGTCTGGGTAGGCTGATAAGACTCTTGCCTCCAACTAACATTGGGATGGTTCTGCCAACTAGGATTATAGGTATCTGGATATGGTGTATAAGGCTTCTGGTACATCCCTAAAGTATTGTAGTTTTCCTCATTTTTACCCCTTATCTCATTGTACACGGGACACTCTTGGGATTCTAGCTGGGCTACTGAATGCACTGTCTTGCTGTCTTTGGCTATTAAGGCTCCTATCTGTCTAGTTAACAGCTCAACTTGTGTCTTAAGGCTATCATCTTCCCTAAAGTGTTGTAGGCTTCTGCTAGAAGAAGAGTGTGTCCTATCTGTGTTATCCACGACATTGGGTCCAGTCCAAGTATGTGATTTCTTGGCTAGGTCATCTAAATACTCGAGCGCCTCATCAGGGTCCTTTTGGATAAACTCACCATTGCACATTGTCTCAACGAATTGGCGTTCCCTAGGGGTTAGTCCATCATAAAAGTAATTTACTAAACGCCAACTCTCATATCCATGATGGGGACAACTAGCTAACAACTCTTTATACCGCTCCCACTTTTGGTAAAGGGTCTCACTATCTCTCTGGGAGAAGGTGGATATTTTTCTTTTCAGGGCATCTGTCTTATGGTGTGGGAAATATTTGTCGAAGAATGCCTGGGTCATCTCGCCCCACGATCCTATTGACCTAGGTCTAAAAGAATACAACCAACTTTTAGCTCTATCCTTAAGGGCAAAGGAGAAGAACTTAAGTCTAATTGTGTCAGTGGTTCCAAACTGATCGTGGAAGGTTGCTACTACCTCTTCAAACTCTCTAATATGCACGTAAGGATTTTCGCTCTCTAAACCGTGAAAAGTTGGAAGATACTGTATCATTCCAGGCCTAAAGTCTATGTGTGGTGCATTAGGAGGAAACATGATGCACGAAGGTGTAGCTATGCGAGTTGGGTGACGGTACTCTTCAAGAGTCCTCCTAGGTGGTCTCTCGTATTCACTCATGTTATGTGCGCTAGACGCGGATGGTGTGGAGAAGGGATTTCCAAAATGTTCTCAGAGTCTGAGCTTTCTTCTTCAACCCTAACGAATCTACAAATATATCTCTACGTCTAGACATGTATTTGAAGTTCAAATAATACGAGAAATAAAATAAATAAATAAAACAAATAAATAAAAAAAAGAATCAACTAAAACTCAAAATCTAACTAAAGCTAAACAAAAGAAATAAAATATCTAAAATAAATACTAAAATAAAAGACTAGAAAAAAATAAAAAGAACAAATTAAAAATAAATACTAAAATAATAAAAGAAAATAAATAAGCGAATAATAAATGAATAAAATAAAATAAAATACTAATAATAATAAAAAAAAACTAGAACGAAGTTACCGCTTCGTTGTTGACTAAGCAAACCTGGTCTTTTTGCTTGTAAACCGTCTCCCCGGCAACGGCGCCAAATTTTGGATTACGCCCAAAAATAACTAGCGGTTATTGCAGTACAGTTGGGGTGTCGATTCCTCAGAGAGATGGTTACAGGAACTAATTTACTCAAACAAAACGTTAACGGTAACTTAAGAAATAAAACGATAAAAATTGGTAATTAAATTTTAAGATAAATAAAATAATGAAAAGATATTAAAAGATAATGGCAGAGAGATATGACAAAGCTTCGGGAATTCCTCTTGCATCGAACTCCTATATTTAGTTATTAATTCCTATTACTACTCAGTTGAGGGTTTCACATCCCAAACCAACAACCGGAAGATATTCAATTCTACACATATTCAAATTCTAAGGTAATTAATGATTATTTTCTCTATGTTAACAGCACACAAAAGTCATCGTTACGAGTTATCTAACGTCGACAATATACCCTCAGGCAATACTGCAGCAGAAGACCAACACATAAAACGACTTTTACCAGTCACAATTAAATTCGCAAACCACACATAGAAGAAGCATGACTGGATCTATATGGGATTTGACAAAACATAATTTCTGGATTAATAAATCGAAGGATGATAGAAAATAATAAACATAAATTTTATTAAACGATAAAAAGGTACTTGTAGGAATCAAAAACACAAATAATGAAAATCCAATACAAGAGTTCATCCATAGCTTTGCATAGGGGATTAATTCCCCATAAAAGAAATAAAAATAACCCGGGATTGGAGAGAATTATTATTCTGAATCATCACGGCTCCGTGTCCCGACCTCGCGCTCATATTTCTTATCTTCCTGTTCGGTTCTGCTCCCTGCCTCACGCACTCGGCCTGCTCTCTAATTTTAATTATTTTATGCGCAGCAGCCTTCCGCAGGCTGGAGCTCTCGGCCTCTCCTCTTGTTGCGCACTCAAGGTCCTTTATATAATATAAGATAGCAGCCCTCACTCACGCTGAAACCCTTATTTCCACGTCACCCTGCATGGCCTTTTAATGCATTCACGTTGCAGGCCTTTTGATGATTCATGTTGCTTTTTGTTTCCCTTTTTCACGCAGCCCAAGCCTTATTCTTCTTTATTTTTATTGTTTCTCACGCCACCTTTCTACTTTTGCTTAGCAAATGGCGCCGTGGCTAGGGATGGCAATTTTACCGCCTACCCGCAAACCCGCAAAAACCCGCCCGCAATGGGTAGGGTTTGGTAAATATATTAGTGGGTATGGTGCGGGTTTGGTATTTTAAAATAGAACCCGCTGCGGGTGCGGTGCGGGTTTGGTATTTTAGTAAAATATGCGGGTACCCGCAGCGGGTACCCGCATACCCGCAAAAATAAATTTTTTAATTAATCTCATGAGTCATGACTCACATAATTGTATCCATAATCATTTTAATAATAAAAATAAATAAATTGGATGATAGAAACTAGAAAGAAGCAATAGTGAATTAAAATGTTATGGGCCTATGGCCCATGCCGTGAGTCACTGCCTGTGCCTCATTTAAATTTAACAAACAAAACCTAATTACTATTATGATAAGAGGTATAATATGATCAAATGGCAGTAAGTTATGTACATTTTCACACTTGGTTGAGACTGGTAGTTCCAGATGCAAACAGTTCTTGAATACAAACTCGCTAAAATCCTGAGATGACCAAACCCGCAAAAAATCCGTTGGGTACCAATGCGGGTTTGGTAATTTGTTCACATATGCGGGTGCGGGTTTGGTAATGAAAATTAAAACCCACAGCGGGTATGGTGCGGGTTTGGTAATTTGTTCAGATATGCGGGTGCGGGTTTGGTAATGACAAACCCGCACCAAACCCTACCCGCTGCCATCCCTAGCCGTGGCGCCTTACTCCCTTGATTTTGTATGGGAGTATGGTGCCATGGCGCTAGTACAATTTCTCACTGCTTCCTGCTTTTTGCATTCTCGGTTCCTGTGTGCGTCTTATGCATCCCTAAACACTTGTAATTGTCCCAGGATCCATGTATTAATATTCCTACAAATAAAAATCATTAATTAGTTTAAATAATAAATATTTCTAAATTAATATAACAATAGAAATTATGTAATAAAATATAAAATATATAACTAAATACTTAACAATAAACCTAGATAAGTGATGTTTCAAAGTACATTTTCATGCACTTATCACACATGCTTCATACTCGGCCTTTTTGTTTGTTACTCTGAATGTCAACCTTTTGGCCAAAGGCAAGGTTTCTCCTTCGGGGGTCACTATCATAATCCCAATTCCGGCTCCCTTGTAATTCACGGCTCCGTCAAAATATATTTTCCATCTCTGAACTGTTATTGCTTGGATCTCTTCATCTGGAAATTCAAACTTATACTGATCCCATTCAATAGGTTGCAACGCCAGAAACTCTGCTACTGCTCGCCCCTTCATCACTTTGGTGGTGAGATACTCAATGTCGAACTCTGTCAGCAATACTGAATGTAGAGGCAAATGAACCAGAATAGCCATCTGCCCAATTTCCCCACTAGCGAAGGCACTGAATGCAGATATTTCAGAGGATTCTCCTTTGCCACTACCTGGATCTTGTAAGACTGGAAATAATGCCGCAATTTTCTGGAAGCCCATACAACTGCAAGACAGATCTTCTCTACTTCTTGATAACGAGCCTCATACGGGAGCATCTTCTTACTCAGATAGTAAACTGCATGTTCTATCCCTGTCTCATCTGTCTGTACCATCATTGCCCCCAGTGCTTCTGATTCTATGGCCAAATACAATATCAAAGGTCTGCCCAATCTCGGAGGTTTCAACACAGGAGGCTTTACCAAGTATTCTCTGATCTTGTCGAAATCTGACTGACACTGCTCATTCCACTTTACCGGCTGATCTTTTCTCAACAGTTTGAAGATAGGCTCACACACGGGCGTCAACTTGGCGATGAACCGACGATGTACTGAATCTTCCCTAGGAATGCTCTGACTTCCTTCTCAGTCTTCGGTGCTGGCATCTTTGTGATTGCTTTGATCTTTTCAGAGTCTACCTCAATTTCTCCCATTCCCACTGTATGCCCCAGCAGCTTTCCTGATGTTACCCCAAACACACATTTCTTGGGGTTCAGCCACAGGTTGTACTTGTCAACTCTCTAAAGGAACCTCTCCAGTGCTTCTATATGCCAAATTCTTGTCTCTGATTTCACCATCATGTCATCCACATACACTTCAATCTCTTTGTGCATCAGATCGTGGAACAATGTAGTGGCCATCCGCTGATACGTAGCTCCCGCATTCTTGAGCCCAAACGGCATTACCCTGTAACAATAAGTACCCCACTCGGTAACAAAGGCAGTCTTGTGCTTATCTTCCTCAGCCATAAGCACCTGATTGTAACCTGAAAACCCGTCTGCAAATGAATACATAGCAGATAGAGCCGCACTATCAACCAGAACATCTATGTGCGGTAGAGGAAAATCATCTTTCGGGCAAGCCTTGTTGAGATCTCTGTAATCCACACACATTCTGACTTTCCCGTCTTTCTTCGGTACTGGCACAATATTTGCTAACCACTCTGGATACTTCACTACTTCCAGGAACCCCACATCTATCTGTTTGTTAACCTCTTCTCTGACTTTCTCAGCTCATTCTGGTCTCATCCGTCGGAGTTTCTGTTTCACCGGCCTCATATTCAGATAAGTTGGTATTGTGTGCTGGGCAATGTTTTTGTCTACCCCAGGCATGTCCTCATAGGACCAAGCAAATACTTTGGCATATCTGACCAATACTTCTTCTAATTTATCCCTCTCCTCGGAGGTAACTTCACTTGCAATTAGAATTTCCTTGGGGTTCTCAGATGTACCCAAGTTAAATGCAGTAGTTCTAGCTGAACTGATATCAAATATGCTTGATTCATGTAGAGCAAATGGAAATGACTCGGGCAAGTAAGCGAAAGAAATGTCTTTATTATTGGATAATACGGAAGTACATTCAAACAAATCAGGAAGGTAAATGTCTTCATCGTCTATAGACATTTCTTCCTCTGCAACCAGGTCTTTTTCGGGCTTTTTATCCTCTCCCAGAGTCAGGCTATCCAACTTCATCAATTATTCTTCCCAATTCTCTGCTTCTTCCACAACTTCTTCGGTCAGCAGTTTCTTGCCTAACATCTCTTGGAAGATCTCAAAACCAGGTACCACAATCCTGTTAACTTCTATTGGTTCAGGCTCACCCTGATACCCTGAAGCCTTCACAAAACAATCTGCCAGTTTCAACCATTTCTTCTTAATCTTCGGCTTTTCTTCATCAGATGTGTATCCCAAACCCTTCCGAGTAGTCTGTCCTCTGAAGTCTGGCAGTTTTGAACCCTCACCCGGCTCGAATTCATTTTTCCTATGATCCTAGCTACCTTAGGATCCACCCATTCCTCAAAAGTTGCTGACACCTGAAACCTCGTGAAATGCTATATCTCCAAGGCAGCCACAGTATTATCTACCTCAGCTCGGATGGTCACAATCTCTCCCCCATATGGGAACTTAATCATCTGATGCAGAGTGGAGGGCACGCCCCCAAGCTTATGAAACCAAGGCCTTCCCAACAACAAGGCAAAAGTGCCTGGGATATCCAGCACTGTGAACTCAACTTCGTCCTCAATAGGACCAACTTTGACCGCTGCTACAAATGTACCATCAGCTCCTCGCTTACTGTCATCATAAGCCTTGATAGTCATACTAGAGGGATCCAAATCCGTTGCTTTCATACCCAGCTTTACCAAAATCTTCAATGGGCACACATTAATGGATGAGTCGTCATCTACCATCACACAAGAGGTCCTTTTACCCCTTACTTCAGCCCTGATAAACAAAGGTATATTATGGTTTCTCCCCTCAGCTGGAAGTTCTTCCTCAGAAAAAGTGATTGCCTGCAAAGTCTCCTTTTGCACTCACCCAACAAACATTGCGGGGTGGCATCCTCCATCACTAATATCTTACTCAAGGCCTCAACCATGGCCCGCCTGTGCTCCTGAGATGCACACAACAAATCCCAGATACTCACTTGTGCTCGGGTTTTCCTCAACTGCTGCAACACTACATCTCCCTCGGCACCTTTTGTGTTCTCAGCCACTTCTCTACCCTCTGATAACACTCATTTACCCTTATCAGTCATATCATTGTAGAAACGCCCGCTGCGTGTCATACCCCTCACTTCTTCTTCATCACTACTAGAGAAGTCTGCCCAGAAACTCTTCCTATGTTCGGTTTCATCTTCGCTGTTACTATCCCAAATCCCAAGGAAAACGACTTGGAGGTAAAAGGATTTGAGGATAAGGTTCTCGGGTAGGCCAGAGTTTATCATATAGGTTGGTGGCGGGACAAAGTGGTAATTTGGTAAAGGATGTTGGTTTCTATTTAGGTCCCAAGATCATAACAAGCATGAAAATAATGTGTGAATACATCAAAGGAGATAGCGGAATACTCACATCGATCGGTTGAGACGAATTGATGAAGAACAAAATTGATTTTCACCTCCAAAAATGCCACTGCAGTGACCAGTCCACTGCTCACTGTTTTCAGATTTTGAGCTGAGATTTGAAGCTCCAAGCTTGGTTATTTGATTCCCGGCTCGTGGGTAGGTTTCCCTATCACCTTCGTATGTCTTCTAAGTGTGCTAGCACCATGATTTTTGCCACAAAAATCAGTTCATTCTTGCTCTTCACTGCACGGTTTTGGACTGCCAAAAACCAGAAAACTTTGCCCTTTGGGCGTGAGTTTTTGAAGAGAAAAGAGAGAAGGAGAGATAGATGGAGAGAGAGAGAGTTCTTTTACAAGTGTAGATATATTTTGCTTTTTAACTTTTGGTAAAACCATTTCACTTTTACCCTAAACTTGGTAGGTTTGGTAAATGGTTTTTCCAAAAACAAAACAAGGTAGTTGGGTGGTAGGTACACCTACCACACATGGACCCCACATATTTGAATTCAAAATTCAAATATCTCTACGAACATTTGCAGCGGCTCGGTTCCGTTTAATCCGATTAAACGAACTTCCATCGTTAAATAATTAAATCTAATTTAATTAAATATCGATGTCTCGCAAATATATTACGATCGTCGTTTACGAATTAATTCTAAATTAACTCGTTCGTTCGCATTAAAGTCCGACTTTAATTTCGTAATGAAATCCAATTTCGTTTAATATATGGAATATATTAATTTACCCGATTAATTCCAAATTAATCGTTTTCTCTATTTAGACGATACTTTATCCCAGATAAAATATCTCCGTAATTAATCCCAGATTAATTTTCTCTCTCATCGAATTAATCCTAGATTAATTAAAGTGCGAGTCATACATCATCAGTGAATCATTGGGAAGCGACCCATGAGATCCCCGGATATGTTGGCAGTAAATACGGTCGTCTGACTATCCGAACACGCAAGTACCAAGTACTACGTTTTACCGATTCACAAGACAAGGTTGGCTTCTAGTAAAGCACCATGCCTACCCAATTCTCCGGAAATATCCTTACAGGAATGAAGGATCTGTATCAGGCGTAGTATACATCGTATAATGCATATCGATCTAGTACTGGATGGTCACGTGCTAGGCCTGGGGCTGGAGTTGTGTCTGCCCCGTACGAAGCACATGTCAGATGTCTGGTAACTAGTCTCTATAATCGGATATACATGACCTAGTCATAATATCCCGATGGTCGCGCAGCACTTAAGAGCACTAATACCGTATCCTACGTGACATCATCTCCACTATGACTGGAGTGATACTTCCGTCTTGACATCACACCCAATACTCTACGATTCTCAATATACCCAGTATTGGCGTACACAGAACCGGTTAAAGCCCTGGACGACCTCAACCAAAGTATATTGATTGTCGTAAGTATTAGCGGTGTAAGTCTCAGGTTAAGACCAAATACACCTACCCTGATGTCGGACTCCCATAGACACACAGTCATACTACCAATGGGATTTCGAGGGGGTCTATCCAGAGCGAAGCTTTTTCCCGTACCATCGGTGAAACACAACCTCCTATTACACTTGCATGAGTATCCAATACCCAAATATATGAGAACTATGCCGTTGTGCCCTCACAACGCGCACAAGTGCAATACTAGTCTTTTACGTATTTATCGATGTCCAATCTCGATAATACTTTGACTAGGGATATTTAATGATTTATCCTATGTGGACTGATACTGTCTCATATCATTCTCCGTCCAGGAACAAATCATAGGGACCTCTCATCATTTATACATCTAAGGTGATCTAATCACAAATGATAAGAGAGCAATCTTCTTTGTCACATAGTTAATTTGTACAACAACACCATGATCTGTACAAATAGTGACGCAATGGGTCATAATTGTCCAACAATCTCCCACTTGGCCTATAGCCAGTCACTCCAGTGCCTAACACCCGAACTATGTACGGTTGGCTCAAATTGCTGAGAAAAAATTACCGAGAAAAGGTTTTCGTCAGTGGATTTACATGATTATCGTCTGATGCGATTTATACGATCATCACATCCATGATGTATGATCCGAACGAATCAGATGAATATCGAAGTATATATCTGGATCGTTGATAAGACCATTAATTCTTTAACCTGTGCTGACGCCTAGCTCAGTCGCAAACAGAACTATATCTAATCTAATTAGATTTATTATCGACCCAGATGGCTTCTATTGCTGCCTCAGCTGCAGCAATAATCCGTATTTGTTGTTTATATGGTAACAGTATCTTGCTTGGAAGATTTCCAGCTCACTGTTCCGGTATTCAAACTTTATAGTTCCGTTTGCGACTTATAGTCGTCTTTATCGGTTTGGAAACTTGCTACAGCGATCCCAGTCACTTCAAGATCTCCATCTCCATAGAATAAGACAGCATCCTTAGCTCTCTAAGATACTAACGGATGTTCTTAACTTCAATCCAGTGACTATCACTCGGATTGGTCTGATTGTGACTCCATATGCTCAAAGCGTATGAGACACCAGGTCACGTACATTTTAAATGTACAATTTCTCAGAGAGTGTTAACAACTTTAAATCTATCCCATTAGATCTTTATTCTTAGAATAAAGGTTGTTACTCCTAAGAATTCTACGGAGAATTATCTCGAAAGCCAAGCTTTCGCCGATTGTTTTATGGGAATATCATTTCCAAGAAATGACATATATTATCATTATTTTATACATGACATTCATTGTCAGTGCGCTCTCACTAACCTCCTTATATACATAAGAATTATTTTCGTTTTGAATTAAATCATAAACCATTATGATTACATCAAAATGTCAGCTCCAAGAACCTTATGCTTGCTTCAATCCAAACATGGATCGAACAACCCGCAAACCTAGTTTGCTGGTTTAGGTACAACAAAATCATCAGGATGTTATAAACATCCTCCAAAAGGTTTTCGTTTAAGGAAAGTGATTTTGATCTTTAACTGACACATTTCATAAATGTACAATTTCAGCAAGCATTATCCAAATGGATTTACCGTGGCAACAGGTAAAAGGTTGAACCGTAATCAACACAGTATTGATAACGATACCTTTTCGCTAAAAGCCTAGCTTTGTATGTTGGTATGTTGCCATCCATGTATGTCTTCCTTGAAGACTTTTAAGTACCAATAGGCACAATGTCTTACGGTACATCAAGTAGTGTCTAAACATAGTTGGTATACATGGAATCCACTTCGGACTCATGGCACTTTGCCATAAAAGGGAGTCGATACCTTGTATCACTTCCTCAAACGTAGTCGATTGGTCTACCTCAACAAGATTGACATCTTTATGAGGTGAGATCAGAAACCCATACCCCAGGTTGTTTTCTGATTCTCTCCTATCTACGCGGTTCTTGTGTATTCGAAGATTAATGATATAGTTTCATCCTTCATGAACTATCTATGTTCCATTAAGGACTTCGTGCCTTGAACAGTATTACTCCGACTTTCATCGAGTTATACCATCCTCCCACTTACCACTGCATATTGGTATTCCTCTTAGAAAAACCGCATGGTGAGCAACAATAACATTGTTCTCTCATGAGATGTAAAAGTACTATATTTATGGTATCCCTAGGATGACCTACAATTGGCACTTATCCTATTTGGGTTTTAGTTTGGTATTATCCAAACATATGCCTAGCATACCCAAATCATCAGGAATGAGAAATCCGGTTTCTTTCCCGTTCATATCTAATATGATATCTGTCAAACAGATTATTATGGAACCTTATTCAAAATAAGTTCTTGCACTGTTAATATATATCCGTTGAAGGAAATGGTAGCTCAGAGCGACTCATGATTAGCCTTATCATGTCCAACAAAATTCGGTTTCTCCATACGGACACACAGTCAAACTGACATGTCTCGGGAGGAGTCCTCATTGAAAGAATATTATACTCTTTCACGTATGTTTGAAACTTACTGCTTAAGTATTTTCCATTACGGTCTTACCGCGACGGTTTAATACTTTAGACGATCTGTTTGTCTACTTCATGTCGAAACTCTAAAAGTTATCGATTTGTGTTCTTCAAAAGAAACACATAACCATAACGTGATGCCACATCCGTTAAGGTCACGAAATATTCATATTCACATCTAGAATTGCTAGATATGGGCCCACTTACTTCACTATGAATAGGGCTAACAGATCGGTGGCACTAGCACTTTTACCAAGTAAATAGTGTTTTAGGCACTTTGCCCAATAAACTAGATTGTAGACTTTATTTGAATATAATCAAATTAGTCCAAGTACCCACTCTTCGAAAGTGTGGATATACGAGTCTTGTTTGATTGTGTCCGAGACAACAATGCCACAATAGTTTCTTAACTGATCAAATCAGTTTGAGCTATTTATTTGTCATGTTTTATATTTGAGATATTATTTATATTCAAAATATAAATTATGTTACTCACATCTAATGTGTTTATCTTAATTTCATTCTTTATATAATGAAACACTTTAGTGTTCTAGAATATAAAGGTCTATCCGCAACGGATTAAACACTGATATAAAGATAATGTTTCTAGTCAAACTAGTTACATTATGACAGTTCCTAATTTAAGTATATACCCAAAAGGTAGTTCCTAAACTTAGGATTCTACGGTCGAAATAGCGACTTTCGTCCTGTTTCCGATTCGCAGACTAATCTCAGCTTGAAGTCAGTATCCTGCTCACAGCAGATTCTGAACATCAATCCATATAATTTATGTACCATACTAAGTATTTTAAAATCCAATTTTAATACTAGTAATAGACATAATATTGACAAACATTCTTAAAGTCAGAGCCTTGCCCTTTCTTTAATTCCTTGTGTCTGCCATATCCAAACGGCAGTCACTTTAGGATATGTCATTTATCTTCCCAGAAGATCATAATGATTTTGCCTTTGCCCTTTCAAATATTTCAGAAGCCTTTGGCCAAGCCTTGGGTTTCTAGAATATTGAAGTATGGTGCGCCTTGCGCCACTTACCTAATTGCAAAGTTTGACTTTATCTCCTCGAGAATAGTCTTTAACCCTCCAAGAGTTATTTATTGCAATTTTAATACTTCTTAAATCTAATCATAGATTTATGACAAGTATATCGAATTAAGCACTTAAGTTATCATCACATAAATCTTCCAAAGATTATGCTCTACTATTTGCTTAATTCTTGGCTTAGGCATAATAGGTTATTTTATCAAATAAAGTAACTTATTATTTATTTCTAGGACCATCCTGAAATTATTCCCAATTTAAAATATAGTCGTTTAAATACATTTTCACTTAGGATTATGTTTTAAACACTAATCTTTCATTCATCTTGATTCTAATAGTCCAACTATTTAATCAACGATTTGTGGTACTATATATTATATTGATTATTATAGTCCAACTATACAATCAAATATAATTTAAATCAATTAACCTCAATTACATTGATTATCATAATCCAATTATAAAATCAACTGTAAATTGAAATTAATTAATTCAAATATATTGATTACTATAATCCAATTATATAATCAACTATAATACAGTCCAACTGCTTATTAAAACAACATTTTAAATATTAGTCCAACTAACATTTAATTTATATGACGAATAATTTGAATGAGTGCGTATGGTAAGTAATTAAACGAATATTGCAAATTCAATTCTTGCCTCCCACTATTTTTCGGCGAGCCTCTAACCCTTTGTCGAGTACTCGGGAAACCGTGTTTCCTAGTGGGCTAGGATCTCGTTAAATATCATACAATCTTGACTTTGGCCAACAAATTGTATGATAATTAACTAGGTAGATCTCTAAGATCCATTGGATCTCATCCAATTCCTAGATCCGGTAGGGAGACATCCAAGTCCAAAACATATATCTTATATATGCCAATACATCCAATGTATTACCTAACCCTTTTCCTCTGAATCAACTAAGCCTTGGCTTTGGCATAACAAACCTAGTGATCCCAGTCAAGCGCGACCCATTGACCATGGAAAGCTTCGTAATCAATGTCGATGGACAAGAAGTGGTCTTGACTTTGGCCAACAAACCACAACTTGGACAAGACACCAATATAGAACAAAACTCTCGTGATTCAAACACATCTTCGACGGACAAAGGGCTTGACTTTGGCCAACAACCCAATGCCAGTCTCGGATCTTGAGTAAGAATCACTCAATGGAAGGAAAAACGCATGATATTTGATAAGGGTTATTCGCGTGCAAATTGGCTACCAATTTATTATCTTTGTTTAGGTCTCATCATCATACACCCTTAAACATGCATTCTAAACACATAATAAAGCGCATATGAAAATAAATAATAATGATATGCGGATGGATACTTAACACATTGATCCTAGATCAAATCTCTCCATTTCTTTCTCAAGCTAGCACTTGTATTACTTCTACCCGTTAAACTACACTTCTAAAGAAACCTCATTTACATTGAGGGGAATAGGTGAGAAGAGAATACCAA